>CM028350.1:3237631-3677191 GCA_016618105.1 Dendrobium huoshanense
AATCATCACTTAATTTTTAAGTTGAAAAGAGAAGGTAATTTTCAATTAAAAAAAATATGATTTGAGAAAGTGAATTGATTTCTCCTATGCAATGCGATGTGAGACGGTTTGGGGGGGGGATTTGTTTTGTTTTTCAGAGAGTGTTTTTAAAAAACATACATAAAAAAAAATAAAAGATTACAAACATAATATCTTACTATAAAATAAAAATAATAAAAACATCACAAAAAATAAAACATTCATGGCAAACAAAATAAAATAAAGAACATACATGCTTGCATTACTATAACATAGATAAACACATAAACAAAACTTTATATCTCATCATCTTGCTCATGATCTAATGATTCAGAAGCTAGGTCTGCCTACGAGAACTTTTACTTTTAAAATTTTAGAATCTTCTTCACAATTCATTATGTGGGATTTGGAGATTCTCAACAAAGGAACTTGGAGAATTGCTTCAATCTATGGAAGCAAGGATGTATATAGAAGAAGATTGCTTTGGGAAAGAATAGAATTCTTTACTAACAAGGATATCCCTATGGTGATAGGAGGAGATTTCAATTGCATTCTTTCAAGTGATGATAAAAGGGGAGGGAAAAGATTTAAACTTTCCCTAGGACCCAAGGAGAAAGACATTTCTAGCTAATAATGATTTACATGAACTTGGTTTTGTAGGACCAAAATTCACTTGGTGCAACAACAAGCAAGGGCTGGAACGCATCCTAGAAAGATTAGATAAGTGTTTTATAAACCCAGCTGCTGTTTCTTCGTCTAATCTTCTTTGTGTTAAGCACTTAGCACGTGTGGCTTCGGACCATTGTCCAATTGTCTTGAACCTTATGGTTTATCATACTAAGGAGAAGATTTTAGGATTTGAGGATGTTTGGGCACAAAACAAAGATTCTATGGCTGTGGTAAAAAAGTATGGAAAAAGAAGTATAGAGGTAACGCTGCCAACATTTTGAATAGTAAAATGAAATATTCTCTCAAATCCCTTTTCTATTGGAGCAAATCAAAAATGCAGAATTTACTTTCTCTTAAGAAGGTTCTTTTACTACAAATTGAAAATCTTCAAAAGAAAGAGGCTAATGAAGGAAGTCTTTCTATTGATGAAAGCTGGAAGCTTAAAGCAATAGTGGGAGAATTCAACTCAACACTTGCCAAACTTGATACTTGGTGGAAACAAAGAGCAAAGGTGAAATGGATGGTGCAAGGAGACCGAAACTCAAAATTCTTTCAATCATTTGGTTCTTCTAGAAGGAATTCTAACTTTATTTCCAAGATAAAAAATGAAGTTGGTGAAGTAGTAGAAGAACAAAAGATTATTGAAAATGTTTTCTTAAAACATTTTCAGGATAAATGGAAGTTCCGAAGATGCATTTTGGAAGATTGGCCTTCTTCATGGTGCTGTCTAAATGAGGAAGATAGAAGTGCTTTAAACAAACCCTTCTCTATTGAAGAAATGGAAATTGTTATAAAAAACAGTGGTAATAATATCTCTCCAGGTAAAGATGGCATCACATTTTCCTTCTTTAAAGCTTATTGGGAAATTATCAAACTTGATCTAGGGAATGCTAATAATGATTTCTTTGAAAATGCTGTAATGGATCCTAAATGGAAAGAAAAAATTGTTGTTCTTATTCCAAAAATAAGTAAGCCATTATCTCCTTCTAATTATAGACCAATTAGTCTTTGTAATTCGGTCTATAAGTTGGTGGCTAAAATCCTCATGAATAGAATGGCTCCTTACATCTCTAAATTGATTTCTTATGAACAAGTAGCATTTATCAAAGGAAGATCTCTTAATGATCATGTGTTGAATGCCAAGAAGTAATACATAAACTAAGGAATTCTAAATCTTCAAAAGGCTTTGTGGCTTTCAAAATTGATATGGAACAAGCCTATGATTCCATGGGTTGGACAACCTTGGAAAAAGCCTTGCATTATTTTGGTTTTCCAGATTTCTTCTCTAAGCTGATTTTAAATTGTATTCAAAGTTCCAAATTCTCTATTTCTATAAATGGTAGCTTATCTAAATGGATTGAAGGTCAATGTGGCTTTAGACAAGGATGCCCCTTGTCTCCTTATCCATTCATAATTTGTGCTCAATTACTTTCTAATGCCTTCAAACAAAAAGGTGATGAATTGGGAATTAGGATTTCTTCAAATGGGCCTTCCATATCTCACTTACTATATGCTGATGACGTGATCATATTTTCAGAAGCTACATTGAAGGCTACCAAAGAAATTAAAAAACTTTTGGATAATTTCAGCAGTTGGACAGGTTTGTCTATCAACTCTAACAAATCTTCTATGATTTTCAGCAAACTTGTTAGAAGAAGGAGAAAGAAAGCCATCAACCGTTTGTTGGGTTTTAAATCCGTAAATCAATTAACCTATCTTGGAGTTACTCTAACTTTAAGAAGGTTAGTTAAACAAGATTTTCATTTTACTATTGATAAAGCTTTGAAGATGACTAATATATGGGAAGTAAGATGATTTCATTGGCTGGAAAAATTATGTTATCTAAAACAGTTTTGCTTTCATTCACCACCTTTCATTGTACTAACTCTCTTGTGCCTAAGAGTATTCTAGATGAGGTGGACAAAATTTGTAGAAATTTTATTTGGAAAAAATCTAATGGAGATTATGGAATACACTATGTTAATTGGTTAACTATGTGTTTACCAACCAAATGGGGAGGTAGAGCTCTTCACTCTTGTTCTACTAAAGTTGGCCCATTAAGATCCAAATTGACATGGAAATATTTATATGAGAAAGATTCATTTCTTCACAAATTATTCTTCCCCAAATATGGAAATCTACTTGAAAAGGTAGATTTGAAAAATTCTTGTTCTAATTCATGGAAAATCTTGAAGACCGGTGGTAAATCATTATTGCCATTTATTAGATGGAAGGTGGCAAATGGCATTGACATTGATGTATACAAAGATACATGGATATTAGATAAAAGTTTGAATAAGTGGCCAACATTAATTTCTCCTCTAGAAGATGACAGATTTCATGTTTTGAACATTATAGAGAATGGTAGATGGAATGTGGATCAAATGAGAAGGATTATGGGTGAAGATCTTGTAAATTTGATTTTACAAACCATTAACCCGTTAGATCAAGAAGATGATAAAATGGAGCTATTACTACAGGGCAATGGTAAATCATTATCAACTTTGGTTTTTGAAAATTCGGTGAAACACAGTACTACGGCTTACTATTGGAGATGGATAAAAAAAGCAAAACTCAGTCCAAAGGTGGAGACTTTTTGGTGGAGGATCTTTAATAATGCATTGCCTACTAATGTTTTCCTGGAACATAAAAAATTGCAAATGATAAATCTTAGCCCAAGGAACTGTAATGTTGCAGAAAATAGAGATCATTTGACAGCTAATTGTCATAAGCTGAAGGAAGTTATTACTAAAATTAAAGAATGGGGATTTTCATTCAAAGAATATCATACATTGCAAGATTGCTGTAAGCATCTTTCTTCTCTAAATCCCTTTATGATCAATCTCTATTGTTCAATGGTTTATTTAACATGGAAGTCATGAATAATCTTGTCTATAATGGAGGATGATAGCACATTGTTCATAGCTTCAAATGCAATAAGCTTTGCTTCAATTTCTATCCAAGGAATTAGTAAATACTCGGGTAAATGGGATGTCAACCAACCTTCAAGGTTGTCTTTATCTCATTGGCACCCCCTCCACCCGATTGGCTTAAAGTAAATGTTGATGCTTCTCTTCTATCCAATTACAAAGCTGGAAATGGAGGTATTTTTCGTGATCATAAAGGAAGATTCCTTCTTGCTTTTGGTAAACCGTATATACATTGGGATATCTATTCTTTGGAACTCATTGCTACTCAACACATTAAAGAAGTAATGAAGGATTGGATGTTTAAATTCAAAGGTATTATCATAGAAGGAGACAATCATAATGTTATGGAATTCTTGAAGATGGAAAAACAAAAGGGAAATACAAGGTGTGAAGATACTTATCTTTTTGGAGATTTCAATAACGTCATTTTCAATTGTGTAGATAGAAGTTGTAACAAGTTGGCAGATTTATGTGCGAACTATGGTGTGATGAGCCAGTTTATTTGGGATGACATTAATATTAATAAGATTCCTCCTTTATTTTTATCTATAATAGAGGAGGAATCTATGCTTTGGCTCTTTCGTTTGTAATAATTACTTTATTCCTTTCTTTTTTTAACGCAATTTCTTGCATTTCCTTCAAAAAAAAAAGAATCTCACTTTGATACCACTTGAAAGTTCGTGAAGGTTGTTAAACCTCTTAGAATAAGCTCGAGACTAACCAAGAGGGGTGGGGGTAAATTAGAGATTTAAAAATTTCATTAAGAAAAATAAATCTTTTTCAACAACTAATAAAGAAGCAAATAAATTTACATTAATAAAATAAACCAGAGTTTTAACCCACACATATAATCGAAGAAAAATAAAGTGAGAAAAATAATAAAAAATAATACACTAGAATTTATAATGGTTTGGTCAACCTGACTTATGTGCACTCCTTAGAACCTCCCTTTCCAAGTGTTGCATTAAACCTTTAGTGACTCTCTTTCAACCCCCATAGCTAGGCGGCCCTTACAAAATTACTTTCATCTCCCCCGGTGCGGTGAAGAAGCTGAGTTCTTTAACACCAATGAGATATTCTTCCCAAAATATCCCTTAAGATAAACCTTGACTATGATATGACTAAGGTGTATGCTTTTCAAAGCAACTGTGTGAAACCCCCTGCACACTCTCTTGAAACCCACAAGGATATTCTCCCTCTAAAACTCTACTCTTTCCTCTCTCCCTTTCAAAGCTCTCTCTTGAAGTTTTCTCCATAAGAAAAATAAATCAATTGAGTGTCAAAGATTCTTACTAAGTCTTTGGAGAAAGCTTAAGTGAAGGACTTCAAGAAATCCTAATTTTCAAGAGAACCGACTATGTTCATACGGTACAATACACATATCATACCTTATGATCAGTGTAATTTAAACTTATCCAATAAGTTTTTGTAGATGAACTATTCAACTTTTATAACACTTCATACAATATGATCAAAAGATTGTCCAGTACAAATTATAAAATTCCTTTTGTTTATTTGGGATTACTCTTGGGATGGCCAACTTTATATACTATCGATCATCCAGCACTATGGATATCATATAGTGCAATCAGTACCAAAATCAAGGCTTCCTTTTGGTATGACCTCTCAGATGACTAAAGTCATACTCTTTCAATCATATTGTACAAGAAATATCGTATAGTACAATCAGTTGATCATAAATGTCATGATTTAATTGCTTGATTTTGAGGTATAAAATAAGAAAGATATTAATTAGGGCATACATTATGAACTAAACTATACCGTACAATCAATATAAAATAAGTATCTTTCTCAACCTCTAATGGCTAGGATTTTGACATAACATAACAAATCATATAATATGAATCAAAGTCGTATAGTATGAACCAAAGTCACATAGTATGATCCAAAGTCATACAATATGATTTGCTAAGAAAAACTCTCTCAAAAATATTTTTCTCTCTCCCCCTATGTGTTGTGCAAGGTTACTCAACAAACATACACCTTTACAAGACTTTGACTCAAGAAATGAAAAAATACATAAATGAATATTATAGAATCATTATAGCATGACCTATTCTACCCAACCTTGAGTCATGTGTTTTTGTTGGATAGTGCATAGTTTTTCCTAAAATGTTAGTACACATATAAAAAAATATACACTACAAATACTTTGAGACATAAAGATGTATGCCACAATGTTTGTTATCATCAAAACTATAAAATTGCAAGCTTGAGTTACAATAAGAAGACCCATTCTCAAATTCACTTGTGTCTTAGGACTAAAAATTTGGGCTTATTGTCGGTGGTACTTGATCGTTTTAATTTTTGTAATTCTGGGATATAATATTAACTGACACTTACTACATAGACTTTCAATTTTAATGTTAATTTAATTGAATTGATTATTTATTGATGTACTTGCTTTACAATTAGAATTATATTCTTTTAGTAATTTTCTTTATGATTTTGCATGTCAATTTTTGATTTAGCCTGGAACCCGATCGGAGGCTCATGAGGGTATAAATAAAAATTTTTTACTCTAATTAAAATTTAAAATCTTTAAGCTCAGATAGAAACTTTAACTAATTTAAGAAGTATCCTCGAATCATCAAGAGTCACATGCATTCATATTATTACTTTCTCTACCTTATTAGCCACCTCCCCAGCTGCGGGTTCAAGCAAGCCACCTTCCTTATTAGAGTACACTCCTATATAGGAGAAATTGAGTAATCACTATGATAAAATTTATTTTTAAGCCTGATTTTTGAACTGCTTCATTCAAATTTATACATTTTAATCGAGTAAATTTGCATTCATTACATTAGAAATAAATTTAAATGAGTCTAAAACTTAATTACATTTTTATTTTAAGTTTCATAGCACTCAACATAAGTTAAAAGGCCAATTAGGATATACTCTAGATATCGGCCCCATTTTCTCAAACTTAACTTAATTAAACATCCCTACCACTCTTATATAAAGGACATTACTCATGGTTTTAAAGGGCCTAGGTGGTTAGCTAGCTCCCCAATCTAGGCCGGGGTAAGTCCAAGTTTGAACTATGTTAGCTAGGTTCGGGTTACTATTTTTTAATACCTAATTTAGACTTAGGTTCTGAACTTGACTCAAATTATAAGACCTCAACCTTCGAGAATTGAATATCAACTTTCTAATAAAATTGACAACTCAAACTTCAATATCTTTCATATCAAATTTAAGTCCAACACTTATCATAGGTTGGGGTGCTTCTAAAATATTTTACAATCCTAAAGCACCTCCTACCTTTTCTCCTTTGACCTCCAAAAATAGGTGCTCCATTTTGATCGAACCCTAGTTGAATTTCTAATCCTCGCCTCCTTTGACATTAAACCTTAAAATCTCAAAATAAAATTTATATTATTATTTTAATCGAGAGAATTCGTTGGAAACTCTGGTGTCCAACAATGTAATTAATTATGAGGATTTGCACTCGTAGGAGATTTATAAACTCAGATTAACTTTTCAAAAAAACATTGTTTTTCAAAATTAAATTAATTATCTTTAGGAAAAATTAAATTTAATGACCATTATCACCATTTTCAAATGATTAATGATAGACGATATTCTCTTTCTTCGGAAAGATATATCATTGTATTATCATGAATTTGATTATGAGATTAATGATCTCATATCAAATTTTTATATTCAAACACTCCATCAAATATTTATTTGATCCTTCGGGATCATATGTTGTCTCTCCTAAGTTTGGCTATGATAATGAAGATAAATTTAATATTTTATGATTTGAGATGATATATTCTCCTCCCAAGGAGATATATAATTCATAATGATGTATTCAATTTCAATACAAAAATTCTAAAAAAAATATATTCCCAAAAGAAAATTAAATTTTTTCAAACTCAACAACTTTTTCAATCAAACACTTGATTGCATGTTAGACATATTTTTAGAGCAACAAGAAGTTTAAAAAAAGTTTATATATCTATGTGATGAAAAAAAAAATTTAGGATAAGGAAATTATGTAAAGAAGTGCTCACGGGGCTCAATTGGTAAATTGAACTATCTTTAAGATCAAAAGTCTTAAATCAAAATAAGCTTATAACCTTAATTTTAAGTCAAAATAGCACTGATAAGATTAATCTTGACTTATTAGACATAGAACTTAGGAGAAGCTCATTGCACTTGATTTCACATGAAACTAAAGATGATCATATTAAATTTGAAAAAAAAAAATATAGCAACATTTTGTTATACAAGAAGGCTTTGTGGTACTGTAAGCAGGGGCAAAACCAGCTTCATTTTTAAGGGTGGACAAACGTATCATATAAATAAATTAATGTTTAAAGAATGAGTCTCATCTATCTTAACTTATAATAATTTATTCTTTAGGCTTGAATAAACAATAATATAAGTAGACTGCAATATCTTTATGCATACTATGCTCCATTAATCATTTTAAATATTCTTCAAATTATTTGAATTAAACCTCATAGCAATATTTCTCATGAGCATCTGTGGAAACTTATTATTTTTTTAATGAAGGGAACCTTCACAAAATATGCTCTTTTCAAAATCAAACCTTTTTTTTTTTTTGCATCATAACTCAAAATTAAATGTCAAAGTTCTATGTCAATTAGAAGCAATTAATATAAATCTCAACATGTACATTCCTCTTCAAATATCAATCAATTTAATAAACCTTAGACATAGAGAAAAATAGCTATAAATTGTGTTTAGTTTTCATTAATCATTCATCTTAGTGCAAATTTAATTATCCTGTCTCTAATATGATGACACTAATTTTTAAGAACAATTTTTATCAATCATTGATCTTAAAGCAAATTTAATTTTCCTACCTCTAATATGAAGACACTAACTTTGAGAACAATTTTTATTAATCATTGAGAGTTAATTAATAAAATATTAAATCATTAAAATCCAAAAAATTATTAACTTCAACTCTCTAAATTAATTTGTGAAAGTAAATCATTACTATACTACATACTATTTAGAAATTAAATTTCTTTACTATCCAATTAATTGATTGGCTAAAATATAATAATTGATTAATACATTTATTCATTTTACTCTAAACTCTAAAAGAGAAAAAAAAGAAAAAATAAGAGAAGCTAACAGAGAAAATGAAGTTTTGAAACTAAAAAATAGTTGAGATGTGATGTTACTTGGCTACTTGTCATAACATATATTTTATAATTTATCTTTTTTTTTTTTCTATCCATTCTCTTCCTGAAGACTTTGCATGATAATGTCTTATTTTTTCCCATTATCATTTGTTCTTCTGCTTTGCTTGTAATAGAATTTGAAAGAGTTGCTAAAGATCTTTTTTTTTGCTTTTTCGACAATGTTGTTCTGCTGGGATTAGAAGTAATATATGGGAGGTCATGCGAAGTAACCATCTTTCTCTCATTTCATATGCTTCTTTGCCTAAATCCTGTATATCAGTTGTCATTGAAGATGTATTTTTTTTTCTACTTCAAATATGGGCAAAATACGGTAGAGGAGGAAAAGCTATCTAAATAACCTTTATAATTTAGTAATTTTACAATTTTTAGGGTGGGCAATTGCGCACCCTCAATAAGGCGTGGTTCCGCCTTTGATTGAAAGTAAGCTATCACCAATATATGAATGTCTCTCAAAGCATCATTTAGGAGTTAAAATCATACATTATTACATATTAACTAAGAATAATCAAGGTTAATTATTAATCTTCTATTTGACAACGAAGGACATTTCCAAGCATGTTTACTTCTATTTAGTTTTTATGTATTAAAGACTTCAAAAATGCACATCTCCCAGTGTAGTTGGAATATTTTTGAATACAAGCTATAGAGGTACTTCACTTATGATAGTGGTGTTGATCCACTACAATATATTCATTTTAGATGGGTTTGTAAAATCACTAATTACTTTCTTTATCCTTATGTTTTTAAAATTATAAGTCCCGTTGTGATCATTTATTGTATTTATTCTAGATTCCTTTGCCTATTTCCTCCTCCCTTTAATTCCTCCAAAAGCATATAATTTTATAATATAACATGTTGAATTCCAATCATTATTTCAGCTATCTAGCTAAGAGGTTCCAATTTTTTTTTCTTAGACAAGATGAGCACTAATATCTAACACACTAGAATTATCAAATTTTCTTTCAGTAAAATGATCAAAATGGCCATTTAATATTTTATGATGGACCTAAATGATATCAAAATATATTAAATGACTATTTTGGTCTCTCAAGTCTTAAAAAAAAAAGAATCAAAACAGTCTCATTGTGAGATTATTAGTTCATTTTTTAAGAGCCGAGGGAACAAAATGATCCTTTAATATAGTTTGAGAAAATTCTTGAATCCAAAAAATCCCTCTTCATAAAACCCTAGCGCCGCCTCTGGAGATTTTCGGTTTCCCTCTCGCCTCCGCTGATTTTCCCACTTTTCTTCCACTCTCCCTGCAGGTGATCCTTGGTTTTTCTCTTGCCTTGAACTGCTGGTGTTCCTCTAGCCGTCTAGCCCTATTTGGGCTCAACGTTATCGATGGGGCATCCGTCCTCTACGCCATGGTGTATTGTTGCCTCCAAAGCTCAGGATCCGAACAAAGGTTTCTTTAGCTTGTACTCGAGAGCTCCTTCGCCTCTGAAGTCTCATTCATTTAAGGAAGTTCTTTCTGGATCCAACACAGGTGATACCCTTCCTTCTTTAACTCAGTCTACATTAAAGGGAGTTCCAGCTATTTTGTTGTCAGATGAAAAAGTCTTAAAACTTGCTTCCTCTTTTCAATTTACTCTGGTTGAAAATTTTGGCCTACATAGACCAAATTTGGATTCTATTCGTGCTTTTTTGGTAGCTTAAAACTTTTGGGTTTTTACTCTATTGGCCTTTTGGATTCGAAGCATGTTGCTATTCAACTCTCAAATGACCTTGATTACAGCCGTGTTTTCGCACACATATCATATTATATCTTGAACTGTCAAATGCATGTTTTGAAATGGACACCATTTTTTGATGTGAAGGAAGATTCCCCCATTGTGCCTATTTGGATTTATTTTCATAATCTTATGCTTCTTTTCTTTAATGCTAAAGTATTACATGCGCTTGGCTCTATTTTTGGCTTTCCCTTGCAAACTGATCACACGACTGCTTCAAAAACCCGACCGTCTGTGGCTAGGGTTTTAGTGAAGTGGATATTACCGAAAAACATGCTAAGAAAATTTGGGTTGGTTAAAAAGCATTCGGTTACCTACAAATAGTGGAATTTGAAAAAGTTCCATACTTTTGTAATCATTGTAAAACTCATGGTCATGCTGTGTCTGAATGCTTTAAACTCCACTCGGACCTAAAAAAAAAGTTCTAGCAACTAGGTGGGGAAAAAGGTTGATAAATCTATAGATGCTAATGGGATGATCGTGGAAAACCTGATTCATTTAGATTAGGCTAAGCCTGCTTTCCCACCTGAGATGGCTGGAAATAATGTTCATATTGAGACCCATTCTCCACCTGAGATGGCTGAGACTCATTCCACACCCAAAATGGCTGGTCTTGTAATGCATCTTAAACCTGGAACCCAATCTTTAAATGAGACTATGGGTGGAATTCCTAAGGAAATGGATTTGAATGATAGCACCAATGCTTCACCTGAAAAATGTACTCGTAAGGAGAAAAGTAATACTGATGGTATTGAATTTCCAACCTTTTTTGTTTATATTGATTCTATGTTTCTAAATAAAGATAAGACCGGGGTTGGTGTTGAAAATGAAACTGTGGAGGAATGCGAAGAAGGGGAGATTGCGGGTGATAGCTCTTTATATCCCCTTAACAATGATGAGGTTAGAAATGATCCTTTATCCTCATCATTTTCAGTTCCTGGTGGTAGTGGCTTTAAACTAATTGGTGAGGAAGATTTTTCCAAGGTTAATAAAAAGGAAAAGAAAAATGGCAAAGCTCCTTTACCTGATACGCCTACTTCTACTAGAGCTCAAACTACTTCTAAAATTTCCAATGATTAATGCCCTTATTTGGAATGTGAGGGGTATTGGAGGGTCTGATTCTAAGACCCAGAATGTCGCGTGCATAATATTCAATTGCTAGTTTTACTCGAACCTTTTATTTCTGCTGATAAAATTGCTAGTACCACTTCTAATTTGGGCTTTAATAGGAGCTTGCTAATTTCTCTAATAAAATTTATATTTTCTGGAATAATATTTTTAATGTCACTACTATTTTTTATTTTTCCCAGGTTGTTAATGTGCAAATCTCTTATTCCAATGTCAATTACAATGCTTCGTTAGTGTATGCCGCCTGTACTAGATTGGGAAGATTTCCTCTTTGGAGTATTCTTTTTGATTTTGCTCTTAGCTCTACTGGCCCTTGGTGTGTGGGTGGGGATTTCAACATTGTTTATAATACTAATGAAAGATTGGGGGGTAATCCTCCTAATATTAATGCTATGAATGATTTCAATAACATGATTTCCAATTGAAATTTAAACGATATAGGCTTTACTGGTGGTACTTTTACTTGGCGTAGAACCTCTACGTGGCAAAGACTTGATAGGATTCTCTTTAATAATGATTGGTTAATAGATTTCCCTATGACTCATGTTCAACATTTGAGTAGAACTTTATCTGATCATTCCTCTTTACTTTTATCTATTTCTGCAAATAAAATATATACTCCCTATGCTTTTAGATTTCAAAATATGTGGCTTATTCATTCTGATTTTATTAATGTTGTTTCCACCGATTGGCATGCCATCATTTCTCCAGATAATAGCATAAAAGGCATGCAGCGGTTGTGGGCTAAATTGAGTAGACTTAAGCAAGTTCTTAGATGGCGGAATAAAAATGTTTATAAAAATCTTTTTTCTAATATTAAGGTTGCGAAGGACAAAGTTTTGGCTTTAGATGAGGTGTTTCTTCAAAATCCCATTATTGTTAACTTTACTATGTTGGATCAAACTAAACTTGACCTTTTCATTTACAAAATCAAGAAGAAATTTCTTGGAAACAAAAAGCGTCGGCTAAGTGGGTTTTAGAGGGTGATAGAAACACCTCCTTTTTTCATGCTGGCCAATAGGAATAAAACTAAGAGTCATATCCATAGTATTACTGACGTGCAAGGATGTGTTTTTGATATTGATGAATTAATTGCCAATTCTGGCGTTGAGCATTTTAAAAACATTCTTAATAACATGCATTGTGCTTCCCCTATTTCCAATCCCAATGTTATTCCTTGTTTGGTTAATGAGGAAGACAATACTATTCTTACCAAAGTTGCCACGGATGAGGAAATTTGGAAAACTTTGAATAATATGAACGAGGATTCAGTTTCCAGTCCTGATGGCTTCACTGCTAAATTTTTTATTAAAACCTAGGATATTATCAAATGTGATGTGGTGGAGGTTGTGATTGACTTTTTCTATTGTAATCCTTATCCTAAATTTTTTACCTCCACTAATTTTGTGCTTATTCCTAAGAGAGAATATATCACAAACTAGAATGATTTTAGACTTATTAGTCTTTGCTCTTTTTTTAACAAACTAGTTTCTAAAATCATTTCTTCCAGGTTAATGAACATCCTGTCGAGAATCATCTCTTTTAACCAAACTGGTTTGTGAAAGGTAGGAGTATTTTTTATAATATCCTTTTGGCTCAAGAGATGGTTCATGACATTAATAATAAAATTTCTGGTGGTAATTTCATTTTTAAGCTTGACATTACTAAGGCTTATGATAATTTGAGTTGGTACATTCTTTATAAAGTTCTTTCTCTTTTTGGTTTTAAGCAACCCTTTATCAGGCTTATTAAAAATAGTATTGAAATATTTCTCTATGATCATCAATGGCTATAATCATGGCTTCTTTAAATCTGAGCATGGCTTGAGACAAGGAGACCCTCTTTCTCCTGTTCTCTTTATTATTGCTATAGAATACCTCTCCAGAGGCTTGGAAGATCTCTTTACTAGGCATCATATGCTCTATTTCCATAATTATGTTGGTTTTCCTATTACCCATCTTAGTTTTGCTGATGACTTAATTATTTTTTCGAATGCTTCTATTAAGAATGTCAAAGTGTTAATCCAGTTTCTGGCTAAATTCTAAAACATGAGTGGCTTGTATATTAATAACGATAAAAGCAATTTTATTGTTAGTAAATCTATGAATCAGAATAGAAGTAATGTGATTAAAAGAGTATGTGGTTTTAATTATACTTCTATTCCGATTAAGTATTTAGGCACTCTCCTTTATAGAGGTAGGAAAAAAAATCAATTATACAATAATATTTTTACTATGCTTCAAAAGAGAATTCTTAATTGGTCCTCTAATTTCCTCTCTTTTGGAGGTTGATTGGTTTTGATTAAAAGTGTGCTGGATTCTATTCCTATTTTTATATTTCACACTTTGCAACCTTCCTCCATGATTTGTACTTGAATGGAATGCATGCTTAATAAGTTCTTTTGGGGTTCCAAAAACTATAAGTCTTGCATTAATTGAGCTACTTGGAACAAAGTTTGTGGTGTTTTTAATGAAGGTTCTATGGGTTGTAAAAACTTTTTGGATACTGTGCAAGCTTTGTCAAATAAATTATTGTTTGCTTTTAATTCTAACAATAGTTTATGGGCTAAATTTACGACTGCCAAATATTGTAAAGATCTTAATCCTCTGGTTTGTCACTATAAAAATTTGGATTCTACTGTTTGGAAGAGGTTGTGTAAAATTAAATGGGAGGCGGAACAGTATTTTCATTGGGGCCTTGGGAAAGGTGACATATCTTTTTTGCAGGACAATTGGTTGGGTACTTCTTTGATTGATAAACTTCTTAATACCCATACTATGGCCAATATTAAAGTTAATTCTTTTATTCACAATGGTGAATGGAATGTCAGCAAACTTTTACAAACTCTTCCCTCTGAAGTGGTGGATACTATTACTCAAATTCCTTTACAATTGCAGTGTAAGGACAAAATTCTCTTTACTCTATCTTCTAATGGTGACTTCAGCTTGAGAAAGGTGTGGGATTCTTTTAGATATAAAGGTGTTGTTTCTCAAATCTTTTCATCTATTTGGCATTATAACATCGCTTTATCTTATTCTATTTTAGCTTGGATTTAAAAGGATATTTTCCTGTGGATAACCTCACGTGGAGAAAAGGGTTTAGCTTTCCTTCTAAGTGTCAATGTTGCTCTAGTAGTGAAACTATTAGGTATGTTTTCTTAAATGGTGGGATTGCTCAAAACGTTTTGCACTATTTTCTTAATATTGCTGATAAAGATACTAGCTTCACTAATTATGATGTTGAGGGGATGCTTAAAATTTGGAACATGAAAAACAAAGGTCACATATATAACCTTCTCCCTATCCTGACTATGTGGTACCTTTGGAAAGCCAAAAATGATTCTAAACATAAAGAGATAAAGATGGATGCTAACCAAGTCATTTCTAAAGTTAGAAATAAAATTCTTCAACTTCTATCTACCAATCTTCTTACTTTTAAGAACTTTAAAAATTGTCATAATATTGTTGAACATTTTAGCCTTCCTTTTGATGGTGTTTCGCCTGTGATAACTGAGCGTCTTGCAAGGTGGCTCAAGCCCTCCTCTCCTTATGTTAAACTCAACATTTATGGGTCGGTTGGTACTCATGTTGCTGGCATGGGGCGTATTATTAGAAATCATCAGGGGGGGGAGGGGAGGTTATTGCTGCCTATGCTGGTCCTCTTACTTTATGCTCGGTCATATGTGTTGAGCTTATGGGTTTATTATATGGTCTGAATTTGTGTCAAAGATTAGGCTTGGGGTAAGTGGATATTGAAGTCGATGCTAAAATGTTACTTTACATCATTCAGAAGGAGGGGGAAGGCAACCTTCATGACTTTTATACCATTAAAAAAATTAAATATATCCTTTCTAATATGAACTACTCATTATCTCATATTTACCTTGAGGGAAATGCCTGTGCGGATTGATTGGCTAATTACGATTGTAACATTAATTCTATGCAAGAATTTAATAGATCTAATATCCCCCCTTTGCTAAGAGGCTTGATCATTCTGGATAAATGCGGCTTACTTATATTTGAGATCATTGACCCTAGTTTCCTTGTTGGTTCTGAACCCATTTGGGTTTGGTAATTGGTTCTACCTCGGTTATTTTTGGAGTTGTGTTGCAACTCTATTTTTAGATTTATGGAACTGTCAGCTACTAGACCCTCATGCTAGTTACATGTGTTACTGGTTTTTTATTTTTCTGAAGCAGATTTTCTTATTTCATACTAATGACTGTATTATGAAGCATACTTTTATCCTGGTTTGGTTTCTACATTTTGTGTCGGGCTGTACTACTAGTATTTGTCATTTGCTGGTGTGGGTTGTTTTAGGGGTCATGTTGATTTGTGGATTAATGTGGCCTGTCATCAGTTGGCTGTCTTATATACTGCAATTTTGTATTCTTATTGTTAGGTGGGTGATTCTTTTAGAGTTGTACATCCCGGACATCATCCAGGTTTGTGCTACCGATTTTATCTGGGTAATTTCCATTGAGGTATTCTATGATTTGAGTATTTATGGGTTAATTAAGAGAATTACGACCGATAATATGGGAGTCAATTTGTTTCATGTCAACTGCTCCTATAATCTGCTTTGTCTTTGCCATTATGTGCTGGGCTGTCTTACTGTTATTCCTCATTTGCTGGTGTGGGTTGTTACGAGGGGCATTTTGAATTGCGGGTTACTGTGGCATGTTTTCTTTTGTCTTTCTTATATACTGTTGTGTTGTTTTTATTTTGGTCAGTGGGTGAGTACTTTGGAAATGCATATCCCGTATATCACTAAGGTTGGGGCTACTTATAATTTCTGGAGGATTGCCACTGAGTTTATCTATGATTTGAATTTTTGTGGCTTAACTAAGAGAATTAATGCCTATAATATGGGGGTTCTGTGGGAGCATTAAAAGGATATCAACTATATTGTTTGGGGCAAGTCCTTTGTTACTTCTGTTTGGAATAACCTGAAGGGGCTTATATCAGTTTCTGGAGACATGTCTTTCAATAGATTTTGTATTGACTGGTCTAAATTTTGCTTTACCTACTACTACTCAAACATTTCTTTTTGTAGTGTTCCTTGTAGGAAAGTTTTCATGTCAGTGTTATGGAGCTTCAATGACTGCAAGGTTCGCTCTTTTTGTATTTCTCAGAGGCCATCAATTTTTTATTACCTTTTTTACAGGAAGATTGTGTTGAACGGTATTGATCTGCCCTTCCTTTTTTGGGTGTTGTCTACTTGCAGCCAGAGCTTTTATTTATGTTCTTTTTGTAATCTTAGAAAAAGGATCCACCGGCTCTTAGGGTTTATTTTGATTTCTCTTGTAGCTCTTTTGAGCAGTAGCATGCTAGAGGATCCTTTTAAAGACCTTGTAACCATTTTTTTAGAATTAACGTGTAGGCCCCTCTGAGGGTTTTAACCAAAAAAAAATCCTTTAATATAGTTTGAGACAATTTTGATCTTTTATAAGGAGTCAAGAAATCATTCTTATATTTCTCTCAATTTTTTTTCCACTCAATGTATTACAATTTGGAATCTGATAAATGAAACATTTGAAATAAGAAAATTATATAAGTTGGGACAAAATCAAAATTTGTTTTGAAACCTTAATTCTTAGAGCCAAGTTGATTTATAGAGAGGACTGCTAGAATTGTGAATTTTTTCTTCATTTTAAGTTTGAAATCATGAAAAAATTTGGAAAAAATTCCAAAAGTTAAAATTTGAAATTGTTTTAAACTTGCACTCAATTTTTTCCCAAGTCCTTCAAGTTAATTTAAAATTTTAAGTACATAAAATAGTTTAAGTTGTTGGATAACACATTATATAATATAAACACATTCAGAAAAAGTTAAACTAAAATAAATTTTCAGAAGGCTCAAATTCAAATTCAACCTTAAATTTTAGACTTTAAAGATCAAACCAATTTTTTCCTTTATTCCTTTTAATAACTGGAAATATTTTTAAACTGAATTTCTTAATTAATTAATGATGTATTTTGATTAAAAAGTTTAACTAATTAAGATTTTATTTCAGGCCATTTTTGTACTGATTTTTAAAAGGGCAATTGTTTAAAATAAATATCGTTAAGAATTTAATTAACTATTAAACCAACAAAATAAAAAAATTTAGAAATAGGCAAAGTCGCCCAATTTACCCTTTTTAAAATAATCTTTTTAGTACAAAATTTTTTAGAATTAAAATTTTTCTATTTAAAAGTTACTTTAAAAAACACTAAAAAAACTATCCCAAAGGAAACCTAACTTATGAGAAAAAAATATCTTAACTTTCTTAATTTTTCAAGTGGCTATAAGAGCAATCGAAATCTTTCTTCAACCACTAATCGTTAAGCTATTCAGATGAGGCCAACTTAAAATTTTTGTAGTAAAAAATTTCTTCAAAAAGCAGTAAGAAAGCATCTCAAATGGAAACTTAAGATGAGTTCGGGTGTTTGCGTTAAAGAACTTAATTTCCCGATAAAAAAAAGTTTTCTTTTTTATAAATCAATGTGTTTCAATAATAAAGCTATCGTTTTTAATATTAGTTTCCAAAATTTATAAATTTACATAATATAAATGATATTAAACATGATTTGTATACAACTATAAATAGGAAAAAATATCTTAGTATATTTTAAATAATTGTGTGCTTCTCTCATTAGGGAGCTTAGTAAAAATAATATTACATATCTTTACAATTAAACGTACTATTTAGACACTATATTTGACACCTTACACCTTGCAATTTCAATCTTCATGATATATATATTTTTATTATTCTATTTTGAAGTAAACAAAGCTCTAAATTGAAAATTTTCTAAGTTTATAAATATTTCAATTTGTTCTAACATAGTATCATTACTATACAACTTACATGAAGCTTAGCAAACCATATTAGATGATCACATATCATATTTGATTTGTAATAATCAAATCAATAGTAAACCATATATAAACCTATAGGTTCATGAGCTCAACAATCATTGTTCTGCAAGAGTGACCTCTCATATGCATGCCTATTATTTCTCAGTAGACATCAACTATGATTTTATGCACAAATCAGGATGATATAAGATCATTTAGTTCATCACCTTTCTTGGTGTAGGTGATGTTGTGGAAATATAAGTTACATATGATAGTGGTTACATTGATGCTTCAACACTAAAGAATCAATTATATATTACAATCCACCTGAAACTAGCAAATGTTTAGGTCTTTTTCTTGAGGATAAAAGTAATAATTTAAATTATATAAAACACATGGGTAACTTTAATCTTATAAGAGGTTAGTGTTTGAAAGTACATTCAATTCACTAGCTATTTATATAATGGCATAATGCTTGAATTTTCCTTAGCTTGATTACATGTTCCACAAATTTTTTAGAGCAATGACGAGTTTAAAAAGAGTTTATATATCTATGTGACGAAAAAAGTTTTCAATTCAAGATAAGGAAGTTATGAAAAGAAGTGCTCATGGAGCTCGCAAGCTAAGAAATTGGTAAATTGAACTATCTTTAAGTTCAATAGCCTTAAATCTAAAAAAACTTATACCTTAGATGTTAAATCAAAAGAGCATTGAGAAAATTAAACATGACTTATTAGACATATAATTAAGGAGAAGCTTGTTAGATCCGTTCTTCACATGAAACTAAAAATGATCGTATTAAATATGAAAAAGAAGAATATGACATTATTTTGTTATACGAGAAGGCTTTGTGGTATCGTAAGCAGAGGCAAAACCAACTTCTTTTTAAGGGTACATAAACTTATCATATAAATAAATTAATATTTAAAAATGAGTCTCCTCCAACTTAACAAGTAGTAAATTATTCTTGAGGTTTGAACAAACAACACTATAAGAAGAATGCAACACTTTTATATACACTATGATCCATTAATCATTTTAAATATTCTTCAAATTATTTGAATTAAACCTCATAGCAACATTTCTCATGAGTATCTATGGAAACTTTTGATTTTTTTTAGTGAAGGGACCCTTCACCAAATATGATCTTTTCAAAATCGATCTTTTTTTTTTTTTTCCGCATCATAACTCCAAATTGAAGGTTGAAGTTTTACGTCAATTAGAAGACAATCAATATCAATCTTAACATGTACATTTTTTTAGGGGAAACCCACCATAGGTGCCTACGCGTTGATATAAAGAAAATATTACATAGTCCTTAAGGGGATGATCCGCTCACTAATGCTCGAAGAGCTACAAAGCTTAATAGAAAAATAAAAACTAAAAAGCTGAAAGTCCCCATCTAACCAATACAAAATTGCCTAGAAACATTCTAAGACGGTACCAAGCAGGCGCCCAAAAAAAAAAAGTTTACAGATATAACTACAGCACTGACTATCTTCCAAAAAATAGTGACCAGGCATAGAAACACCTGCAAAAATGAGAACAAAAAGAACCAACCGATAAATATATAACTAAACCACAGATTACTTGATATCGAGAAAGAGTTACGAGATAACAACAGGTAAAACATTCTCATGAAAGACCTCACATTTCTGCAAAAAAATTCAAGCTCAAACAGCAAAAAGTAGTTGGTCCCCATAAGACAATACAAAAATAATTTTCAAGGAGAGAAATAAAACCAATCTTCTAGATAGAAGGAAATCTGCACCACCCGAATAACCCAAAAAGACTAACCCTCTTACCAAAACCATCCATAGAATTAAATAAAATCAAGGCTCGGACAGCTACCGGGAGCAGCCAAACAAGTAGAGAAAAATAAAGAAACCAAAGATTAGCGAGCTCTAATGTAAAGCAAACCCACTTTATCAAGTCTGGTTAAACCTCTCAACAACAGAGGAATATTGTTCTCCTCAAACTCCTGAAACGCCGGCAACTTACACCCCATTTTAGCCAACCAATTAGCACAAGCATTTCCTTCTTGGTAAATATGGTTTACAATGTAATTCATACTAGCTAGAAGTTGATTAATTTTCTAATAATATAAAAAAGACTAGGGTGGCCAACATTCTCCTTTTGAATAATTTGAATTAAGATTAAAGCTTCCACCTCAATAGCCACATTGGCAAAACCTTTCCTATGGCAAATAGCAAGACCAACAGATAGGCTCATCAGTTCAGAGCAAATCACTTTACAGTGATGTAAAGGAGCCGCATAAGCAGTCAAAACATCACCCTTATAGTTACGAATAATACCCCCATACAAGCAACCTAGATACCCACCGATCCATCAGTATTGAGCTTAACAAGAGGAGCTAAAAGTTTAGCCCACCTAATAATTTTTTTGGAAACAATCCCATTGTTCATAGTTATAGCAATACCCAACCTGGAAGCCAAAAAACCAGCCAGTTTAAAATGTTTCCCATATAAAATATTAACCGAATAGAGCTGAAAAATTCTATTCTTAACATTAGCAATAAATGTATTAGCATCCATGCTAATAGAATTATGTTTAGAGTCATTCCTAGCTTTCCATGAAAACCACAAAATAAGAATAGGAATTAAATTTTAAATATGGCCTTTAGTCATAGCTAACCAAGATTCAAGAGTAGTGACTAAACAACTCTTCTGGTCATCGAAATCTTTCTCAGCAATACCACAAAAATAAGTCAAGACTTCCTTAGAAATATCCCGTTCATGAAAACATGATTAATATCTTCAGTATTAAAACAACATTGGCATTTAGATGCCAACATAAAACCTTTCCTTCTAAGTAAATTGTCCACCGGCAGAAAACCTTTTATGCATCTCCAAGCTAAAATAGAGTACGATCGAGGAATGTTATTATGCCACAACGCAGAATAGATAATCGACTTTTCATACTTAAATCTAATGTTGTTCCAAACATGCTTGTGTTGCAAATTACCAGAAGGAGACATTAAATAAAATGTGATCTCTACTTTGTAATTGTAAAGGTAAATTCACAATGATGCTTGTTAACTCCATAGGAATGAAATTACCAATTTTAGCGACATTCCAAACACCATTATCAATGAACTCTTTCACCTTAACATTAAGTAAGGTATGAGTGTTAAGATGACTATCAATGGAACCATTACCTAACCAATTATCGTGCCAAAATGAAATGTCACCTATGCCCAAACCCCATTAAACTTCCACCTCCCATTTGATGCTACAAAGTCTTTTCCAAACTAAGGAATCATAATTTTTATAAGAACAAGAGGTAGGATGCAACCCTTTACAGTGTTTTACATTCATAAATTTAGCCCACAAACTAATATTAGATCTGAAAGAGAATCATAATTTGTGAGAGAAGGCCTTGACAATATCAGAAATAGTTTTGCACCCAAGGCCACCTTCACTCGTAACACCACAAATTTTGTTCCAAGCGGCCCAGTAGATGCAAGAATTATCATTCTTACCTCCCCAAAAGAACTTATTTATAATTCTCTCAAGCCTACGACAAACAGACATAGAAGGGTTTAAAGTGTGAAAAATATTGACGGGAATCAAATTTAAAACACTTTTTATCAGAAGAAGTCTACCACCAAATGAAAGAAAGTTAGAGTGCCAATTCGTAATTTTTTTTGGAACATAGTAAAAATGTCTTCAAAAATATGTTTTTTTTTCTTTCTTCCTCTATAAATGGGAGTACCCAAATACTTGATCGGCAAATCAATACAATTAAAACCACATTCTCTTTTAATAGCATTGACTCTAACACGATTAACAGAGTTTGAAACAATAAAGCTACTTTTATCTATATTAATAGCCAGCCCACTCATCTTCTGGAAGTTGAGTAAGAATTGTGTTAAAACTTTAATATTCTTAATTGAGCCATTAGCAAAGATAATAAAATCGTCAGCAAAACTAAAATAAGTAATAGGAAAACCCCTCTGGTGCAGTAGAGCATGTTCGAATGTCTTTTGTACAATTCCTCCAAGCCTCTGGAAAGATAGTCAACAACAATAATAAATAATGTAAGAGACAAAGGGTCACCTTGTCTCAGACCATGAGATGATTTAAAATAATCGTGATTTCTCCCATTGATTCTAATCGAAAAGAAACAATTCTCAATACTATTTTTAATCAAATGAAGAAAAGAATGACTAAAACCAAATAAGGATAACATCTTATATAAGAAATTCCAATTCAAATTATCATACGCTTTAGTAATATCCAATTTGAAGATAATATTGCCACCTTTAATCTTTGTATTAATGTCATGGGTCATTTCTTGAGCCAAGAGTACATTATCAAATATACTTTTACTTTTAACAAAACTGATTTGATTAGTAAAGATAATTTTAGGGAGAATAAGACCTAATCTACCACCAAAAATTTTAGAAACAAGTTTATTAAAAAAGTAACAATGACTAATAGGTCTAAAATCCGTCCACTTGTTAGTAACATCCTTTTTAGGGATTAAAGCTAAAATAGTAGAGGAGAAAAATTTTGGATAGGGAATACCTCTAATGAAATCGTTCACAGCAGCCAACACTTCAACCTTAACAATATTCCAAGCTTTAACAAAAAAATTAGTGGTGTAGCCATCAGCACCTGCAGCTAGTCACTATTCATAGTCTTAATAGTATCCCAAACTTCCTCTTCCTAAGGAGAAGTCACAAGCATGTTTTTATCAGCATCATTAATACAATGGGGAATAACATAAGGATTAGCAATAGGATACATATTAACATCAGTAATAAAGATATTTTTAAAGAAGTTTATACCATAATTAATTATAGCATCTTCCTCCTCTAAAACTTCTCCATCACTACTTAAGATTTTGAAAATATAATTTTTCATTTTCTTTTTATTCGCCATGGCATGGAAATACTTAGTATTACGATCCCCTTCTAACAAAATTTTTGAAGTACCTTTCTATTTCCAGTATATTTCTTCCTGGTCTTGCAAACGACCAAGCTTATTTTTAGCAGCATTGAGAGGAGAGAGATTTTCATATATAGGATTCTCCATATACACCTTATCAAGCTCAATCACCTCATTTTCATCCTCTTTGATATTGGTAAAAATATTTTTAAAGATATTCTTATTCCACCATCTTAATACTTGTTTGAGTATACTCATTTTAGCCCAAAGCCTAGCCATACCACATATATTATCATTAGGAGCAATAGGAGCGTTCCAATTATTATGAATCACATTAAGAAATTCATGATGAGAAAACCACATATTTTGAAATTTAAAAGTCGTAGGCACAAAATTCTTTTTAGTATTAATAGTCAAAAGTGAAGGAGCATGATCAGAACCAGTCCTACTTAAATGTTCCACGTGGATCATAGGGAAAATTGATATCCACTCATTATTGAATAAAATCCTATCTAATATTTGCCCAAGATTCCCTCTACTCCAAGTAAAAGCATTGCCAAAAAAACCAATGTCATGTAAGTTACAGTCGCTCATCATAGAGTTGAAATCCTCCATAGCTAGAGAATTAGGAGAATTACCACCCCTTCTTTCATTAGCATTAGAAATAATATTACAATCACAACCCACACACCAAGGAACATTAGAGTTAACAGCAAAAGTATTCAATTGATTCGAGAGACATAAACGGCCCAACCTAGTGCAAGCCGCATAAACAAAAGACACGTTACACTTCAAATTAAAAAAAAAAAAAGAAATTTGAAAGTTAACAACTTGATGCAGGTCATCAATAAAATTTGAACTTATAGAATTAT
Source organism: Dendrobium huoshanense (assembly GCA_016618105.1). Taxonomy (NCBI): domain Eukaryota; kingdom Viridiplantae; phylum Streptophyta; class Magnoliopsida; order Asparagales; family Orchidaceae; genus Dendrobium; species Dendrobium huoshanense. The sequence goes on from CM028350.1 coordinate 3,261,944, forward strand.
TTCACATTATCCAAATTTTATTAGAACAGTTAGCAAATTTCATAGGAAAACCCAACCGTTTAGTAGTACAGTCTAGTTTATTAACAGAAATAAGAGGTTCCATCAAAACAAGCAATTGTATATTATGAATCCTACATAAATTTCTAACTCTAATTTTCAAAAAATTACCCCCAACCCCCCTACAATTACATAAAAGGGCTTTAACCATTACAACCTTTGAAAGATATTTGAGCTATAGTAGATCTAGATGAAGACTGTTGCGGATCTATGGTTTATGATTTTGATGATAGAAAACATTCCTTATTTCTCTATGATTGCCTTATGTGCTAACGTTTCAGGTCCACACGATCGGACTGCAATTTGGAACTAGCTCAAGATTGGGTAGACTAGGTCTGAGTCAGTTTGTAATCTTTTTCATTTCTTGAGTCTGTTGTATTTGTTGTAGGACCTATTGATTTGTAACTTGGAAGATTTCCTGCTATTCCCTAAAAGATTTCTATTTTTGGTAATATCGGCTGGGATGATATTTATATCGTCCTGGACAATATGTCCAAAATCAGAAACCCTAATTAGGGCATCCTCATTAAGGCAGCCGTCATTAGCGGATCGGCCCAGACGATACTTGTATCGGCCAGGAAGATACCTGTATTGGCCAGGACGATAGTCTAAATTCAGAAAAAATCAGCCGCCATAATCAGTTTAGGAATTCTTTATTTTAGGAAATTGGCCAGGACGATATTTATATCGTCCAGGCCGATCTAACGGTATCTTTATGAATTTAGACTAACTCTAATTTTAACTCAGTTATGCCTAAATTGATCTGGTATCTTTGGAAAGCATTAATGGTTAATTGATATGATTGGCCGGGACGATGTCCTGGACGATCTACATCGGACAGCTCAAATTCAGGGCGATGATCAAGATGATTGAAATTAGTTTTAAACTAATCGGCCTGGATGATTGTGATATCGGCCAGAACAATGTAACCAATTTTCTTCTAATCGTCCCAAATCATCCCGGACTGATGAGCTGAATTTGTACTGACTGGCCAGGATGATATACCTATCGTCCTGGATGATAATGTCGGCAACTTGCATTAATGAGCTTGTTTTGAGCTTTTCTATTTAAGCTTGGCATGACACTTTGTAAGTGTCTTTGGCAGCAATTGTAGCTTCGTTCTTGTGGGGGAAACTTGAAGAGAGAGCTTGAAAGGGAGAGAGGAAAGGGTGGAGTTTGAGAGGGAGAAGATCCTGTGAGGGGGAGGAGTTCAAGGGAGTGTGGTGGGGGATCCACACGGTTGGTAAGGCGAACTCGCACCTTAGTACCATCGGATTCAAGGCTTGTCTCGAGGTAAGTTCACCAAAGAAGAAAATCTCCTTGGTGTCAGAGGACCCGGCGACTCCACCGCACCGGGGAATGTGGAAGTGATTTTGTAATGGCTTCTCCACCTAGCTGTGGGGGCTAAAGGAGAGACATTTTTTTTAGTGCAATACTTGGAGGGTGCCTCCAAGGAGTGGATGTAGGTCAAGGTTTGACCGAACCACTATAAATCTGGTGTGTTCTTTTCTTATTATCGCTTCCGCATTTATTTAATTTCCGCACTTTGTTTGTGGTGATTTGGTTTGTAATTTTATTTCTTTGTGTAAATAATTTTTATTATCCAATTCACCTCTCTCTTTGCTAGCCTTGTGCTAGTTTTATAGGGCTTACATCCCTAACGAACTTTCAAGTGGTATTAGAGCACTTTCTAGTGTCATCTGAGCACTTTCACAGACTGGACAAGATTTTTCCCATTCTTACTTTTTTTCTTATTAACTTTAATAAACTCTTCTTCCTTAATGAAAATATTCTCAATACCTGCCAAAATAGAGGACGAAGAGTCCTCTTTATCCTCATTAACCAATTCCAAGCCAGTTTTAGGAATAAACTCCCCTTCTTCACACTCGTCTAAACCAGCATTACTAATTTCAGCTATATGAACACTATACTCTTTATTGGCCTGTAATTGATCCTCATTAGTATTATGAAGCATAGAATCTATAGAAACATAGATATTTGATTCTGTAACACCCTCCCGTTCCATGGCCACATTATCATTCTTAAGCAAATTATCCTCTAAAACTTTTTCACAGCTTTCTGGAATATTAATAGTGATTTTATTATTGTTCCCTGTTAAAACATCAGTAGAAGTAGGATGTTATTATTCCTCCACATTAGTAATAGTTTTATTAGGCAAATTTTCTTTTTCCAGTGTAGAAGAAGAAGATTATTTTAAATCAGGATGTAATTTAATGCATTCAGAAAGAGCATGACAATGCATTTTATAGTGATGACAAAAATATGAAACCTTTTCAAATTCAACTTTCTGTAAATAACCATAAGCTTTTGATCCCACCCAGATTTCCTTAGCATGCTTTTTAGATATATCGACTTCCACAAGAACCCTGGCCACCGAAGGTCTGGTTCTAGTCGCCGTGGCCTAATCAGTTTTTAAGGGACGCCTAAAAATAGCACCAAGAGCATGTAGAACTTTAGGATTAAAAAAGTGCAGATGTAAATTCGGAAAAGAAATCCAAATCAGAACTATTAGTGATTCTTCTTTAACATAAAAAAGGGGTCAATTTGAGAACACGCATTTGGCAATTATTGATAAAATAAGTTCTTCTTGCAAAAATCCGACTATAATCCAAATCGTTAGAAAGATGAATCGTATCATGACGAGCATCCAACAAACCCACTGAAAAAACCAGTTAATTTCAGATTACAGAAAAAAAGATAGATTGTATCAAGATTTGGCCTACGGAGGCCAAACTTGCCCACCAACTTGAATTGGAAAGGAGAAGCTAGTTTTAAAACATCTTCATCAGAAAGAAGAATAGCAGGCATCCCATTAAAGATCTATTGAGTTAAGTTTGGAATATTTTAACCTGCCATCTGGTTGCTAGATAAAACATCCTTGAAGGATCTCGTCCGACACTTAGAGGACTCACCTCCCTCTAGGTTGAAAAAACTACAATGATTACTATGCATCGGGCTTGAAACCTTCCCATAATGATTAGGGGGTTAGAGCACCAGCTATTAAAACCAGTCCAAACAGGGCGCCGGAACACCAGAGACACTCAAGCTCTAAGCGCAGAGAAGCACCAAGAGAAAAAAGGAGAACTGCAGTGAAACAAAGCACAAGGACGGAAGCATGAAGGAAATCCTAAAAAGGTGCTAGGGCAAGAGGATGAGATCACTGCAATATATGATCTTAACGTGTACATTCCTCTTCTATTATCAATACAATTTAATAATCCTTAAACATAGAAAATTAGCTATGAATTATGTATAATTTTTATTAATTATTTATCCTATTGCAAATTTAATTATCCTACCTCTAATATGATGACACTAATTTTTAAGAACTGTTTTTATCATTCATTGATCTTAGAGAAAATTTAATTATCCTACCTCTAATATGAAGAGACTAACTTTAGAACAATTTTTATTAATCATTAATAGTTAATTAATAAAATATTAAATTGTTAAAATAAAAAAAATTATTAACTTCTAATCTCTAAATTAATTTGTGAAAGTAAATCATTACTACATACTATATTATAAATTGAATTTCTTTATTATCCAATTAATTGATTCGCTAAGATATAATAATTGATTAATACAATTATTCATTTGACTCTAAACTCAAGAAGGGAAAAACAAAGTCTAAATAAGAGAAGGTGATAGAAAAAAAAATGATGTTTTGAACCCAAAAAAAAAAAGTTGAGATGTGATGGTACTTGGCTACTTGTCATTACCTATATTTTAAAATTTAACCTTTTTTTCTGTCCATGCTCTTTCTAAAGACTTTGCTTGCAAAGGGTTTACTTTGCATGTGATAGAAAAAGGTTAAATTCATGTCTTGTGCTTCATAGCCCGCAAATCCTATATATCCGTCATCACTAAAGGGATGATTTTTCCCCTCTTCAAATATGCGCAAAACAGGGTAAAGGATGAAAAACTATCTAAATAATCTTAATTGCCCACCCTCAACAAGGTGTGTTTCCACCTCTGATTGAAAGCAAGCTATCACCAATATACAAGGGTCCCTGAAAGCATCCTTTCAGAGTAAAAATCATATATTATTACAATAAATAAGAAAAATCAAGGTTAATCTTCGGTTTGACAGCGAAGGATATTTCCAAGCATGTTTGCTTCTATTTGATTATTTGTATTAAAGACTCAGAAAAATGTACATCATCCAATGCAGGTGGAATGTTTTTGAATACAAGCTATAGAGGTACTTGGCTTATGTTAGTGGTGTTGACCCACTACCATATATTCTTTTTAGATGGGATTGTAAAATCAATAATTACTTTCCTTATCCTCATGTTTTTAAGATTACAAGTCTCATCGTGATTATTTTGCCTATTTCCCCTCCTTTTAATGCCTAAAAAAAAATAGTTTTTTGCATATTATTCTATATTGAAATAAATATAATATAACATAATTTAATATAATATGTTGAGTTTTAGTCATTATTTTAGCCATATAATAGGTTTCCATTTTTTTTTCTTTTTTGAGAAGATGAGAAGATGAACGATGGTATTTGACGCACTATGATTATCAAAAAAATTTCGGTAAAATGATCAAAATGGTCATTTAACTTTTTTTGAAGGACATGAATGACATCAAAATATATTAAATGACTATTTTGGTCCCTTAAGTTATTGAAAAAGAATCAAAATAGTCTCATTGTGAGATTCTTTTAGTTCATTTTTAAAGAGTTGAGGGAACAAAATGAACCTTTAATGTAGTTTGAGACCATTTTAATCTTTTATAAAAAGTCGGGAGACCATTTTGATCCTTTTATCAATATTTTTCAATTTAGTGTATAACAAATTCGAATCTGTTCAATGAAACATTTGAAATAAGAAAATAATACAAGTTGGGACCAAATCAAAATTTTGTTTTGAAACCTTAATTCAGAGAGTCATGTTGATTTAGAGATACGGCAGCTAGAATTTTGATTTTTGTTTCTTCATTTTAAGTATGAAACCATGAAAAATTTGGAGAAAATTCGTAAAGCCAAAATTTGAAATTGTTCTAAACTTTTTTGCCCAAGTACTTCAAGTTAATTTAAACTCTTAAATATATAAAATATAATATAGTAGATTCATAACATATTATATAATATAAACACATTATGAAAAAGTTAAATTAAAATAAATTTTTCAGAAGACTCAAAATTAAATTCAACATTAAATTTTAGACTTTAAAGATTAAACCAATTTTTTTCTTTATTCCTATTAATAACAGGAAATATTTTTTAATTGAATTTCTTAATTATTAATTAACGGTGTATTTTAATTAAAGAGTTTAACTAATTAAAGTTTCATTTGAGACAACTTTCGTACTGATTTTTAAAATTATTTTTCAGTTCAAAATTTTTTTTAATTAAAAATTTTTTGTACAAAAAAGTTACTTTATAAAACAATAAGAAAAAGCTGTCCCAAAGCTTAACTTATGAGAAAAAAAAATCTTATCTTTCTAAATTTGTCAAGTGGCTATAATAGCACTCGAAATCTTTCTTCAACCACTAATCGTTAAGCTATTCAGATGAGGCCAACTTAAAATTTTTGTAGTAAAAAATTACTTTAAAAAGCAGTAAGAAAGCATCTCAAACGAAAACTTAAGGTAAGTTCGGGTGTTTGCGTTAAAGAACTCAATTTCCCGATAAAAAAAAAATTATTTCTCTTATATATATCAGTGTGTTTCAATAAAAAAGCTATCATATTTAATGCTAGTTTTGAAATTTTATAAATTTACATAATATAAATGATATTAAACATAATTTATATATAACTATCAATAGGAAAAAATATCTTAGTATATTTTAAATAACTGTGTGCTTCTTTCATTAGGGTGCTCAGTAAAAATAATCTTACATATCTTTACAATTAAACCTATTATCTAGACACTATATTTTACATCTTACACCTTGCAATTTGAATCTTCATGAGATATATATATATATAATTCTATTTTGAAGTAAACAAAGCTCTAAATTGATCATTTTCTAAGTTTATAAAAATTTCAATTTGTTCTAACATAGTATCATTATCATCATGATTATTACTATACAAGTAACATACAACTTACATGAAACTTAGCAAATCATATTAGATGACATATCATACTTTTTTTTAGATGACAAATCCTATTGATTGTAATAATCAAATCAATAGGAAACCACATATAAACCTATGGGTTCATGAGCTCAACAATCATTATTCTTCAAGAGTGACCTCTCATATGCATGTCTATTATATTCCAAAAGACGTCAACTATGATTTTATACACAAATTAGGATGATATAAGATTATTTAGTTCATCACCTTTTTTGGTGTAGGTGATGTTGTGGACATATAAGTTGTATATGATAGTGGTTACATTGATGCTTCAACACTAAAGAATCCATTATATATTACAATCCCAATTTGTAATTTACCTAAAACTAGCAAATGATGAGGACTTTTTCTTAAGGATAAAAGTAATAATTCAAATTATATAATACACATGGGTAACCTTTTTTTTTTTAATTAAAACCCACGCCGAGGCCTACGCATTAATTCAGGAAAAATAGTACAAAGACTTTTAAAGGACCTCGCGCTCACTACTGCTCCAGAGAGCTACAAAAGTAAAAGACAAAAAACCTATGAGCACAGGGTCCTTACTACACAAAAGTATAAGATAACCTAGGTACATTTGACGGTGCTTCAGCACAAGCACCCAAAAATAGGGAAGAAAAGGAAAAGGAACTTGTACAATCTGCTTCCCAGCAAAACTCCTAAACTCCTTAAAACCTACACGAAAAACCTGTAAGAACAACACAAAGCCCACCAAACAGCAAAACATAACAGTATAATAGAAGAAATTAAATAAAATGAAAACCCAAAGGTAGAACCAGCAAACTGTTATATGATAGTAGTAAGACAGCCTCCAGGGAATGAATACAAACACCCAACTGAGAGCAAGCAAAGTCCGTAAGGCAGAAGAAGAAAAATCCATCCAACCAACCAAATGGAAATTCCAGCACAGGTTTTGAGAGGAAACCCCCCACATCCCCATGATAAGCCAAAAAAATCCTACTCCACACAAGAACAAACGGTAGGTAGAGATTATACAGAAAAACAACACCAACCCCACCAAAATTGAGGCTCTCGGGCTCCAGCAACATATCCAACCCGCAACAGCGGTCAGCAGAAAACAACTCCCAGCTAAAGAAAAAATAACACCAGGAACCCGAAAGCCACAGGCATAACACATAGAAATAATTAGTGAACCAACAAGCCACCCAAACCCTCGGCCAGCACAACCAGCTACAAAGCAGCAAACCAACTAGAAACAAATAGAGACAGACCACCAAATCGGCCACCACACCTACAGAATGAACAAAACAAGCCAAAAAGTACCAGGCACATAGCCAAAAATGAGAAAACTGCATAGGAAAACACAGAGAAGAGAAGGGAAAACCAACTTAATCATTAACATAAGGCATCCCAAGTTGATCGAGTCTAAGAAGACCCATAATGAAAAGAGTAAGTTGATTAAAAGCAAACTCATTAACACCATTAAAATTGCAACCAATATTAACAAAACCTTAAGCACACGCGTTAGCCTCAACAAGAATATTGGAAAAGTACCAATTCACCAAGTTTAGGGAACCTCTAATGTCCTTCAAAGTGTAAAAAAGAGCCGAAGAGCAATTATAATAACCCAAACCCTTCAGGACCTTAAAATCAAAATTAGCTTCCAACACAACATCAACCAATTGAAGATTAACACAAAACTATAAGCCATGAAGCACACCAACAAAGTTAGCAAGACTGATATCACCAAAATCCACGGGCCCAGCAAAACCCCACAGATAAGAGTCATTATGATCCCTTAAAGAACCACCATAGGCAACAATATTACCCATTTTAGCACTAGCAACATTCAGCTTGACAAATTTAGAGGGAGGTTTAGTCCACGAGGTGCATCTAATGATCTTAAAGGAATTATCAACCACCTAGGTAATACCAAACTTATGATAGATAAAATGGACATTCTTAAAATTCTTGAAAGAAAGTAACTGAATAGAAAAAAGAGCAATCACTTTATCTATAATTTTTTGAATAATTCTCTTGTAATTCATCGGAACACAGTTAAAGCGAGAATCATTTCTATCCAACCAGAGAAACCAAAGAATCAGACAAATAATAATATTATGGATATGCACTTTAGCCTTAACCAGCCAACATTCAAAAAGATAATATAAAGAGGAAGAAGAAGAAAAAAATTAAAGTGAAAAATATCCTCAAAGTGAGTCCAAACTTTAACAGCAACAGGGCTAGAAATGAAGACATGATGCATATTCTCAACATGGAAGCAACATTGACATTTAGAAGGAAAAAAAAACCTCTTTTCCTCAAAATGTGTAACTTTAATCTTATAAGAGGTTAGTGTTTGAAAGTACATGAAATTCACTAGCTATTTATATAATGGCATAATACTTGATTTTTTCTTAGCTTGATTACATGTTCCACAATTTTTTTAGAGCAATGAGGAGTTTAAAAAGAGTTTATATATCTATGTGATAAAAAAAATTTTCAATTCAAGATAAGGTAATTATGTAAAGAAGTGCTCATGGAGCTCGCAAGCTAAGAAATTTGTAAATTGAATTATCTTTAAGATCAATAGCCTTAAATAAAAATAAACTTATACCTTAGATGTTTAATCAAAAGAGCAATGAGAAGATTAATCATGATTTATTAGACATATAATTTTGGAAAAGCTCGTTAGATCCATTCTTCACATGAAACTAAAGTTGATCATATTAAATTTGAAAAAGAAGAATATGACATTATTTTGTTGTACAAGAAGGCTTTGTGGTATTGTAAGCAAGGGTGGAACCAGTTTCTTTTAAAGGGTGGACAAACTTATCATATAAATAAATTAATATTTAAAAATGAGTCTCCTCCACCTTAACATGTAGTAATTTATTCTTGAGGCTTGAACAAACAACACTAAGCAGAATGCAACACCTTTATGTACACTATGACCCATTAGTCATTTTAAATATTCTTCAAATTATTTGAATTAAACCTCATATCAATATTTCTCATGAGTATCTATGGAAACTTATGATTTTTTTTTTAGTGAAGGGTCCCTTCACCAAATATGATCTTTTCAAAATCTTTTTTTTTTTTTTTGCATCATAACTCCAAATAGGGGTGTCAATTTCGGGTCACGGGTCGGGTTCGGGTCGAACCCGAAACTGACCCGGACTATTCAGTACAACCCGAACCCGACCCGTTTTTAAAAACGGGTTAGTTTTCCTAACCCGAACCCGACCCGCTTCGGGTCCGGGTCAACCCGACACGACCCGAATGACCCATTTCCAACAAAAAAATGGCTAATTTTTTGGGTCCAAAATGGGTCTATCTCATCTTTTCGGGTCAAAAATGGGTTAAAATCGGGTCAATCTCGGGTCAAAATCGGGTTTTCAGGTCAAAATCGGGTCACTTTCAGGTCAAAGGGTTAACCTGAACCTGACCCGAATTTTGAAACGGGTCGAAATGTTGAACCCGAACCCGACCCGTTACCCTAACCCGAAATTTTTGGGTCGGGTTCGGGTCTGGTTTTTGGGTTGTGTCAAATATTGACACCCCTAACTCCAAATGGAAGGTTGACGTTCTACGTCAATTAGAAAACAATCAATATCAATCTTAACATGTACCTTCCTCTTCAAATATCAACACCATTTAATAAACCTTAAACACAGTGAAAAATATCTATGAATTTTGTATTGTTTTTGTTAATGGGTTATCTTATTGCAAATTTAATTATCCTACCTCTAATATGATGACACTAATCTTTAAGAATAGATTTTATCAATCATTGATCTTAAGCAAATTTAATTATCCTACCTCTAATATGAAGACACTAACTTTAGCACAATTTTTATTAATCATTGATACTTAATTAATAAAATTTTAAATTGTTAAAATAAAAAAAAATATTAACTTCTAATCTCTAAATTAATTTCTTAAAGTAAATCAGTACTACATACTATGTTATAAATTGAATTTCTTTATTATACAATTAATTGATTTGCTAAGATATAATAATTGATTAATACAATTATTCATTTTACTCTAAACATAAAAAAGAAAAACAAAGTCAAAAAAAGAGAAGCTGACAGAAAAGAAATGAAGTTTTGAAGAAACAAAAAAAAGTTGAGATGTGATGCTACTTGGCTACTTGTCATTACCTACATTTTAAAATTGAAATTTTTTTATTTTTTTTCTGTCCATGCTCTTCCTGATGACTCTGCCTGCAAAGGGTTTATTTTTCTCGTTGTCATTTGTTCTTCCGCTTTGCATGTAATAGACTTTGAAAGAGTCGCTAAAGATGCTTCTTCACCTTCTTCGGCGATGTTGTTTTACTGAGATCAGAAGAAATGATGGGAGGTCGCACAAAGTAACCATTTTTCTCTAATGTCCTGTGCTTCATGGCCCCCAAATCCTGCATATCCGTCGTCACTAAAGAGAGGTGTTTTTTCCCCTCTTCAAATATGGGTAAAATAGGGTAGAAAATGAAAATCTATCTAAATAACCTTAATTTCCCACCCTCAACAAGGCGTGTTTCCACCTCTGATTGAAAGCAAGCTATCACCAATATAGGAGGGTCTCTCAAAGCATCCTTTCGGAGTTAAAATCATATATTATTACAATAAATAAGAGAATCAAGGTTAATTATTGATCTTCGGTTTGATAGCGAAGGACATTTCCAATCATATTTGCTTCTATTTGATTATTTGTATTAAAGACTTCAAAAATGTACATCACCCAATGTAGGTGGAATGTTTTTGAATACAAGCTATAGTTGTAGTGGTGTTGACCCTACTATATATTCTTTTTAGATGGGATTGTAAAATCACTAATTACTTTCCATATCCTCATGTTTTTAAAATTATAAGTCCCATCGTGATCATTTATTTTATTAATTCTAGATTCCTTTGGCTATTTACATGTTTAATTCAAAACATATTTAATAGAACAATTCATATTAGATATCGCCATATGGATCGTTCTAATAAAGGTAGAAAAACTGAGGATAGAAAGTACTATCATTTTTAATAATCTGAATTAATAACATAGCATCCACTTTAATATCAACATTAAAATAACCCCTTCTTTGACAAATTTCCAGACCCTTAGCTAACCCCATAAGCTCAGCAAAAATGACTTTACACGGATATAAAGGGCCCGCATAAGCCATCATGACCTCGCTAGAACTATCACGAACAGTACCTCCCATACCCGCAGAAGAGGCACCCACATAACCATCTTTATTAAGTTTTAGCATATGCTGCACAGGTTTTAACCACCTGACAACCCTCTCAGTTCTCATCAAATTACCATTCTCCAAAGAAAATACTAAGAAAAATAGCAAAAAAAATCATAATTCATGAAATTTTTTTCCTTTAATAAGATTGGAAGAGAAGCTTTGAATAATCTTATTATTCACATTAGTAATAATGACATTGGCATTTGTTTTAACACCATTATGCTTAACATCATTCCTAGCCTTCCAAATGAACCACAAAATAAGCATGGGCAGTAAATTAAGAATGTGACCTTTAGAACTATTCATCCACTCCCTAAGCATAGTAAGAACATTGTAGTTACTAGAAACAGAAAGCACCTTATTAACAGAATTAGCAAAATATCTCCAAACCATTTGAGCAATAGAGCTATTAATAAAGACATGATCAATATTTTCAATATTGAAACAACACTGACATTTAGAAGGGATAGAAAAACCTTTATTCCAGAGATGATTGTCAACCGGCAAAAAAACCCTTAATGCATCTCCAAGCAAGAATGCAATAAGAAATCGAAATATTATTGTGCCACAAAGCCTTGTAAATAGTATAGCTAACAGCCTTTACTCTAATCACATCCCACACGATATTAAGTTTAAAAAGCCCATTCATAGACCTATTAAAGAGAATATAATCAATATCATCCAGTTGTAAAGGAATGCTCAATATTTGGCGCAAAAGCTCATTGGGTAAAATTTCACTAAGTTTAGTAATATTCCAGTTACCATTCTCAATGTAATCATTAACTTTAGTGTTGACCAAAGTATGAGTGTTAAGAAAACTATCAATAGAACCATTGACCAACCAGTTATCTGGCCAAAAAAAAATATCACCTTTTCCCATGCCCCATTGAATAAATTGATCAGCTTACCAGCTAATCTTGCACAACCTTTTCCAAACTAAAGAATCAGTATTTTTGAACTTACAAAACATCAGATGCGCTTCCTTGCAGTACTTAGCATGCATAAACTTGGCCCATAAGCTAATTTTAGCTCTAAAAGAAAACCATAATTTGTGACAAAAAGCATGAACCATATCCAAAAAACTCTTGCAACCTAACCACCTTCATTTAATGGACCACACATTATATGCCACGAATCCCAATAAATGCATGAGTGATCACCTTTAGCTCCCCAAAAAAACTTATTAATCAATCTCTCCAATCTCAAACAAATAGTAGGTGTAGGATGAAGAGTATGAAATTGAAAGATAGGAATAGAGTTTAACACATGTTTAATCAACACCAGTCTACCACCGAAAGAAAGAAAGTTCGTAGTCCAATTAGTAATTTTACTTTGAATAGCAGTGAACAAACCCTAAAAAATACTAGCTTTTTTCCTAACTTTAAAAATAGGAGTGCCCAAATACTTGATTGGTAAAGAAGAATAGTTAAAATCACACAACCTTTTAATATCATTAATCTTGCCCTGACTAATAAAATTAGCAATAATAAAATTAAAATAATTCTTATTTATCGAGAGCCCACTCATATTTTGAAAACCAACAAGAAATTTGACTAAGATTTTAATATTATTTAAACAGCCATTAGAGAAAATGATAAAGTCATCAGCAAAACTGAGATGAGTAATAGGAATACCACCCATCGTACGGTAAAGGAGAGACGGATGCCTTATATATAATTCCTCCCATCCCCTGGACAAATAATCAACAGCAATAATGAATAAAGCAAGCGACAAAGGGTCACCTTGTCATAAACCTTGAGAGGATTTAAAGAAACCATGATTCCTCCAATTAATAATAATAGAAAAGAAACAATTTTCAATACTTTTTTTAACAGGTAAAATAAAATCTTAGTTAAAACCAAATAAAGATAAGATCTTATATAAAAAATTCCAACTCAGGTTATCATAAGCTTTAGTAATGTCCAGTTTAAAGATAATGTTACCCTCTTTGACTTTAGCGTTAATGTCATGAGTAATCTCTTGAGTAAGCAGCACATTATCAAAAATACTTCTACCTTTCACAAAACCAGTTTGGTTTTGAGAAATAATTCTGGGTAAAATATTAACAAATCTAGAACAAATGATTTTAGAAATTAGCTTATTAAAGAAAGAACATAAACTAATAGATCGAAAATCATTCCACTAATTAGTAAGCTCCTTTTTGGGAATTAACACAATATTAGTAGAAGAGAAGAACTTGATGTAAGGCTTACCCGAGAAGAACTCCTTGACAGCTTCCAAGATATCCAACTTGGTGATATGCCACGTTTTAACAAAAAAATTAGTAGTAAACCCATCCGGACCCACAATAGAATCAACATTCATCATTTGCATAATATTCCAAACTTCCTCCTACAATGAAGGTTTAGTTAACATAATATTATCACTATCAGAAATGAAAGAAGGAACAATATGAGGATTAACAATGGGAGAAGTGTGACAATTATTATTGAAAATGTTCATGAAATGTTCGACCCCCGAGTTAACAATAGAATCCTCCTCCTCCAAAATCATACCTTCTTTATCCATAATTTTAAAAATATGGTTCCTGATTTTTTTCTTATTGGACATAGCATGGAAAAACTGAGTATTTCTATCACCATCAACCATAAATTTGGTAGTAGCTTTCTGTTGTCAATAAATTTCTTCTTGATCATGAAGAGAAAAAAGCTTGATCTTGGCATTATTATGCTTAGAGACGTTAATGCTATCAGGATTAAGAGCAACCCTCCTTTCCAACTCCATCACATCATTTTCTACCTCTTTAATATTGGAAAAAAGATTTTTAAAAACATTTTTATTCCACCATCTAAGCACCTGTTTCAGCTTAGCAATCTTGTTCCATAACTTAGCCATACCATGAATATTGTTATCAGGGAAAACAGGGGCATGCCAGTTATTATGCACCACATTTAAAAAATTTTCATGAGTTAACCACATATTTTGAAATTTAAAAGAAGAAGGAACAAAAACCTTATTGGCATTTATAGTTAAGAGTAAAGGAGCATGACCAGAAGCAGTTCTACTTAAATGTTCAACATTTGTCATATGAAAATTAGCAATCCAATCATTATTAAATAAAATTCTATCAAGATGTTGCCAAAGATTACCTCTACTCCAAGTAAAAGCACCACCAAAGAAACCAATGTCATGTAAATCACACTGAGTGATCATGGAATTAAAGTCTTCCATCGCTTTATTATTAGGTTGACTCCCACCCAATCTCTCATTAGCATTAGAAATAATGTTGAAGTCGCCTCCCACAGACCACGGCCCAGTAGAATTGAAAGCAAAATTGTTAAGTTGCTCCTAAAGAGAAAGCAGACCCACTCTAGAACACGCGGCATAAATAAAAGATGCATTACTCTTGAAATTAAACATCTCAATTTGAATATGAACAACTTGATAAAAATCATTAATAATATTAATCTTAATAGTATTATTCCACATAATCCAAATCTTATTATAGCAATTAGCAAATTTATTAGAAAAATCCAATTTAGAAGCAGTGCCATCAATTTTATCTGAATTAATCATAGGTTCAAGTAAAATTAACAAGTGAATGTTATGAATTCTACAAAGATTTCTAACTCTAGTTCTAGACTCCTTACCCCTAACCACTCTCACATTCCAAATAAGAGACTTAACCAGTACAACCTTTTGAAGTAGCTTGAGCTCTAGTGGAACGGGGCGTAGATGGTATAACTTCTTTATTTTTTTTCCCTTTATTTCTATTGATTTTTATAAAATTTTCCTCCTAAAAATTATTAGAATTGGAAACCTCCTCCTCACATTGCCCAAAACCATATTTACCTTTATCACCACTATATAACTGATTTTCCTTATTACTTTCAAAACCAGCAAAAGGAATGAATTCCCCTTATTCACGGTCCTCTTTCTCACTAATTTCATAATCAACATTAACATTTAAATTCGCATCATTAGCAATTAAATGAGGGTCACTAGAAGGTTTTTCCTGAATTAAATTCGTATCTTGAAGCATAGAGTCAATAAAAACATATAAATTAAGAAGTTTTTCTTTCTCCTTCCCTAAAACATCATCTTCCAGAAATGATTTTTCTATAACAACAGTAGGAATGCCCGACATCACTAAAGAAATTTCATTAGTAGTTTTCGGAATTATAATAGCAAGACCCATATCCAGTCCAGCCTCCACCTCCAAAGCATTAGGTATCTTACCAGGAAAATCAACCTTCTCAACATTATGACTCACAGGTTTTTTTAACTCAGGATGTAGTTTAAAACATTCCGATAAACCGTGACCATGCATTTTACAGTGTGAACAAAAATTCTGAAACTTTCTCGAATTCCACCTTTTGCATATAGCCAAAATCCTTGGATCTAACCCAGATCTCTTTAGCATGTTTTTGGAGATATCAACTTCCACCAGAACCCTAGCCACAGACGGTCAGGTTCTGGAAGCAGTCGCCTGGTCAGTTTGCAAAGGCCTTCAAAATACTGAACCATGAGCATGCAAAACTTTAGGATGAAAAAAATGTAAACGCATATTCGGGAATGAAATCCAGACAGGAACAATTGGGGATTCCTCTTGAATATCTAAAAATGGAGTCCATTTTAAAACTTTCATCTCACAATAACTAATGAAATAAGATATTCTAGCAAAATTCTACTATAATCCAAATCGTTCGAAAATTGAATCGCTACATGTCAGGAATCCAGTAAACCAACAGAGTAAAAACCAGAAAGTTTGTGATTCACAAAGAAAAGATGAATAGTATCAAGATTAGGTCTACGTAAAGTGAACTTTTCTACTAACGTAAGCTGGAAAGGGGAAGCAAGCTTAAGAATATCCTCATCTGAGATCAAAACTGCCGACACACCATTAACAACAGATTGAGTGAATTTAGGAACATTTTCACCTTGCATTGGATTACCAGATAAAACATCTTTGAAGGAACGAGACAGAGATTTGATCTGCACATCACCATCATGGTTGAAAAAACCTTTGCTTTTCCCATGGATCGGGCTGGATACCTTCCCCCAAGGGTTAGAAGAAGACATACCGCCAACAAAAAGGCCCCAAAATGGGGAAAAATAGCAGAGGAGTCACCAGTCCCCCAAATCCGTGGAGAAACAGGGGAAGAAATAGAAAACCAGAGGAGGAAATCGACCGAAAGGAGGCGAAAAGCAAGGAATCCTAAAATCGCCTTCGCCTTAGGGCAAAACGAGGTATATTCCAAATGCTTATATAACAAACTTTCATTATATATATATATATATATATATATATATATATAATCCTATTTTGAAGTAAACAAAGCTCGAAATTGATCATTTTCTACATTTATAAATATTTCAATTCAGTTCATCACCTTTGTTGGTGTAGGTGATGTTGTGGACATATAAAGTTGCATATATATGATAGTGGTTATGTTGATGCTTCAATACTAAATAATCCATACGATATTACAATCCCAATTTGTAATTTACTTGAAACTAGCAAATGCTGAGGTCTTTTTCTTGAGGATAAAAGTAATAATTCAAATTACTGTTATGATGTGGACTTATTTGAACATGATTTTTGTGTTTTTTAATAGTGATGGGATAGTGAATCTGGATTAAGGCCCTTTATTAGCCTTTTATGATGTTAGGTGGGTGTGTTGCTTTGGTAAAATCTTGGAGTTAATTGGTGTTGTTGGTTGAGGTTTTGATCTTCAGTTTGTTATTAAGCTGGTGCTTGGGTTGTAGTGCATCATGTTGGGGATTTTACTAGGGTATAACTATAAGAGAAAGCTGCTCATTTTGCTGGATACCAGGGATATATTTGACCCTAAGGGAGCTTATTGTTGCTATGATTTTGGTTTTGCTTTGCTGATCAACATCTGTAATATAAGTTGTTTGGTCTTCTGCCTTGTTTTTTATTGACTTCGCTTTAAGTGTATTCTTATTCTCTTGTTTTGTAAGTTTTTCTTTTGTAGGTTTGGTGGCTGGATTTTGGTTTTTGCTGGATCTTCGGTCGCTCAAGAAAATTTTGTTAGCTATGGCTCGTCCCATATGTTTTGCAGGAAGTTCGTGCTGAATGTTGAGCTTACGCTCTTCCTTTTTTTGGTGTTGTCCTCTTACAGTCCTAGAATGTTATTAGGTTTTTTTGTAACTATTAATATAAGGAACAACCGGCTCTTAGGTTTCATTTTATTTTGTAGCACTGATGAGCATTAATGAGCTGGAGGTTCCTTTTAAGGACCTTGTAATCCTATTTTTATATTAACGCGTAGGCCCCTCTGAGGGTTTAAAAAAAAAAAAAGATGACATATCGTACTTGATTGTAATAATCAAATCAATAGTAAACCACATATAAACCTATGGGTTCATGGGTTCAACAATCATTATCTTCAAGAGTGACCTCTCAAATACATGTCTATTATATTCCAAAAGACATCAACTATGATTTTATACACAAATTAGGAAGATACAAGATCATTTTGCTCATTACCTTTATTAGTGTAGGTGATGTTGTGGAAATATAAGTTGCATATCATAGTGGTTATACTGATGCTTCAACACTAAAGAATCAATCATATATTACAATCCCAGTTTGTAATTTATCTGAAACTAGCAAATGCTGAAGTCTTTTTCTTGAGGATAAAAGTAATAATTCAAATTATATAGAACACATGGATAACTTTAATCTTATAAGAGGTTGGTGTTTGAATGTACATGCAATTCACTAGGTTTTTATATAATAGCATAATGCATGAGTTTTCCTAGGCTTGATTACATGTTCCACAACTTTTTTAGAGCAACGAGGAGTTTAAAAAGAGTTTATATATTTTTGTGATGAAAGAAATTTTCAATTCAAGATAAGGAAATTATGTAAAGAACTGCTCATGGAGCACGTGAGCTAAGAAATTGGTAAATTGAACTATCTTTAAGATCAATAGCCTTAAATAAAAATAAACTTATACCTAGATGTTAAATCAAAAGACCACTGAGAAGATTAATCATGACTAATTAGACATATAATTTAGGAGAAGCTAGTTGGATCCGTTCTTCACATGAAACTAAAGATGATCGTATTAAATATGAAAAAGAAGAATATGAAATTATTTTGTTGTATAAGAAGGCTTTGTGGTATCGTAAGTAGTGCGGAACCAACTTCTTTTTAAGGGTGGACAAACTTATCATAAAAATAAATTAATATTTTAAAAATGAGTCTCCTCCATCTTAACCTGCAGTAAATTATTCTTGAGGCTTGAACAAATAATAATATAAGCAGAATGCAACATCTTTATGTACATTATGCTCTATTAATCATTTGAAATATTTTTCAAATTATTTGAATTAAACCTCATAGAAATTTTTTTTTTTAAGTTGAAACCCACCAGAGGAGCCTACGCGTTAATATAGGTAAAAATTACAAGGTCCTAAAAAGGGTTCTCAAAGTCACTACCGCTCAAAGAGCTACAAAAATCAAAAGAAAAGAAAAACCTACGGGCTCGAGAACCCTGCTATAAAACAATACAAAGCAACCTAGGAACATGCTACGGTGCTTAAGTGAACGCACCCAAAAAAAGGGAGTTAACAACAAAAAATAACCAAAATGCTCCCCAAAGCAGTCATCGGCAAAGATCTGACAATCCCACGTCCAAACAGGATCCTGCACACCCAAAAAATAAACCAAATACTGCAAAAGTAAAGTAAAAGAAATGACAAACCTAAATAAAGTAATAAAAATCCTCCAAAAAGGATACAGGCAAAAATGAAGTAACTAGTCCTGAAACATGAGAAACACAACAATTAGTAAATTATATAAGCAAGCAATAGCCCACATAAACTCAGGCCAAATGCTCCAGCCACCGGTCTGAGAAAAATAACGAGGAGAGTTGAAGGATATAGACCCAAAAAAACAACCCATACATGTACAACCAAAGGGCGCCACATCCAGAATAGGGAAGAGATGACTGTAAACAACAGCCAAGCACCACCCAACAACAAAAAAGGAAGAGAAAACCAAAACCCAAATGACCAATTAATCATTGACATAAGGCAACCCCAGATGGTCTAGAATAAGCAGACCCTTAACATTAGACAGAAGCATGTGAAAATCCAAATCCATAACAGAGTTCAAAACATAACCAATGCCAGCCAAACCAGCAGCTGACGCATTGGCCATAGCAGGAATAATGGAAATGATACAATTAAGTAAGTTAAGGTACTATCTCCCTCAAAGTATAAAACTCCATAGAAGAGCAATTTTAAACATCTAAGTTTATGATCATCCTGAAATCAAAATCAGATTCCAAAATAACATCAGTAAGGTTCAAATTGATGCACAATTGTAAACCGTAAAGCACCCCATCCAAGAAAGCCCTGGAGAAAAACCCCCAACCAACAGGCCCAGCAAAAGCACAAATGAAAGAACCATTATGATCCCTAAGAACAACCCCAAAACCAAAAGAATTACCCAACTTAGTACCCGAAACATTCAGCTTAATAGAAGAAGAAGAGGGCTTCTCCCAGGTAATGCATCTAGAATTACGAATGGAAAAATCAACAATTAAATTAATGCCCAACTTGAGGGCAACAAAATTAACATTAAAAAAACTTTTAACCGAAATAAGTTGGACCGAATACAAGGAAACCACTTTATCCTTTATGTTATGAATAATCTTCATAAAATGCATCGACACCCCGTTAAAATGGGACTCATTCCGAGCTATCCAGATAAACCAAAGAATCAAACAGGGAATGACATTACGAATATGCTCTTTAGTATTAACCAGCCAGCAATCCAAAATAGAATATAAAGAAGCATTAGAAGAGAAAAAATTGAACTGAAACAAATCCTCAAAATATAACCAAACCTTAACAGCAACCGGGCCTGAAATAAAGACATGGTGCATATGCTCAATATGGTAGTAGCATTGACATTTAGAAAGTAAGAAAAACCCTTTTTTCCTCAAGTTATCATCCGTAGAAGCCAGCTTATGATGAAATCTCCAGATAAAAACCAAAACAGTAGAGGGAATAGACTTAAGTTAAAAAATTTAGTCGGAGCCTTATTGATTCTGAAGGAATGCCAAGCTTCCTTAACCGAAAATTTACCATCCTTAGAAAGAAAAAAAAGCAACACATCTTTAGAGTAAATGTTTAAAGGAATTTTTAAAATAAGCTGAATTATACTATCAGGGAGAATGTCAGAAAGTTTCTCAATATCCCAACCATGCCCAGCAAAAAAATGGTTAACTTTAACATTCAAAATAGAAACAGAATTTAATAAGGAGTCAATGGATTAACCATTAATCCAGCGGTCTTGCCAAAAGAAAATGGTGTCATAACCAAGCCCCCAAGCCAAAAAGGGCTCAACCTTCCACTTAACCGAGCAAAGATGTTTCCAAACTTTAGAATTACCAACAGTGTAGCCACAAAGAGAAGGATGCCTCCTCCCACAATACTTAACAGTCATGAAATTAGCCCAAAGGCAGTCATTGTTCCTGAGCTTAAACCAAAGCTTAAAAGAGAAGGAGACAGCCAAATTCATCATCGTTTTACAGCCCAAATCCCCCTCATCCACAGACCCACAACACTTATTCCAAGAGGACCAATGGATCTTGGAAGTGTTAGAATAGCCTTTCCAAAAAATTTATTGTTAATTCTTTCAATCCTATGACAAACAGTATTCATAGGAAAAAGAGTTTGAAAATAGTAGACAGGAATAGAATACAGAACACTTTTAATAAGAGTTAAATGCCCAGCAAAACATAAGAAGCTAGAATCCCAAGAAGATAATTTGTTATGAACAACAGAAATTAAATCATCAAATAAAAAAGACCTCTTCCTGCCCTTAAATAAAGGAATACCCAAATACTTCAAAGGTAAAGAACCTTGAGAAAAACCAGTAATGTTCTGAATCTCCATGGCCCGAGCCGCAGAAACATTCTTACCAATAATAAAAGCAGCTCTTAGATTTGTTAAAGGACAAACCACTGACAGACTCAAAATGCTAGAACAAACTCATAATTTCACCAACCATATTACTGCTAGCATAGAAAAGGCAATAAAATCAACCTCAAAGCAAAGATGGGAAATATTAATATTACCTAAAGTATGAAAATAAAGGTTAGAACAATTTTTAAAGGTGTCCTCCAAAGCCCTGGACAGGTAATCCGCGGCAAGGATAAAGAGGGTAGGGGAGAGAGGATCCCCCTGATGCAACCCATGAGACGACTAAAAAAAACCATGACTCTTACCGTTAACAAGAATAGAAAAGTAAGGAGATTCAATGCAAGCTTTAATAAGACTGATGAAAGCAACATCAAAACCAAAAAGACTCAAAATCTTATAAATAAAATTCCAATTAATATTGTCATAAGCCTTCAAAATATCAAGTTTCATGATCATGTTGCCACCACGGCACTTAACATCAAGATCATTACAAAATTCTTGCGCCAATAGGATATTATCAGAGATAGCTCTACCTTTAACAAAACCCATCAGGTACGGAGAAATGAGCTTAGGCAAAAGAACAGTTAAACGATTCACAAGAATTTTAGAAAGCACTTTATAAAAGACAGTACACAAGCTAATAGGTCTATAATCATTCCAAGTGTTAACAGAATTATTCTTAGGAAGAAGCACAACATAAGTGGAAGAAAACAATTTAGGAATAATAGAATCCTTAAAGAAGTCATTAACAACATTAAGCAAATCCATGGAAATAATATGCCAAGTTTTCTGAAATAACTTAGTAGTGTAACCATCAGGACCCGCCACAGAATTTGAATCCATACCAAATAAGACAACTTTAAGCTCCTCCAAGGAAGGAGGAATAGATAAAAAAGCATTATCCTCACTTGAAACCAAATGAGGAATAAAGGCAGGGTTAGGAGCACTAATGGGAATAAAGGTTTTGTTAAGATGAGTTTGAAAAAAAAATAACAGCAAGGGAAGAAATCTCCCCATAATCCTCAGACATAGTCCCATCCTCTTTAGCGATTTTATGAATGAAATTAGAAGACCGCCTCTTCTTAACCAAAGCATGAAAATAATTATTGTTCTTATCACCATCAACCAAATGCTTAACAACCGCTTTATGTTTCCAAAATTCGTCCTCTTGATCTTGAAGCTTACAAAGATCCACCTTAGCCTCATTAAATAAAGCAAAATTAACCTCAGTAGGACCAGATTAACACAAGCTATCAAGAGAATTAATTTTAGATTCAGTCGAAGAAATATTGGCAAACAAATTTTTAAACACATTGTGATTCCACCACTTCAACACAAGTTTAAGCCTTTTGAGTTTAAGCCACAATCTATGCATAACTGAGATAGTGTCATCAGGAAAAAGAGGGGCCTCCCAATTAACCCTCACAACATGAAGGAAAGAGGGGTGCAGCAGCCACATGTTCTGAAACCTAAAGTGAGAAATAGGGGCAGTAAAGTCATTCTTAATATTAATAAGAATAGGGGAATGGTCAGAAAGAGTACGACTAAGATGTTCAATTTTAGTCAAATGAAAAACATTAAGCCAAGCATCATTGAACAACACTCTATCCAATCTTTGCCACAAATGACCACGATGCCAAGTAAAATTGTTGCAAGTAAAACCAATATCAATAAGATTGCAATTCGAAATCATATCATTGAAATCTTCCATGGATTGATAAATGGGAAGAGAGCCCCCCAAGCATTCAGAAGGACAAGAGATAGTATTGAAATCCCCACCAACAATCCATGGATAACCAAATCCAAATCATTAGTAACTAGGATCCTTAGAAACCATAGTATTAGCATCATTAACAGATAGATTAGGAACATTAGAGGTTATAACCAAATCCAAATCATTAGTAAGAGAAGGATTACAATCCTATTTAGCCTCAACAATAAGATCAACCAACTCATTAGGATGAGCAGGATCCTCCCTAAGGTCATCTCCATTATTAATTAACGGTCCCTTAAGGGCAGAACTAGGAACGGGCACCTCACCAATGTTTAAAGGTTCTTTCAACAATTTATCCCCACCATCCTGGGCACCATTAGAAGAAGAAATACCTTTATCCTTATGAAGATTAGGGTGCAACCGAAAACATTCAGTAATACCATGCCCATGCATCCTACAATGGGAGCAAAATGATGGGAGATTTTCAAATTCCACTTTTTGGAAATATCCCTTCAATTTTGAACCCAACAAAACTTCATGAAGATGTTTTTTGGACACATCAAGCTCCACCAGAACTCTTGCCACAGAAGGTCTCGATAACGAAGCGGTAGCTTGATCCGCTTGCAATGGTCTACCAAACACAGCAGCAAGACCAAAAAGAATATGAGAATTAAAAAAATGTAAGCGCAGGTTAGGGAAAGAAATCCACACCAGAGCAACAGGAGATTCCTCCCTCACATCAAAATTCGGTGACCATTTAAGCAACCTCATTTGACAACCCTGTACATAATAAGACTGCCGAGAAAAGATACGACTATAATCCAAGTCATTAAGTTGTATAGCTATATGACGAGGATCCAAAAGCCCCACTTTGAAGGAACCAAATAGCTTAAGCGAATGAAAAAACTTAAGGATAACGTCTAAATTAGGGCGATGTAGAACAAATTTACCGACCAGAGTAAAAGCAAAGGGCTCAGCTAACTGAGACACCACAGAATCCTCTAAAAAAAGAGCAGGACAACCCTTAAAGGAGGATCTAACAAAAGGAACTCGATTAGCCGAAGAGGAAGAACCCCCCGAGACCACATCCTTAAACGAGAGATTCTTACTAGTCAGAACCAAAGAAACCAAAGGGATGGATGACGTAGGAGATGTCATCTCCCCCCCCCCCCCCCCCCCCCAAAAAAAAAAAAAAAAAAAAAAAAAAAAAACCAACCGAAGTACAAAAGAACCCACCAGCAAAACAAAAAACCTCCAACCAAAGAAATGATAAGACCGCCGAAGGGGCGGAAAAGCCAGAAAAGGGGAGAAAGCACCTCAGTAAGGAAGATCGGCAGACGAGATCACCAGCGGAAGCAGAGAAACGATCCCGCAAGAGAAGGCACCACGAGATCGCCCAGAAAACCCAGAGCAAAAATGGCTAGGGCGAGAATGATGAATCGAAGTTAACACGACCTCATAGCAATATTTCTCATAAGTATCTATGGAAACTTATGATTTTTTTTAGTGAAGGGATATGCTCTTTTCAAAATCAATCTTTTTTCTTTTGCATCATAACTTCAAATTGAAGGTCGAAGTTCTACGCCAATTAGAAGACATTCAATATCAATATCAACTTGTACCTTTCGCTTCAAATATCAATCAGTTTAATAAACCTTAAACACAGAGAAAAATAGCTAGGAATTATGAATAGCTTTTATTGATCGTTTATCTTAGAGAATATTTAATGATCCTACGTCTAATATGATGACGCTAATTTTTAAGTACATTTTTTTATCAATCATTGATCTTAGAGCAAATTTAATTATCCTACCTCTAATAT
This sequence comes from Dendrobium huoshanense, assembly GCA_016618105.1. Lineage (NCBI taxonomy): Eukaryota > Viridiplantae > Streptophyta > Magnoliopsida > Asparagales > Orchidaceae > Dendrobium > Dendrobium huoshanense. The sequence continues at coordinate 3,286,786 of CM028350.1, forward strand.
GAAGACACTAACTTTTTGAACAATTTTTAATAATCATTAATAGTTAATTAATTAAATATTAAATTGTTAAAATCCAAAAATTATTAACTTCTAATCTCTAAATTAATTTATCAAAGTAAATCATTAACACATACTATATTAGAAATTGAATTTCTTTATTATCCAATTATATGATTCGCTAAGATATAATAATTGATTAATTAATCAATTATTCATTTTACTAAAAACAAAAAGAGAAAAAAAAAAAAAAAAGTCAAAATAAGAGAAGCTGATAGAAAAAAAAAAAAAAAAAGTTTTGAACCAAAAAAAATTTGTAGAGATGTGATGTTACTTGCCTACTTTTCATGACCTATATTTTATAATTTTTTCTTACTTTTTCCTGTCCATGCTCTTCATGAAGACTCTGTCTGAAAAGGATTTATTTTTTTCCGTTATCATTTGTTCTTCCACTTTGCGTGTAATAGACTTTGAAAGAGTAGCTAAAGATGATTCTTCCCCTTCTTCGACGATGTTGTTATGTTGGGATCAAAAGTAATGATGGGAGGTCGCACAAAGTAATCACCTTTCTCTCATTTTATGTGCTTCTTCGCCCAAATCCTGTATATTTGTCACACTGAAGAGGTGTTTTTTCACTTTTCAGATATCGGCAAAATAGGCTAGAGGAGGAAACACTATCCAAATAACCTTTATAATTAAGTAATTTTATAATTTTCATGGTGGGCAATTGCCCACCCTCAGCAAGGCCTGCTTCTGCCTCTGATTGAAAGCAAACTATATATCACCAATATATGAAGTCTCTCAAAGCATCCTTTCGGAGTTAAATTCATATATAATAAGAAAAATTATGGTTAATTATTAATCTTTAGTTTGACAGCGAAGGACATTTTCAAGTATGTTTACTTCTATTTGGTTATTTGTATTAAACACTTCAAAAATGTACATCATTCAATGTAAGTGGAATATTTTTCAATACATCGCTTATGGCAGTGGTGTTGACCCACTACCATATATTCTTTTTAGAAGGGATTGTAAAATCAGTAATTACTTTCCTTGTCCTCATGTTTTTAAATTTATAAGTCATGTCGTGATCATTTGTTGTATTAATTCTAGATTCCTTTACCTTTTTCCCCTACTTTTAATGCCTCCAAAACAATATAATTTTATGCATATTATTCTATATTGAATTTTGATTTTCTTTTTCTTCATTTTAAGTTTGAAATCACGAAAAAATTTTGAGAAAATTCAAAAAGTCAAAATTTGGAATTGTTCTAAACTTGCTCTCAAAATCTTCGAGTTAATTTGAAGTTTTAAATACATAAAATATAATATAAACACATTCAGAAAAAGTTAAATCAAAATAAATTTTCAGAAGGCTCAAAATCAAATTCAACATTAAATTTTAGACTTTAAAGATTAAACTAATTTTTTCCTTCTTTTTTTTTTAAACCAATTTTTTCCTTTATTCCTTTTAATAACAGGAAATATTTTTAATTGAATTTCTTAATTAATTAACGATGGATTTCAATTAAAGAGTTTAACTAATTAAGGTTTCGTTTGAGACAAATTTCGTACAGAATTTTTAAAAAAAAATTAGTACAAAATTTTTTTGAATTAAAAATTTTTGTACTAAAAAGTTGATTTATAAAACACTAATGGGCTGCCATTTTTCTATAGAGAGAAGCTGCCATTTTTCTACAGAGAGAAGCTGCCGCTGATTTGGGTTTTTCAAATTTTTTAAATTACCGGCAACGATCGTGAACGACAATGAGGGGATGACGGCGGATGGTTGCCAGCCATCTATGCCTTCGGTGACCATTCCTGATTCCATAGGAGGTCGAATTCAAATTGCTAAAGGCAATGTTCGTCAAATCTCTATTCTGAAGAACCGCAATGACGATGAGAAGTTTAAACCATCAAGAGGCACGCTGATAATCAAGGAAGTTTATGAATGTTGACCGAAGAAGGTTTATAATGTACCAGGTAAGAGCAAATCTTTAGCTGATGAATCTGAGTTTGAATCACCTAAACATGAATTGTTTCGATCGTTTGTAAAATCAACTGAAATAGGAACTTCTTCGTCAGGCATGAAATTTTTTGTAAGTCGCTTTGGGAATTCAAATGCAATCCCTGATGATGCCAGCGCTATAAATGCGAATTCTCTGAAGCAGATTAACAAAAATAATTATGTTAATGACGGTAGTTCTTATAAGGCTGATCAAACAACAGTAATTGAGAAGGATTTGTATGAGCCATCAGGAGCTGATGTGGAGATAGGAGGAGTTTTAAAGAAAATGATTAACATTGAGAAGAGTAATGAAATTACTGGATTGCAAAGTGAAGTTATTTCTGCCTGGTCTAAACTACAAAACATCGAATGTTCTTACATGAATGAACAACCGGAGATGTCTGATGATGGTGTAGCAGTAAAATTTAACTTTGAGAAGTGTAATAAGAATTCTCAAATTCTTCAGAATTCTCTTGTGATTAAAATCCTGGGAAAAAGTCCAGCTTTCCCAATTTGCAGCATGGAATTGAGAAGACAATGGAACAAATTTGGAAGTGTAAATTTGATAACACTTGGTACAGGATGGATTCTATGCTCTTTTAAAAATCCTAATACAATGGAAGAAGTTTTAAATGGTGGCCCATGGTATGTTGGAAGGAACATTGTGGGAATGGATAAATGGTCTCCTTCATTTGATTCTAAATCATTCAAGGGAATTACAGCACCTGTATGGATTTGGTTCCCATGTTTACCTCTTTTTTGTTGGGATGAGGAGAATATTGCAAGGATAGCTTCCTTTGTTGATAAACCACTATTTCTTGATGGAAACTCTTTTAGATGGGGGAAAAGAGAGTATGCTCGAATTTGTGTAAAAATAAATTTGGAAAACAAGCTACCAAATGGTGTTTGGGTGGATGGAACATCAGGTAGATTTTTTCAAAAGGTGGAGTATGAGAAGATTGATATATTATGCTATCACTGTGGCAAAGTAGGTCATGTGGCTTGCCTGAATGATAAGACAATTCCAAAGGAAATGCAACCTATGAAGCAGGTATCTAAAGATGGAAATGAGGTCCAAATGCCAATACAGGCAAAGGCTTTTGATGTGGGGAAATCAGAGTATGGCCCATGGATTCAAGTCAAATTCAAGAATAATAGATTCAGGAATGGAAGATTCAATGGGGGAAGCAAATTTGTGAAAAGCAATCAAGGATTCCCTCACAAAGAATATAAAATAAAAAATATAGAAGAAGATGCAACAGAAGCAATCAGCAATACAGATGTGGAAATCGTGACTGAAATAACAACTCCTGAGGTCATACTGGTGAAGAAAGGGGTGCAAATGTTGCTGAGATTACTGCTGAAGAAAAGGGTACAAATTTTGTTGAGATTAATGAAAACATTATGGCAAACAAGTTCAGTGTTCTAGCCGAGGAAATTGAAGAAGGTGAAGTGGAGGTGTAGATGCATAAAGAGATTATGGATAATAGTAAAATAGTAGCAGGTTTGGCATTTTCTGAATAGAAAAATAGTTCTAGAGGCATGTCAACTCATGGGAAAGGAAAAGATGATATGTTAATTGTTTCGGTCAAAAACAAATTGTCAAAAGAAGTAAGGTCCTTGGGGCCGGTTGAAAATGAAAATAGAAAGAAAAGAGGAGAAGGAAGAGGAAGTAAAAAAGGTGGGGATACATCCCCTTTGGTTACATAAATGGCTTCCATTATGTTTTGGAATTATAGGGGGGCAAGGAAGAAGGATGCCTCCTTGTACCTTAAAGCGGTAGTTAGAGATCATGAGGTTTTCTTTATTGGCTTGACCGAAACAAAACTATCAAGTATGTATAGAAGAGAAGTAAATAGCATTATTGTGATTGGCTGGGATTTTTTCCATCACATAGCTCAGGGAAAATCTGGAGGAATTTTGGTGTTGTGGAAGAAGATTGTGGCCTCATTCAATGTGATTGAACATTCTTCTCAAATGGTATTTGGTTCACTCAGCACCACTTCTTTTGGTAAATGGAATATTGCAACAATTTATAGGAGCAAGCATTTTCATGAAAGAAACTTATTATGGGGAGAGCTTGAAAAATTAATGGTAAGTAGAATTCCTTCTATAGTGGGGGGAGATTTCAATTGCATTTTAAACAAGGAAGATAAAAAAGGAGGAAAAAGGTTCTTGTTTTCTAAAGGACCTAGAGATTTGAAAACTTTCATGATTAACAATGACTTACATGATGTTGGAATAGTTGGACCAAGATTTACTTAGTGTAATAACAAAGATGGGGCTACTAGAATTTTAGAGAGGCTGGATAGGTGCTTGTTGAATTCGGCTTTATTACAACTGCTTCCATTAGCAAGCGTTAGACACCTTGCAAAGATTGCTTCTAATCATAGCCCGATTTTTTTCAGATTGGAAGAGAGGCAACATAACAGGGTAAAAATATAAAATTTGAAGATACTTGGAGGTCTTACCCAGCTTCCTGGAACATAGTGGTGAAATCTTGGGGAAAAACATATTTTGGCAGTAATGCTGATATCTTACATAGAAAGCTGAGAAGAACATTAAAAACACTCTTCTTTTGGAACAAGAATAAATTCAAAGATCTGCTTTTTCTTAAGGAATAATTAAAAAAAAAAAATTATGGAATTACAATTGAAGGAGGCCTCGGATGCAGGAAATAATGTAGACAATATGTTACTTCTTCGAAGTAAAGTGCATGAGCTAAACATCACTCTAAGAAGATTGTCAACTTGGTGGAACCAAAGGGCTAAGGTGAGATGGGTTGAAGAAGGAGACACTAATTCAAGGTTATTTCACAATTATGCCTTGGCTAGAAGAAATGTGAATATTGTGAGACAAATCAAAGATGATAACAATAATGTGCTAGAAGAGTTTGAACAAATTGAAGAAGTTTTCTTAAAATTCTTCAATAATAAATGGAAGGCTAGAAAGTGCAATATGGATGAATGGCCGATGTTACCAGAGAACTAAAAGCTAAAATTTAGAGACCTAAAATTTCTCATTGCAGATTTCAGTGAAGAAGAGTTTCAAAGTGCAGTCTTTCAACAAGAAAATAATAAGTCACCGGGCAATGATGGTGTGACTTCTTCCTTCTTCAAGTTCTATTGGAATATTGTTAAGAATGTCACTTGGGTAGCTGTCAAGGAGTTCTTTAAAATAGGAGTGATGCATAAGGAATGGAAAGACACTCTAATTGTGTTAATTCCAATGATGAAGAACCCTATCTTTCAATCTAATTATAGACCAATAAGTCTATGTCAGACAACATACAAAATAGTTGCAACCATGATGGTTAATAGAATCAAATTCTGCATTTCTAATATCATTTCAGAAGAACAAACAGCATTTATCCCAGGTAGGAGTATGTCGGAACACTGTTTACTAGCTCAAGAGATATTCAATAAATTCAGAATATCTAAAAACAAGAATAGCATGATGGAAATCAAGCTAGATACAGAGCAAGCTTATGATAGTATGGGTTGGCCAACACTTCAAAACATTCTTATGTGGTATGGATTTCCTTCCAACTTCTCGGATTTGATCATAGAATGTGTAACCAATGCAAGGTTTTCTATTATATTGAATGAGAGAAACACAAAATGGATAAATGATGAATGTGGATTTCATCAGGGATGTTCACTATCACGTTACTTGTTCATTATGTGTTCTCAGCTCCTATCAAGTGCAATTAGACAAAGAGGAAGCGATTTGGGTGTTCAAATATCCTCCAGAAGTGAGAAGTTTACACATCTTCTTTATGCCAATGACGTTCTATTATTTTCTCAACGAAAACTTCATCAAGCTGAAATTATGAGGAATCTAATTGAGGATTTTTGTGGCTGGACAGGTCTTCGGCTAAATCTCCATAAATCCCAAATTATTTTTGGCAAATTTGTTAAGTGTGCTGTTAAACGTAAAATTGCTAAAAAACTTGGGTATGTTGTTGTGAAGGAAATAAAATATTTGGGTATCAAAATTATGATGAGAAGGTTGGGTATGAATGTCTATCAAGACTTGTTGAATCATGTCTTGGACAAGTTAAATACTTGGGGAAGCAAATCTCTATCCATGGGAGGAAGAACTATTTTGGTAAAATCAGTGCTACTAACATTGCCAAATTACTTGATGACTCATTCTATAGTTCCCAAAAAATTATTACTTGAGTTGGACAAATATAGCATAACTTTCATTTGGCATAAACCGAATGGAAGAAGAGGTCTACACTATGTAGCGTGGGATGAAATCTATAAACCAAAGAATGTAGGGGTTTGGGAATTCATTCAGCAATCTGGAGGTCAGGACCCCTTAGAGCAAGACTGACATGGAATGTTATTAACAACCCGGATTCCTTATTACATAGGAATTTGATAAGGACATATGGCAACAACATATTTAATGAAGATTGCAAGAAAAATGTTTCTAATCCATGGTAGATTATCAAAGATGGTGGAAAATACATTAAGCCAATTATCAAATGGAAAGTATGTAATGGAAGGAAGATTAACGTTATGAATGACATTTGGCTACTTGACAAATGTTTGAATATGTGGCCGACATTTGCTAATTGTGGAGAATTGGAAGGCATAATGCTAAATCATTTTATAAAACTAGATGGTAGCTGGAATTAGGAGGAATTGAAACGTTTCTTTCACCTGGAAATTATATGCTTAATTTTGCAGATAAATGTTGATTTCAGCGATGAGGAAGATAAGTTGTAACCTATGTTTCAGCATTCAAGAAAAAACAATTGCATCGTTGACATATGCAAATTGGATGGAATCAGTTATCAGGGAAGATGATTATAACTTTTACGAATGGATTATGAAACTAAAACTTAATCCCATAGTAGAGTTATTTTGGTGGAGGTTGAGCAAAAATGCAATTCCTACAAATTCTTTTCTCAAGTATAGGAAACTAACCAATGAAGAGCTATGTGCTAGAGGATGTGAGGAGGTTGAAAGCTATTCACATATTGTGGTTCATTGCAAATATCTTAAAGAGGTTCTTTTCAAACTTAGAGATTGGGGCTTTCAAATTCCGATGTTTAGCTCATTGGAAGATTGTTTCAATGAATTAAGGTGCTTATCTTGGAAGCATATCAACATTGTTAAGATGTATTGCACTACGGTTTGGTTAGCATGGAAAAGCAGGAATGATGTGAAACATGGGAAATCTCCTATTTCTTCATCCATGATTGCAGCAAATGTTCTATCAATAGCTATGGTTCAAACAATCCCAATTCTAGATAACTGGGGTGCTAATCTCCAAAGGGGGTCCGTTGACACTTAGCACCCTTCACCTCTAGATTGGGTAAAAAATAATGTTGATGCTTCAATATTAAAATCAAATCAAACTGGAATTGGAGGCATATTTAGAGATCATAAGGGAAGGTTGATCATTGCGTTCACGAAGAGTACTATTCATTGGGATGTGGCTCAGCTAGAGTTGGAGGCAATTACATCAATAAGGGAATGCATACAAGGTTGGATGATGTCGAGAAAAGGGGCTATCATTGAAAGTGATAATCTTAACATCATCAAATTTATTCAAGATTCAATGAATAAATCCAAATGGAAAGTGGACAAATGGGTGGAAAAGGAGCTATTCTTTCTAAAAGACTTCAATATGATAATTTTTCATCATGTCAATAGAAATTGTAATAAAGTAGCAAATCATTGTGCTACTCTTGCATTACAGGATAGTTTTATTTTTGATAGCTTTTCCGTTGACAACATTCCTCCTTCATTGGTTAGATTGATTAAGGAGGAATGTGATCATCTTGACAATTGTATCTAGTTTTTATTTGATTTAATGCAATATGCAGTTTATCAAAAAAAAAAAAAAAATGAAGCCTAATGTTCGTTTGGGACAGCTTCCTTAATGCTTTTTAAATCAGTGTTTTAGTTAAAAAAAAATTTGAATTAAATTTTTTGTACTAAAAAATTATTTTAGAAAGTAATTAGAAAGCCATAAGAAAATGTCACAAACCAAACCTTAAGATAAGTTTGGGTGTTAGCGTTTCAGAACTCAATTTCCTGATAAAATAAAACATTCTTTAGTTTGTTACTTTACTGTCAACTATATTTTCCCCGCATTGTTTGACGAATGCAAGCAGTAACGGTCGGATTTGGAAATAGAATTGATCTAATTAATCACATTTGTCAAATCGTACGGTTCCGTATAGCAGAAATTTGAATTGACATTGCACGTAGAAATTAAAAAAATCATCAAGAAGCAAGCTCGTTCCATCTCCTATATAATAACGAGGAGCTTGGCATTGCAAATACACACAAAAAGAACAAACAAAAAAAAAAAAAAAAAAAAAAAAAAAAAAACCAAAGGAAGCTGCTCAGTTAAGATCATGAGTCCATCTCTGGTTCTAGTTGCTTTCTTTTTGTTTGCCATCTCCTTCCTGCTAGCAGAAAGAGGAAGAAGGAGGGCCATCACAAACAAGATAGCCCTTCTACCTTCACTTCCAGGGCTTCCCTTGATTGGTAATATCCACGAACTTGGCTCTCTACCACACCAATCACTCCGGGAGCTGTCGAAAAAGCATGGATCGCTCATGCTTCTTCATCTAGGCTCCATTCCAACTTTGGTAGTCTCATCTGCGAAGCTTGCTCAAGAGTTCATGAGAACTCACGACATCGTATTTGCTAGTCGACCCTCTTCCAAAGTATCCAAGCTTCTATCCTACAACAACATTGACATAGCCTTCTCACCATATGGTGATTGTTGGAGACAGCTGAGGAGAATTAGCGTAAATAATCTCCTTGGCCAGAAAATGGTGCAGTCCTTCAGCATTGTTCGTAGTGAAGAGGTTGCTCAGTTGCTCGAAAGAATTGCAGATCAGGCTTCGAGTGATAATGGCGTTGTATGCATCACTGAGATGTTGAATTCACTAGTAAGCAACATTCTCTGCAGAGTTGTTTTAGGATCATTGATGAGCGATGAGAGAACTAGCCTTGTTTGTGAACTGGTGCAGAGGAACTCAACTTTCTTTTCTGTTGTGTTCTTTGAGGACCTTTTCCCAAAGTTAAGGTGGTTGGATGTGCTTTTAGGATTTGAAGCCAAACTTAGAACTCATTTCAACACATGGGATTCTCTTTTGGAGGAGTTTATTGAGAATCATCTAAATAGGTGCAAGGATGGGGCTGACAGCAATGGCACTAATACGGATTTCATTGATATTTTGCTTCAACTGCAGAGAGATTCGAACACGGACTTTGTCCTCACAAGGAACCATATCAAGGCCATACTAATGGTAACTACTTTACATAAATTACATTACTCTCTCTCTCTCTCTCTCTCTCTCTCTCTCTCTCTCTCTCTCTCTCTCTCTCTCTCTCTCTCTCTCTCTCTCTCTCTCTCTCTCTCTCTCTCTCTCTCTCTCTCTCCCCCCATATATATATATATCAATCACTGTACTATAAAAAAATATCATAGTTTGCTTTATGATGACATTCTTCTTTAACCTGTATATGAAGGACATGTTTGCTGCGGGAACAGACACATCATTCATAACCCTTGACTGGACTATGGCTGAACTTATTCAAAATCCAGAAGTGATGAAGAAGGCACAAGATGAAGTGAGAGAAATAGCCAATGGTGATGAGATGATCACAGAGGAACGTTTAGGCCAACTAAAGTATTTGAATGCTGTCATAAAAGAAGTTCTTCGCCTCCATCCTCCTATTCCCTTACTGCTTCCCCGAGTTTCAACCGAAGCTTGTAAAATGCAAGGATATAACATTCCGAAAGAAACAAGAGTCCTCATCAATGCATGGGCTATAGGAAGAGATGGAGCTTATTGGGATTCTCCAGATGAGTTTAAACCAGAAAGATTTTTGGGCAGTACTATAGACTATAGAGGTAGGGATTTCCATTTCATACCATTTGGTGCAGGTCGGAGAATTTGCCCGGGGATGCCATTTGCAGTTGCAGTTGTTGAACTTACTCTGGCAAATCTATTGCTTCGCTTCAATTGGACTCTTCCTAGTGGCATTTCTAAAGAAGTCATGAAAATGGAAGATAGTCCAGGATTAGTTTCTTTAAGAAAACAGAAACTTGAATTAGTGCCAACACTTGTCAAGATCAAATAAATGTACTCCATACCTCTATTACGAGATTTACAATGCATGAATTATCAACTTGGCCAAAATGGCATAGTTTATGTAATAAATATTTTGAAGTAAGCTGCTAACTTACTAGTTATTAAAAAATAAATGTTTATTTAAGAAAAACTAAGAAAATATCTTGGAATGTGTAATAAGTATAAATTATTAATCCATTCCTTTTGTATGAGTAAAAGTCAATCATTGTACTATAGAAAATATATTGCAGTTTGTTTTGTGATGATGTTCTTCCTTAACCTGTATATGTTGGATATGTTTGTTGTGGAAACATATATATCATTCATAGCCCTTGACTGGTGTATGGTTGAACTTATTCGAAATCCATAAGTGATGTAAAAGGCATAAGAATAAGCAAGAGAACTAACCAATGGCCAATGGTATGAAATGATCACAGAGAAACATTTGTGCCAGCTAAATTATTTTAATGCTATCGTAAAAAAAAGTTCTTGACCTTCATCCACCTATTCCCTTACTAATTCACTGAGGTTAACCAAAGCTTCTCAAATATTATGAAAAAAACCAAAGTAATTAGAATGCATGGCTGTTAAGTGTAAATTTTGTAGTATCTTACATGTTATTTTTTTTTAAGAATTCACATAAGTTCCAAATTTAGTTTAGTGGCTGTTTTGATTAAAAAAAATTTATCTTTAAGTATATATATATAGTTTTGAAAATATATTAATTTTCTTTGAGAGAAATCAATTTTGAAATTTTTGTTTTGAAATCGAATGCAATATTAGGAACAACATATATCATCTCAAAAAGACGAGACTGTCGTTCATTAATAGGTTCAGATTACAAAGTTTTAAAGGATCATTAATTTTATAATCAAAATCAGGATAATAAAATGATATATCTCTCCAAGGAAAGAGGATATCATTTATTATCAATCCTTTGAATATGACGGTAATGATCGTTTAATTAAAATTTCCCAAAGATAATTAATTAGAGTTTTTGAAAATTTCAATTTTGAAAATTAAATCTGGGTTACTAAATCTCCTACGAGCGCAAGCCCTCGTAGTTAATTACATCGTAGAAAATCGAAATTTCCTACGAAAAATCTCGATTAAAATAGCGGTGTAAATTTCATTTAGATTTTCAAAGATCGATATCAAAGGAGAAAAAGTGTAGGAATTTTCAATAGGGATTGGTTCAAGTTTGAGCAGTTATTTTCAGAGTCAAAGGAAGAGGAGTAGGGAGTGTTTTTAAGATTCTGAATTACTTCAGAAAACACTCCAACTAATTCTAATTGTTAGGCTTGTATTTGATTGAAAGCGATATTTAGTTTAAGTGATCAATTTTATTAGAAAGTTGGGATTCAATTCCCGAAAATTGAAGTCTTATGGCCCGAGCCAGCCTCAGAACCTAAGTCTAAATTGGGCATTGAAAGTTAGCACCCCGAACCTAGCTAGTGCAATGCGAATCTGGTCTTACCCCGGTCTGGATTGGGGAGCCAGCTAAACCACCTAAACGATTTAAAATCATGTGTCCGGTCTTTTTCATGTTGAGTGGTAGGGACGTTATTTAAGAAAGGTATTTGAGAACGGGAACATCTAGAGCGGATCATAAATGGTCCCTTAAACTTATGTTGGATTTGATGCCTAAGCAAATGCAATTAAGGATTTAAAGGTTTTTAAATTAGTTGCTAGTATGATGCATGCTAATCGACTCGATTAAAAGATTGAATTTGAATGAATGCTATGAAATGAGGACTCCCGGCGGTCCTGGGATTATTTCTTAAAACGTTAGAGTTTCTATGTGAGTTTAAAGTTTTTAATTTGATTTAAGTAGAAAAATTTTATTAAGTCCTTAAGAGCCTACAATCGGATTCCAGGTCAAATCAAAATCGACATGCAGGTAAAAAGACTAGAAAAACAGGTAGTTCTACTGCACAATCAATTAAATAAATCAATCAAATTAAATATATCAAATTGAATGTCCGTAGGCAAGTTCCCCTTATTATTACATCACAGAATTTTGCAGAAAAGTAAAGTGGCCGGGCACCACTAACTACAACCCGTATTTCTAGTCCTAAGACTCAAGTGACTTTGAGAATGGGTCTTCTCGTTATCCACTTCTTCATCCTTCTGCTGCTTCTTGGATCGTCGGGTCTGGATATCCAAATGAAAAGAAACTCCCCCTTGATCGGGGTGTTATCTTTCCTCTTTGGATATTTGAAGAGTATCCAAACTTGATCTTCCAAATGGACGAAGACTCTCCCCTTTAGGGATGTCTTCTCCTCTTTGGAATTCAAGTTGGATATCAATATCCCAAACTCAAATCACTTTGAATACTTACAACCATAAATCAAATCAAATTTACATTAATAAAAAAAAGTCTAGACTCGATCCTGCAAGGTTATCCTAATAATCAACAGTTATATTTATAGTCCCAAGCAGTTAATATTCAATCTCAAGCAGTTAATATTCAATCTCAAACAGTTAATATTCAAAATTTAAATGCTCAATTAATTACAACATAAAATGCAATAAATAAATAAACAATCACATCAATCCTAGGCTAGCAAACAGCATGCAGTGAAAACTCAAAAATCCGGCACACAGCTGCAAAAAAGTAAACACCGGCCTAGCCTAAAACTAGAGTTGGTGCTCCTAGCAAACCATCTACAGTGTGTGATATAGGCTGTGTGGTTTAGATATGTCCTAAATATGATTATTGGTTAGAGTTATTTAAAGTTTGATTTGTTGAAAGATTAAAGGGATTTAAGTTTGAATTCAAGTATTAATGGTTTCGGGTTAATTTTAAGATTCATTTAGTTATTTGTTGGATATCACCTTTGTTTCACACTGAGGCCGTGAAGTTTATTTCACCTTCCTTAGGGCTAAGTTAATAGCCTCGTAGGCCTGGGTTACCCAGTGGTACCCAGTATAATTAAACATTTTAAGTTGATTAAGGCTTAAAAATTAATGAATTTTATTAGAAATGTTTGGTTGCTGATTTTTAAAACTTGATTAATTTAAGTTTGCCATTAATCGATTCGTGGCGTTGTGCCACCAGGCTCGAGGAACCAGCCTCCTTAGGACACTTAGCCCCGCAGCCCGGAGTAGTCCAGCCGATAAACCAAATTAATGTAATTAAAATAGAAGTTTTAAAAGGTTAGATAATTAATAATTAATCTATTTTTAAGGTTTAACACCCCTTAGAATCCATTCGTGGCGTTGTGCCACCAGGCTCGAGGAACCAGCCTCCTTAGGACACTTAGCCCCGTAGCCCGGAGTAGTCCAGCCAATAAACTTCATCTTTAGGATGGTTGTTGTGTTTTAAAAGGTTTGTTGAATGTTTTAAACATTAAGTTAACATTTTCTGGAATTTTAGAATAATTTTGAATTTTATGAATTTTTGAATATTTTAATCATTTAATTAAAGGGTCGAAAATTGACTTTTTGATTAAGCTTAAATTCTGGACAGCTAGCATTTTATTAAAATACTAGAGCTTACTACGATCAATTAGACAGTAAGTACGTTGAAAACGGATTTTTCTACATTTTATTACAAAGGTTTGAAGTTTTGAACTAGTTTTAACTACGGTTTGACCAATTTGTTGACTTTTTGAAATATTACAGATTTCTGGAATTTAATATTTTTAGTAAATATTAGACCTTATTAGGAGTTGAATGCAAGTGAGTTTGGGTGATTTGGATTTTTCTAGAATTAATTATGAAGGTTTGAAGTTTGAGTAATTATTGAATTTTTTGAAATTATTTAATTAGAGGGTCATTTTATGATTTTTCTCCAAATGAGTCCCAAACTCCTTAAAATCAACTCCAAAGATCAGAAATGACCTAAGGAGAGATTCCCATGTGTTTGGGAAATTTTTGGAACTTTTTAATAATAATTAATTAATTATAATAATTAAATATTGATTTTCACTTAAAATTAGATTAAGGTTTAAATTGTTGTCAAACAATTTTGGTTTTAATTTTCATTGGTTAAGGGTTTAATTATGGTCAGTTAGAGGGGTTAAACATATTTTTTGGATTTAAAATGGATTTATTACAATTTCGGGAAGGTTTAAAGGCTTAATTAAGGCTTAAACTTAGGAAAATTAATTAAGCGTCTTAATGATTTCCAAATTCAGTGAAAATTTTCCATAAGGCTAAGAATATCACTATGTTTGAAATGTTCAAGTTTCGAGTTCAAATGAGGTGTATCCTAACCACAATGCATTTTCTAAGTTGTCTAACCAAAGTCCTTAATTATTGTTCTTAACGGTGTCGCTAAATTTAATAGGCTTGAATCAAAGTTTTGACTAACCCTTGACTAAACATATAAGAGGGAATGCATAACAACACAATCAAGTCCTTGAAACTAGGAGAGCTTAGGCTAGGTGGTGTGTGCACAACCTAAGCATACAAGTTAACTTAAAGCTTAATTAAGTAAGAGATTAATCAATGAATAATTAGCAAAATAATTATTCATTGATTAATCAATATTCCCCAAAAATTTATATTCAATCATTCAATCCGTGTTTAGAATCCCAAGGGATCTCTCAAACTTATAAGATTTAAATATATATATGTTTTAAAATATATTTGAAAATATATTAATATATTCAATCCTATATATGTAAACATATATTTTAAAATAAAATAATTTAAAATATCATTAGAATAAATTTTAAAGAGCATGGAGATCCACTGATTTTTCAAGGTTATTTGAAAATAATATTAAGTTTTAAAATAATTAGTATAATATATAACTAAATATTAATTAAATATCTTAAATATTCAAATAACTTAAATTATAAAATAAACAAGAATTTAAATCTTGAAATTAATTTTAAATCAAAGTATTCAAAATTTCAAAATTTTTGATATATTATTCACATTTTTCTAGTTTAAATTAAATTTGTATGAAATTTTTAAAGTTTTAAAGCAATTAAATGAATTTAAATAATTCAAAATTAATTAGTATTTAAAATAATATTTAAATTAAGTTTAATTAAATATTGGCTGTTTTCTGAAATTTTAGAATTATTTAAAATAATTTTCACTTAATAACCTTTAAATTATTTAAAATTAAGTTTAATTAAATGTTAATTAAATATTTTAAATAAGTTTAAATTAATTTAAATATATATATATATATATATATATATATATATATATATATATCTCAAATTAACCTTAATTTAAAAACAATAATCTCTGATTATATTGAAAATAATATTAATATTTTAATATTTTGAAATGATTTAAATTAAATGTAATATTTAATAAGTTTTAATTTATCAATATTTAATAATTAAAATAATTTAAAATATAATTAATATTTTAAATTAATTCTGATTTTAAATTAAAATGTTTCATTTTCTAAACATATTAATATAAAATAAGTATATATATATATATATATATATATATATATATATATCTTTAAAATTAATTTTTATAATTTTTTAAAATTTTTTTTGGGCCTAAAAATGATTTAAAAAGGAATTTTAAATCAATTTTAGGTATCTGGCGGCGGAACGGGACACGTGGCGGCCTCTCGTTCGCAGAGTCAGACCGCGCGGCGGCGCCAATGATTGGCGGCGGCGGTCTGACATGCGTCGCTCGCCGACCGCTTCACACGGTTTACTTAAACAGCTATGCAAAGCGCGGCAGCCGTTGGATCGAGCGTCGTCTGCGATAAACGGCCAGAATTGCGTCAAACGGCTAGATCGAGCGAAGGTTAGGATCCGGAGTCGGATCGAGCCGCGGAATGGCCAAATCCGAACCGTTGATCCTTAGATCAACGGTTCCAATTCAGCCTCGCTGGAGAGCTGCACGAACCGAGCCTTATAGGCATTTTTTGGCTCGTTCTTTCGATACAGTTAACCAAAATGTTTGAAATTTTAAATATGGATAAACTAGATGAACAGAAATGATGGGGAACTAATTTCTCAGCGTAATATTCATTAAATTTAACGCTATTTAACTTAAGTGACTTAGACTAGGGTTAGGTTTTTCACCTTGGTTTTTGGACGGATTAATCCGTTTAAAGATTTGTTGCATTTGTTGGCTGTCCACGCTCCTTTTTGTAGAAGATCCCTTGCCTTGAAAACGCTTGGATCGAGCGGTAGAAGCGATTGAACGGGAAATGCTTCGGTTGGCCGGAAACTCGCCGGCGGCAGCCTCCAACCGCCGGGTTTTGACGTGGGAAATGAAGAGAGATATCTAGGGAGTTCAAACGAAATGTTTTTGAGCTCTGGGATGGCCGGGATAGAGAGAGAGAGAGCTAGATCAAGAATCAGGGCTCAAATGCTTCATTTGCCCTATTCAAATGTCCATAGGATCAATGGACGGCTGGGATTGAATTTGGGAGCTCTTAGATAGCTGCCATCTGTCCTAGGGGTGGTTGGAAAGCTGGGAGCAAGGACATGGCAAGGAGAATGAGGTGGAAAGCCTTTTTTGTTCTTACTTGAGCACATGGGTTTGATTCAAGCCATTGGATCTTAATCCAAGGGTTAAGAACAGCTGTAGGAAGGTTCTAGAGAGTCTTCAAACAGCTGGAGAAGGATTAAATGGGTTGGATTAGCTTAAGGAGTTTGCTTAATCACCCTTGCCTCATTTAAAACCTCATGTTGACTGTTTGACTGGTCAAATAGTCAAACATGGGTGGGGTGGCAGTCAAGGGGAGAGCTTAAGTGTTGGTTAGAATGAACCAAAGCCAAGGTCAAGTAAAGGGCTTGAGGTTAGAGTTTGATATGAGGCTTGGAATGAATTTGACCCAACCTTAGAGTTGACTTAGTCAACCCTAATTGGATTTGATTGGCCAACATCCTAAAGCATGGTTAGGTCATGTTAGGAGTTGATTTGAAGCTTAAAATGGATTCAATGGATTAAATGGGTTAAAATAAACCATTAAGGCCTTAAAGGAATTTTGAGTCAACCTAGGTTGACTGGGTCAACTAGGTTGACCCAAGGGGTGGGTTTAGGCTAGGCAGGTTTGAAATGATATTTGAAGTCTGGTAGAGGTAGTTTTAGGGATTGAATAGGCCAATTGGGTCAAATATGCCTATTGGGCCTTTAATGGGCCTTGAATCAATTATGGGCGATTTGATCAATCAGGTGGGTCAATGATCTGGAAATGGGTTCAATCAATTTTGAAATGACATTTTGAATATATTGGGTATGGTTCCAGGGTCTGGGGAGATCAATTGGTTCAAAATGCCTGTTTGGACCCTTAAAGGGCCTTTTGGGTCAACTAGGTTGACCCAAGGCCTGGGAATGGGTCCAACAGGTTTGAAATGAAATTTAAAACTTGCTGCAAGTGATTGCATTCAATTCGGAGTTCATTTGGTTTAAAATCAACATTTGAGCCCTATAGGGGTATTTTGGTCATTTTGACCCCTGGTCAACTGGGGGTCAAAATGGATCAACCAAAATGCAGTTTAAAGTTCAACATATCAAGATTAAAGGTCTAGAAGTGACTAGAGGCTTTGGTGAAGGCTCTAAGGTCAGAATCTTCAAAGTGACAGGTCCAGTGGCATAGGCTGTAAATATTTGAAGGTTTTACAGCCTTTGGGGTTCAATTTAGTTTTTGGGGTCAGAGACCTCAGAATGGGCTCAAATTTGGAGGGTTACCTCCAGAGACATGTCCCATCAGTATGCAACTGACAGACTCTGAATCAGAGGTCATTTAACTGGGTTTCAAAGTATTTAAAAATTCAACGGAAAAGGCCTTTAGGACAAAATCTTTGGACCTTGGATTTGGCTTGATTGACCTAAGATCTAGGTAGATCCTAAGGTCTGAACATATCTTAAAGTTAGGAATCTAGAAGGATCCTAGAGCCTAAGAAATTCTTAGAACTTGGAATCTAGAAGAAGTTTAGGATCTAGAGTAGCTCCTAAGGTCTAAGCTCTAGAAGAATCCTAGCATAGATCCTAGGGTCAGGATTCTAGGAGGATCCTAGAATTTAAATTGATTTGAAAATTAAATTGATTTAGGGTCAAGAGTAGTCCAAGTGACCTCATACAAAAATGAGGTCAACAAATGGACCCCCAATATGTGTAAGAGAGCGAAGTTCTATTACAATATTGGCGTTGACCGAGATTAAAGATAAAGAGTGGAATTTTAATCCTAAGGGAATGAAAAAATTCATCCATAGGAAATCAAGATTTAAATTTATTAGGGTAGTGCCACTGAGGACATGCTCTACCGCTAATCGCTTAACTCAAATGCTAGGGTAGTGCCACAAAGGGCATGCTCCACCACTAACGGATACGAATTAGGATGGCGCCACGAAGGGCACGCTCCATCACTAATCATTTTTAACTCAAATGTTAGGGTGGTGCCACAGAGGGCATGCTCCACCACTAACGGATACGAATTAGGATGGCGCCACGAAGGGCACGCTCCATCACTAATCGTTTTTAACTCAAATGTTAGGGTGGTGCCACAGAGGGCATGCTCCACCACTAACGGATACGAATTAGGATGGCGCCACGAAGGGCACGCTCCATCACTAATCGTTTTTAACTCAAATGTTAGGGTGGTGCCACAGAGGGCATGCTCCACCACTAACGGATACGAATTAGGATGGCGCCATAAAGGGCACGCTCCACCACTAATCGTTTTTAACTCAAATGTTAGGGTGGTGCCACAGAGGGCATGCTCCACCACTAACGGATACGAATTAGGATGGCGCCACGAAGGGCACGCTCCATCACTAATCGTTTAACTCAAATGTTAGGGTGGTGCCACAGAGGGCATGCTCCACCACTAATGAACGGTCTTGTGGAGAGGAAACTTGCTCTACACAAATAAACTA
Organism: Dendrobium huoshanense; assembly: GCA_016618105.1. NCBI lineage: Eukaryota > Viridiplantae > Streptophyta > Magnoliopsida > Asparagales > Orchidaceae > Dendrobium > Dendrobium huoshanense. The sequence continues at coordinate 3,305,723 of CM028350.1, forward strand.
TCTTGAAGATTCAAAATCAGTACACTTGAAAAATCGGAAGCTTTCCTTAAGAAGTTGCAAGTCTAGGTGGCAAGACCCTTGTCAATATGGAATTGAATTCCTATAATAACTTTAGAGGAAGAGACTGTTATAGGGTCTGCAACGTCCCTAGAAAGCGGCATCGTTGCAATCAAAAGATTTATCATGATAGGACCCCATTGAAAATTTAAATTTTAACGGTATCACTATCTGACACAATCTTAGATTATTTCCCCCTCTCATTACTACTAGACTAGCAGTTAAGAGAGTGGCACCCCGAGTGGTTCCTACTCCTCCTCCTCTATAGATGATGTAGTGGGACACGTATAGTAACACGCCTTAACCTCTTCTAGTAGAGTGGACGGATCATAACCCTCAGCTGGGGGCCTTTGGCCTATTGCCGGTGATCGCTCAATTCTAGCTTGTTTGAGTCTTTCTGTGTAGTAGTCAAGCAGGTGTATTGAAGATCGCACTCTCGTATCTACAACCTCCCTCCTTTGCGCAAGGAGAGGGTACGTAGAAGGAGCAACGAACTCTCGATTGGCCTCGAAGTCGGTCTTCTCTAAGGCTTCCAATTCAACAGTCTTTCTAGCCTTAAGATTTCTTTTTCTGGCTCTTCGAAGGTAATTCTTCATCTTATTCCTACCGACGACAGGGGTGCTAGAATTTGATCCGATCTCAGATTGAGATGGTAACTCTTTTGTCATTATTGACTTCTGGTTTTGATCCTCCTGAGTAAAGAGTACAGTGGGTACAGAGGCGACAACAACCTCCATCTTAGAGATGGGGGAGTCAGCTCCTGACCCTAAAAGTAACTTCTACTAAGGGGAAATTCCCTTGAGTACAAGCGGACAGATATAAGATTCTTTCTCCATTAATTGAAATCTCGAGGTTTTGAAATTCCATCTCGTACTGAATTAAATTGCCATTAAGCATTTCTTCTACAGGCACATCTCTATTCAGTGAGAAGACGAGTTTCCCAACCATTTGAGTGTTCGATTTCCTGGAATTAAGAAATTAACTTAAATTAGTGATTTTGAAATAACATTTAAGTTTTGAATGTGATTGATTTTATTCAAAATTTTATAACTCAATCGTGTTCGGTTTGCACTGAACACGGTGGTTCATAAAATTGACGAGTGAAAATTAAGATTTGAATTTGACTCCTTCGCTACACCAATTGACTTGGGGCAAAATGTCAAAGTTTGGATTTGAATTTGCAATCAAATTTGAGGTTGAATTTAAAGTTGAAATCAAACTTGATTTTAAGATTGATATTAAATTTGGCTTAAAATGAATTTGAAATTAAAATCGAGTGGATCTTCTTCAAATTTTGTAACTCAACACACTGAGTTTCACTCAGTCACGTAGGTTCACAAAATTAACATGAAAAATCTAAAAGTCGGGCTTGACTCCTTCATTTCACCAATCGACTTGGGATGAAATGTCAAAGCCCAGATTTTGACTTTAAAATCAAGATTAGAGTTGATTTCAAGGTTGAAATTAAACTTGAGTTTAGTGTTGAAATTGAATTTGGACTGAAGATCGGATTTGAATTTGAGGTTGGAATTAAACAGATCTTCTTCGAACTTTAAAACTCAACACATAGATTTTTATTCGAATGTGTAGGTTTACAAAAGTAACCTGAAGATCCACCAATCGGTAGTGCCACAAAGGGCATGATCCACCACTAACGGATACGAATTAGGATGGCGCCACGAAGGGCACGCTCCATCACTAATCGTTTTTAACTCAAATGTTAGGGTGGTGCCACAGAGGGCATGCTCCACCACTAACGGATACGAATTAGGATGGCGCCACGAAGGGCACGCTCCATCACTAATCGTTTTTAACTCAAATGTTAGGGTGGTGCCACAGAGGGCATGCTCCACCACTAACGGATACGAATTAGGATGGCGCCACGAAGGGCACGCTCCATCACTAATCGTTTTTAACTCAAATGTTAGGGTGGTGCCACAGAGGGCATGCTCCACCACTAACGGATACGAATTAGGATGGCGCCACGAAGGGCACGCTCCACCACTAATCGTTTTTAACTCAAATGTTAGGGTGGTGCCACAGAGGGCATGCTCCACCACTAACGGATACGAATTAGGATGGCGCCACGAAGGGCACGCTCCATCACTAATCGTTTAACTCAAATGTTAGGGTGGTGCCACAGAGGGCATGCTCCACCACTAACGAACGGTCTTGTGGAGAGGAAACTTGCTCTACACAAAGAACCGGGTCTAGATGATCATATGTGGAGGAAACTTGCTCCACATAGAGGATCGGGCTTAAATTTTAAAATTTGGAATTTGAGATTTTTTGAATTGATTTGATTTTTTTTGAATTTTGAAGTTTGAATTTAATTTTGATTTTGAATTAAGAAATTTCTTTAATCCAGGAAATTTGAAGACTTTTTATTAACATTGAATTTGACACTCATCTGGCATGGTACTTCCTGAAGAGCCTCCCCAACATTTAAAAAAAAATATCGGGTGACATTCTCCAGGGTTGATTAATTAATGTTTGAAATTTTCTCAAAGATCGTCTCTACGACATGAGGACACTCTTGTATTGGTTCAGACTCCTCCACCGATTTCTCGGTAGGCTAAGATATGCATCCAAAGAACTTAGACCAAGTCTCCTCCTTGGAAGGTTCTAAGTTGCTCTATCTTATCACAAGCTTTAACCAATCAGACTTCAGACAATTCTGAGCTTTATTGAGCTTTAAAGATAAAGCTCTACAAGGCCTCGAGCTCCTTAAATTGGAGTCGGGCACTCTGCTCAGTCGTGGATTGAACTTGAACGGTAATTCCCAGCATTACAAAATACTCCTCTAGTAGGGTTGATCTTGGACCCAGTATAGAGTGTAATTTTGTTGAAAAGGCCTTAAAGGAAGAGATGCCTCTGTGCAAGGACTTAAATACCTCTCTCAAGGACAAGACTTGAATTTTTATCAGGAGTAGAAGATTCAATCTTTCTATTAAGAAATTTCTTCTAACTTTTTGGACCCTGTCGGAACGACATGTGGGAACAAATTTAGAAGTGCAGTGAGAAGTAGAGTCGACTCCGATTAATCTGAAAGGATTTTAGGATTTAGGTTTTGTTGACCCAGACCAAGTTTCGTAGAAACTAAACTGGGGTCTCCCTTAAATAAATTTTGAATTAAAATTAACTTCAAAAAGGTTTAAGTTGAAGAGAGAAATTTGATATTTTCAATTTTCTTGCACATGTCCTTCTATCTAATAGAAAATTCGTGCATGTTGAAGAATCTAAATTCAGGATTTTCAAAGTCAAGTATTTAAAGTTGATCGGGTATTTTGAAATTTAACGATTCAAAGAAAGTAAGCCATCTCACTTTTCTTCTCTTTTTCTGGTGGCACATATTGCGCATCTTTTGACTTTTTGTGCACTTCGTGCACTTCTTGATTTTGGCGCATTCGTGCATCTTTTAACTTTTTTAGAGCATTCGCTCATCTTTTGATTTCAATTGAATTCGAGAAGAGGCTCCACTTTCTTCAAATACCTTAAATTGGTTGATCTTTTTTATTTTGAATGCTGGGATTATATCTTAAGTATTAGAGAAGAAAAATTCGTTCTCTTATACAAGGAAGAATAATCCTCAAAGCACATTCAATCTTTTTGAAAGGGTATCGACTTGACTTTTGAAAATCATTGAACAGATTTTTGACATGTGCGAATCATCTAATAAGATAGAAGATTGCTAGAAGACTGATAACATTTTCATTTCTAAGGTCAACTTGATCTTGAAATAGATTTTAATTCGAAAGTTAATTCAACCCACGAGAGCGGTGGGAGGGAGGGGTATTCAAACATTTGATGGAGTCAACTACAACTCTCTCCAAATTAAAACTTAAGGTAGAGGTCAATTTCTATTAGAAAGGTGAATAAACTATCTTGAAGATTCAAAATCAGTACACTTGAAAAATCGGAAGCTTTCCTTAAGAAGTTGCAAGTCTAGGTGGCAAGACCTTTGTCAATATGGAATTGAATTCCTATAATCTCTTTAGAGGAAGAGACTGTTATAGGGTTTGCAACGTCCCTAGAAAGCGGCATCGTTGCAATCAAAAGATTTATCATGATAGGACCCCATTGAAAATTTAAATTTTAACGGTATCACTATCTGACACAATCTTAGATTATTTCCCCCTCTCATTACTACTAGACTAGCAGTTAAGAGAGTGGCACCCCGAGTGGTTCCTACTCCTCCTCCTCTATAGATGATGTAGTGGGACACGTATAATAACACGCCTTAACCTCTTCTAGTAGAGTGGACGGATCATAACCCTTAGCTGGGGGCCTTTGGTCTATTGCCGGTGATCGCTCAATTCTAGCTTGTTTGAGTCTTTCTGTGTAGTAGTCAAGCAGGTGTATTGAAGATCGCACTCTCGTATCTACAACCTCCCTCCTTTGTGCAAGGAGAGGGTATGTAGAAGGAGCAACGAACTCTCGATTGGCCTCGAAGTCGGTCTTCTCTAAGGCTTCCAATTCAACAATCTTTCTAGCCTTAAGATTCCTTTTTCTGGCTCTTCGAAGGTAATTCTTCATCTTATTCCTACCGACGACAGGGGTGCTAGAATTTGATCCGATCTCAGATTGAGATGGTAACTCTTTTGTCATTATTGACTTCTGGTTTTGATCCTCCTAAGTAGAGAGTACAGTGGGTACAGAGGCGACAACAACCTCCATCTTAGAGATGGGGGAGTCAGCTCCTGACCCTAAAGTAACTTCTACTAAGGGGAAATTCCCTTGAGTACAAGCGGACAGATCTAAGATTCTTTCTCCATTAACTGAAATCTCGAGGTTTTGAAATTCCATCTCGTACTGAATTAAATTGCCATTAAGCATTTCTTCTATAGGCACATCTCTATTCAGTGAGAAGACGAGTTTCCCAGCCATTTGAGTGTTCGATTTCCTGGAATTAAGAAATTAACTTAAATTAGTGATTTTGAAATAACATTTAAGTTTTGAATGTGATTGATTTTATTCAAAATTTTATAACTCAATCGTGTTCGGTTTGCACTGAACACGGTGGTTCATAAAATTGACGAGTGAAAATTAAGATTTGAATTTGACTCTTTCGCTACACCAATTGACTTGGGGCAAAATGTCAAAGTTCGGATTTGAATTTGCAATCAAATTTGAGGTTGAATTTAAAGTTGAAATCAAACTTGATTTTAAGATTGATATTGAATTTGGCTTAAAATGAATTTGAAATTAAAATCGAGTGGATCTTCTTCAAATTTTGTAACTCAACACACTGAGTTTCACTCAGTCACGTAGGTTCACAAAATTAACATGAAAAATCTAAAAGTCGGGCTTGACTCCTTCATTTCACCAATCGACTTGGGATGAAATGTCAAAGCCCAGATTTTGACTTTAAAATCAAGATTAGAGTTGATTTCAAGGTTGAAATTAAACTTGAGTTTAGTGTTGAAATTGAATTTGGACTGAAGATCGGATTTGAATTTGAGGTTGGAATTAAACAGATCTTCTTCGAACTTTAAAACTCAACACATAGATTTTTATTCGAATATGTAGGTTTACAAAAGTAACCTGAAGATCCACCAATCGGTAGTGCCACAAAGGGCATGCTCCACCACTAACAGATACGAATTAGGATGGCGCCACGAAGGGCACGCTCCATCACTAATCGTTTTTAACTCAAATGTTAGGGTGGTGCCACAGAGGGCATGCTCCACCACTAACGGATACGAATTAGGATGGCGCCACGAAGGGCACGCTCCATCACTAATCGTTTTTAACTCAAATGTTAGGGTGGTGCCTGTTGACCTCATTTTTGTATGAGGTCACTTGGACTATTCTTGATCTTAAATTAATTTAATTCCAAATCAATTCAAAAATTCTAGGACCTCCTCTTAGAATCTTGACCCTAGGATCTAGGCTAGGATTCTTCTAAGGTTTAGACCTTAGGAGCTGCTCTAGATCTTAAACTCCTTCTAGACTCCAACTTCTAGGAATTTCTTAGGCTCTAGGATCCTTCTAGATTCCTAAATTTTAAGATCTATTCAAACCATAGGATCTACCTAGATCTTAGGTCAATCAGATCAAAATCCAAGGTCCAAAGGTTTTGTTCTAAAGGCCTTTTCCGTTGAATTTTCAAACACTTTGAAACCTAGTCAAATGACCTCCGATTCAGAGTCTGTCAGTTGCATACTGATGGGACATGTCTCTGGAGGCAACCCTCCAAATTTGAGCCCTTTCCGAGGTCTCTAACCTCAAAAACTTAATTGAAATCCACAGGCTGTAAAACCTTCAAATATTTACAGCCTATGCCACTGGACCTGTCACTTTGAAGATTCTGACCTTAGAGCCTTCACCAAAGCCTCTAGTCACTTCCAGACCTTTAATTTTGATATGTTGAACTTTAAATTGCATTTTGGTAGACCCACTTTGACCCCCAGTTGACCAGGGGTCAAAATGACCAAAATACCCCTATGGGGCTCAAATGTTGATTTTCAACCAAATGAACTCCGATTCGAATGTAACCACCTTTAACAAGTTTCAAATGTTATTTCAAATGTTTTGAACCTATTCCCAACCCCTGGGTCAACCTGGTTGACCAAGTCAACAGGTTTGACCCAAGAGGCCCTTTAAGGGTCCAAACATGTGTTTTGACCCAAATGACCTCTCTAGGCCATCCAACCATTTCCATTAGTCTTGAAATGCCATTTGAAACCTGTTCGACCCAAACCCAGACCTTGGGTCAACCTGGTTGACCAAGTCAACCTAGGTTGACCAAATGGCCCTTTAAGGGTCAAAACAGGCATTTTGACCAAATTGACCCCTCCAGACCTTGGGACCACCTCCAATGGTCTCCAAATGTCATTTCAAATCTGTTGATCCCATTTCCAGGCCTTGGGTCAACCTGGTTGACCAAGTCAACCTAGTTGACCCAAATGGCCCTTTAAGGGTCCAAATAGGTGTTTTTGACCTAAATGACCTATTTAAGCTATGGAACCACTTCCATTGATTTTAAAAAGTCATTTCAAACTTGTTGAGCCTGATCTCGGACCCTGAGCCTAGTTGGTTGACCAAGTCAACCAATTTTGGCTTAAGGGCCCATTAAGGGCCCATTAAGCCATTTTGACTCAATTGACCCATTTAAACCATGGAATCACTTCTACCATATTCCAAATATTGTATCAAACTTACCTGGACCAAACTCACATCCTGGGTCAACCTGGTTGACTCAGTCAACCTAGTTTGACCAAACCAACCTTTAAGGCCCTCCACTTTGAATTAAATTTAAAATCCACCCAAGTCTTTGTTAAACCCCTCTCCACTCTTCTTAATCAATTCCCTAAATTACTTTGACTGCCACCTCACCCTTGGTCAACCAGTTGACTGGTCAACATGGTCAACAAGGCTCTTTAAGAGGTTTAAATGCCCAAATGGTTTGATCCAAGTTAGCCCAACCCCTACCAAACCACTCTAGACCCTCTTTGAGACCCTTCCATGCCACATCAGCTGTCCACTTGGCCATTGACTGGTCAAACCAGTCAACAAATGGTCAAATGAGCCTTTTGAGCCTTAATTGACCCATTAAAATTAATCCCTCCTAATCTAAATCCATTCCATCATTTTCTTTTAATTTCTAAGCCTCCTCCCATGCCACCTCAGCATACCTGGGCCCATTGACTGGTCAAACAGTCAATGGGTGGTCAAAATACCCTTTAATAGGCCAAATTAACCCCCTTAAGCTAATATACTTTAACTAAAAACCCCTACAGCCATTTGAACAGTCACTAGAAGCTTCCTAGGATTAATCTTGACCTTTGAATCCAGATCAAACAGTCCCCATCCCTCCATGTGTCCAAATGGGGACAAAAATGGCTTTCCACATAGGATGTCCTTTAGTCCTTGATTCCCCCTGCTCCCACCAACTCCCTGGACAGGTGGCAGCCATCTGGGAGCCCAAATAATTAATCTCAGCCCTCCATTCAATCTGGAAGGGATTGAATAGGGCAAAATTCCCTAATGAAGGCTCATTCATGCCCTAGCACCCTCTCACCTACCTAGAGCTCCTCCAGCAAAACTCTTTGTTTGTTTGAGCTCTATTGAACCTCCTCAACATCTTCCCACTCAAATCCCGCCGGTCAAAGCCGCCTCCGGCGATCTTCCGACGAGGTCAACACTCAATCCGTCCAAGGCTCGTTCAAGGCGATTCGTGGCGTTTCGGAGCTTGGATTCAACTGGAAACTTAATCGTGGACAGTCTACAAGCTCAGAGAGTCCAATAGCGGTGTAAACCGTCCATTAAATCAATGTAAATCCTTCAACTTAGCTTAAGACACATAGATTTCATTAGCATTTTATTTGGCTATCATTTGGTATTTTAAGCATATCCCCATTATTTCTGTTCACCTAGTGCATCTAGGTTTAAAATTTCAAATGATTTAACGCATTGGATCGAGAGAACGAGCCGTTTTTATGTTTAGGGTTTCGGTTTCTTCACTACGGCCAGGTCTGCGAAATCCTGACCGTTGATTTTACGATCAACGGACCGGATTTCGCCGTTTCACGCGCTGGTACGACCGCGTGCAGGCCTTAATCGGATCGGATCTTCGTCCAACTCGATCTGGGCCGTTGATTCATTACAGCGGGCGATCGGGCGGTGGGCGGCAGCGGCTGACGTGGTTAAGTAAACCGCGTCCCGCCGCCGCCAATGATTGGCATTAAATGCCGTGCCGCGGTTTTGATCCAACGCTCCCGAGAGCGCCACGTCACAGCGGCTTGATCCGACGAACGACAGCGCGCCACGTGGCTCCGCGTTTTGGCTGGCCGAACCAAAACGCGCCACCTGTCCCGCCGGCGCCGCCTTTTCATTTAAAATGATTTAAAAATCATTTTAAATCATTTTAAATGTAGAAAACTTAAAAAAAATTATATAAAATCAAATATAAATCCAAAAATTAACTATAATATACCAAACTGTTCAGAATTTCAAGGCCTTCAATTTAAAAATAAAATTGATTTAAAATATTCTATATTTTTTTTTTATAATTTTAGATATTAACTATTTGATTATTCTAATTACTATTTAATTAAAATAATTCAAAATATTCTAAAATTTTACTTTCAAATTATTTTAAATAATCAGAAGATTTCTTAAAGATATTTTAAAATATTTTGATAATATTTTTAATTACTTAGTTTTAAAATTTATATTATATATATATATATATTTATGTATATTTTAAAGTTTATTTTAAATTTAAATTTATTTAAATCTTTAAATTATAAGAGATCTCCCTCTAAATTTTAAACTTTGATCAAGCGTACTTGAACAAAATTAATGGGGAGTGGTGGTTGACTAATTAGCAATTATTTCGTTGGTTAATCCCTTAATTAATCAAGTTTTATCTTGTTAATTGCATGCTTAAGGTGCACACACCACCTAGCCTAGGTTCTCCTAGATTTAAGGACTTACTTGCTTGCTATTGTGTATTGATCCTATGTTTAGTCAAGGGTTAGTTAAAACTTTGATTTGAACCTATTTAAACTTAGTGTCATTAAGGACAATAATTAAGGACATGTGTTTAGAGAATTTAGAATATTTCTAATAATTAGGATTCATTTCTATTTGAGTTGAAACCTCAAACACTTGAACTTAGTGACATGTACAACCATTAGGAAAGGTTTGACTGATTTTCCAAATCATTAAGGTCCTTAATTAATTTTCTAAGTATTAAACCCTAATTAAGCCATTAAATCTTCCGGAAAATGTAATAAATCCTATTTAAACCCAAAAATTAAGTTCAATCCCTCTAACTGACCAGAATTCAATCCTTAACTTATGAAAATTAAAAGCCCTTTAATTTGACAGCAAGTTAAACCTTAATTTAATTTTAAGTGAAATTGAATATTTAATTAATATAATTAATTAAAAAATATTAAAATTTCCAAAAATTTCCCAAACACTTGGGAATCTCTCCTTAGGTCATTTCTGACCTTTGGAGCTGATTTCAAGGAGTTTGGGATTCATTTGAAGCAAAATCACAAAAAAGCCCCTCTAATTAAGTAATTTCAAGAAATTCATTAAATACCCAAACTTTGAACCTTCATAACTAATTCTAGAAAAATCAAAATTGAGCAAACTCACTTGCATTCAACTCACAATAACTCCTAGTATTTATCAAAAATATTAAATTCTAGAAATCTGTAATATTTCAAAAAGTCAACAAATTGGTCAAACCGTAGTTAAAAACTAGTTTAAAACTTCAAACCTTCTTAATAAAATATAGAAAAATCCGTTTTCAACGTACTTACTATCTAATTGATCGTAGTGAGGTCTAGTATTTTAATAAAATACAAACATTTCAGAATTTAACCTTAATTAAAAAGTCAATTTTTTTTGACCCTTTAATTAAATGATTAAAATATTCAAAAAATTCATAAAATTCAAAATTATTCTAAAACTCCAGAAAATGTTAACTTAATGTTTAAAACATTCAACAAACTTTTTAAAACACAACAACCATCTTAAAGATGAAGTTTATTGGCTGGACTACTCCGGGCTGCGGGGCTAAGTGTCCTAAGGAGGCTGGTTCCTCGAGCCTGGTGGCACAACGCCACGAATGGATTCCAAGGGGTGTTAAACCTTAAAAATGGATTAATTATTAATAATCTAATCTTTTAAAACTTCTAATTTAACTACATTAATTTGGTTTATCGGCTGGACTACTCCGGGCTGCGGGGCTACGTGTCCTAAGGAGGCTGGTTCCTCGAGCCTGGTGGCACAACGCCACGAATCGATTAATGGCAAATTTAAATAAGTCAATCTTAAAAATCAGCAACCAAACATTTCTTATAAAATTCATTAATTCTTAAGCCTCAATCAATCTAACTCACTTAATTATATCGGGTACCACTGGGTAACCCAGGCCTACGAGGCTATTAACTTAGCCCCAAGGAAGGTGAAATAAACTTCACGGCCTCGGTGTGAAACAAAGGTGATATCCAACAAATAATTAAACGAATCTTAAAATTAATCTTAAGCCATTAATATTTGAATTCAAACTTAAATCCCTTAAACCTTCCAACCAATCAAATTTTAGACAACTTTAACTAATAATCCTAATTAGGATACATCAAAACCACACGACCTACCTCACACACTTTAGATGGTTTGCTAGGATCACCGACTCTAGTTCTAGGATAGGCCGGTGTTTTACTTTCTGCAGTTGTGTGCCGAGTTTTCGAGTTTTTATTGCATGCTGTTTTGCTAGTGTAGAATTGATGTGTTTATTTATTTCCTGCATTCTGTGATTGATTGTACGATAGATTTACCCCTAGGTTAGGAGCGAATTATACTTGTGCAATCTTATGCAGGTGGCCATGCTCGTATAAGGAGCTAAAATTAAAGGGGGCAGTTAATAAAAATATATACTCTTTGCACAGGTACCTGCCGCGCTTAAGAACCCCTTTAAATAAAAAGAGCATGGCCAAGTGTGGCTAAAAAAAATGCATTTTAAATTTTCATATTATAACTGCTTGGGAATATATACAACTGTTGATTATTAGGATAACCTTGCAGGATCGAGTCTAGATTTTCTTATTTCTCTTAATGTAAATTTAATTCAATTAAGGTTGTATTTATTTAAAATGGTTTGAGATTGGGATATAAATATCCAATTTGAATTCCAAAGAGGTGAAGACATCCCTAAAGGGGAGAGTCTTCTTCCATTTGGAATTCAAATTAGGATACTTTGCAAATATCCAAAGGGGAAAGATAACACCTCAATCAAGAGGGAGTTTCTTTCCATTTGGATATCCTGAACCGACGAATCAAGATGTTCGTGAAAAGATGAAGGATTGGACAATGAGAAGAGTCCCAAATCTCAAAACCATTTGATTTAGGATTAGAAATCCGGGTTGTAGTCAGTGGTGCCCGGCCACTTTAATTTATTGTAATTTTTGAGATGTAATAATTAGTGGCATTTGCCATATGGACATTCAATTTGATATATTTAATTGATTTATTTAATTGATTTCGCATTAGAACTCCTGCCTTTTCTAGTCTTTTTATATGCATGCCGTTCTTGATTTAGTCTGGAATACGAATTTAGGCTCTTAGGGGTCTGTCAAAAAATTCTTCTATTTTAATTAAATAAAAATTTTAAGATAAGATAGTAACTCTAAACGGTCCTAAGAAGTAAGCTCGGACTCGCCGAGGGTTTTTCATGCATTCATATTATACCTTCTCAACCTTGTTAGGCATCTCCCCGCCTGCGGGTTCTGGCAGACCACCTGGCCTATGAGGGTGCCGATCTGTCAAGGGGATGTTATGCAATCTCTAGGATAAAACCTATTTTCTAAGCCAAAGATTTTTAAACTGCTACATACTAATTCTGCATTCAATCGAGTCAATTAGCATGCATCGCATTAGTAACAAATTTAAAAGAGTTTAATATTTAATTGCATCTATTTAGTCATCAAATACCCGACATAAGTTGAAGGGGTCAATTAAGGATTTGCTCTAGATGTCGACCCCATTTCTCTAAAAATTTTCTAATTAATGTCCCTACCACTCCACAAAAAGACCGGATACATTTTTTTAAAATCGTCTAGGTGGTTTAGCTGGCTCCCCAATCCAGGCCGGGGTAAGACCAGATTCGCATTGCATTAGCTAAGTTTCGGGTCACTTTTCAGTACCCAATTTAGATTTAGGTTCCGAGGCTGGCCCGGGCCATAAGACCTCAATTTTCGGGAATTAAATCCCAAATTTCTAATAAAATCGACCACTCAAACTAAAATTTTCCTTCAATCAAATATAAGCCTAACACTTAGGATAGGTTGGGATGTTTTTCTGAATTATTTCAGAATCTCAAAACATTCCCTACTCCTCTTCCTTTGGCTCCAAAAATAAGTGTTCAATCTTGAACCAATCCCCCTTGAAATTCAAACCTTAACTTCCTTTGATATTTACTTCGAATTCTAAATAAAATTCATATCGCTATTTTAATCGAGAGTTTTCGTAGGAAAATCTCTAATTTTCCTACGATGTAATTAACTACGAGGGCTTGCGCTCGTAGGAGATTTAGAAACCCAGAACTTATTTTTAAAATCAAAATCTTTCAAAATCTCTAATTAATTATTTTTGGGAAATTTAAAACTTTGAAATTCGAACCCATTAGGGAACGATATGTTCGTCTTTCGAGGCGATATATTGTTCATAATAGAGTGTTCAATTTCAAAATTCCAAAATTAAATATTTCTCAAAGAAAATTAAATATTTTCAAAACTATATATAAATAAATAAATATTTTTTTAATCAAAACAAAAATGGCGACTCCGCTGGGGACCATCTCACTCTCCATCTTTAATAGCGATATTAATTTTATTGAATCGGTAGTCTTAACTACCTTTCCCTCCATTGGTCCCTCTTTCATTTCTCTCTTGAAAGAGTGTGGCCAATTCAATTAAGAATTGTCAAATGAGAGGTGAGTGTAGGGAATTTCCCTCTAGATCGGGCTTGGACATTTTGCCTCCAACTTGGTTGGTAGAGCGAAAGCGTTAAGCCTATCTCCCTCTAGACATTTCTATAAATGTTAGAAACTTGCGTGCTCGGATTGTTAGTAGCATGCTAAGTTATATAACTTATAGAAATTCTCCTTAATTTTAAAATCTAAAATCTCCAATCTTTTAATAGAGTTAATTCTTTCCAACATCTAAATAATCGCTACATGATATCGTTGTATATTGAGTTGTAATTGTTTCAATTCAATATATATACGATTAATCGTAGAATTCAATGTTAAAGATTTCATTAAAAATTCAATTATATCGATAGAATTAAGCTATGACATTTCGTTCTTAATCCATTAATTAGAATGAAAGAGTTAAGTAAATTCAAAAATAAATCTCCCCTAAGTAATGTGGACCTTTTGTTGAATGAAAATTCAACACCTTGAGTCCCAAAATAAGGGGAGATGTTGCCGAAATTTTGAATTTTTAATTGTCTGTTTAAAAGATCATTTCAAATTGAATGATTGTTGTATATACCTTCTCACGACGATCGCCGTAAGAAATATATACGACATATCCTTGGATTTTCATGGCAAGATTTTGCCTTCAATTTTCAACTTTCAATTGTATTTGAAAACCTTGTGGTATTTTCTCCTTATAATTGTAGACCTTTATGTTGAATGAAAATTCAACACCTTGAGTCTCAAAATAAGGGGAAATGCTGCCGGATTTTTGAATTTTCTAAAAACAATTGATTGACGTTGTTATATGTCCTCATATACAACGAACCCTTAAATTCTATCTGATAGAAGCTTGTCTTTAACATTTTTACTCTTTGATTATTCCTAGGGTTGAAAGAATGAAGCTTTCTTAGTAGCTTTCCCTATATTTATTTGTGAACCTTTTTGTTGAATGAAAGTTCAACACATTGAGTTCCAAAAATAAGGGGAAATGCTGCCAGATTTTTGAGTATTCAAATCTCCATCCTTCAAAACCAATTCAATTCTCATTGTTACATGTAGCACCACAACCTTTTTTAAGGGTAAAACATGTACGATGTGAACTCAATCTTTTCCAAATTCAAACATCTTCTCCAAACTTATCCAAATCAAATTCAGACTATCGTTGTTATACATTTTCCTACAAAATCTTTTCGTAGTTGAATGTATATAACGAAAATTCTAATCTTCTTTCAGTCAAAATCAATCTCCATATTCTATCATTTTATACCGGGTTATAGCTCTTATAACCCGATATCGATGATAAAATATAAATTTATTTTCAAAATTCAAATTCAAGTTTCTAATTCAAATCTTCTCCTTTCCAATTCTCAGACAATCAACTTAACTGCAATGGCTGGCAAACTACTGTTTTCAATGGATCGTGATTTACTGATTGAAGAATTAGTGTATGAAAACTCGATTCAGTTTGGGATAGGGTTTGAGTCCCTTAGACTGGTGATGAATGGAAATACCTTAGTGGACCTTGCTGTCAAGGATGAGAAAGATGCCCCTATAGTTCAACTAGCCATAGGAGCCGGGAATGATGCCCCTCCTAGTCTGTGGTCAGCGTTAGACATCGCTAATGCACCTAAAGAATTTCTTGAAGATGCAAAGAAACTGGAAGCTGCCGCTGCAGGCAAGATAGTGTTTGAGAAAGGGTCTTCAAGTTCTGAAACTCTGTATGGAAGTAAGAATTCCAAGAAGAATTATCTGAGAAGGTTAAGAAAGAAGATCACCAAGACCAAGAAAGTGGCCGAGCTGAAGGCCTTGGGAATAGTCGATCTTGAGGCTGTCGAGGAGCTGCCAATCCCTGCCTCTTCTCCACTCCTTAAAGGGAGTCGTTTTCACCCCCTCGCAGCTTCTGCAGGGGAGGAGAGAGTTACTCGGATAGCTAGCACTCCGCCTAGCCCAGTAGACTATTCTGTTAAAAGAACCCCGAAGGAGAAGCAAGTTTTGAAAGCTAGAATGCTTAGAAATATCATTCATACTTGCGCTGCTCAAGTAGGGCAAACTAAGGAGAAGTACGTGAAACACTTGAAGGGAGTGATTTCACATAAACTTGAAAAGGAAGTTCTGAAGGAAGAGAAATCTGAAGCCAGGAATTTGACTCCTCAACCAGTGAGGAAGAACAAAAAATTTGTTAAACAACCTGTATCTTCAGTTTTGGTAGATGGATACCACTGGGTGCCTCGCCTCCCGTCTGCAAAGACGGAGGAGATAGTATTAACCGGGTCTGGCCAGAGTCGCTCTTTTAGTGGCAGACCACCGACCCCACCTTCAAAACTGTTAAAGTTGGCCCCAGTGATAGTGAAATCTAAAGAAGTCTTTAAAGAGCTTAAACCAGTTGATGTTAAGGGCAAGAGGCCCATGTCGCCAGAAGAATCATGTGCCAGAAGGAAGTTCAGTAGATCCATTGGGATTCAGTTCAGGGAACCTCAAGTTCATATACCAGTTAAACTCCCTAGACTCCCAGTTCAGGGAAGTGAGGACTCTATTCGTGTTGATGTTGGAGCCCCAGCTGTTCAAGCCCCTCCATCACCAATTAAGATGGATGTCCCTCACCCTACTGAGGATGTCACCCTTGCGACTACCGACCTCGGGACAGTCGGAGGGGAGGAGACGACCCAAGATCCTGATCAAGAGATGTTAGATCAGCTGGTTAGTGAAGAAGTCACTGAAGATGATGTTAAGATTAGCAACATTTTTGATAAGTTGGATGTTAAAGAATATGATCAAGTGATGAGTTATGATGGATATTTACCCATCTACACTGAAGCGATAGATGGTAGACCAGTCGAGGAAGTGGTACAAGAAATCAGGGATATCCTTAAGAAAAAGGCCGTTGATGAGTTCAACCCCGATGAAGATGATTTGCTAGTTGACGAGGAACCAGTAGCGGATGTCCACATGGTTGAAACTCGTGCTTCAGCTAAAGACGCCGAGCCTTCTAAGCACCATTCTGGAAAGGAGGAAGAGTCAGCAGCAGTCGACTCAGATTCAGACAGTTCTGTCAGATTGAAAGAGAAGGATGAATATATTAAAAATCTTGAAAGAAAAGTGGAGGAGATGATGATTAGAGTTGAACAGATGCAGAATCAGCTTTTGCAATCACAGGAGTTCAAACCCAAGCAGTTGCAGCCCACAGTGCATACAATGGGCGAGCACAGCAGGAAAGCTGATTCTAATCCCAAACTCCCAGAAGTTACTTCTTCGGTGCCTCCACCAGAAAAAGATATTCGTCAGATGATTGAAACTCAGGTAAGGGAGGCCTTAGCCCATTCACAAGGAACTGTATCTATTCCAAAGGGTAGACCCTATCCCGAGGAATATGATTTGGTTCCTTATCCTAAGGGTTTTGTGCCACCTTCTTTTAAAATTTTTAGCGGTTTAGAAAACCCAAGACAACATCTGGCCCATTTCCGAGCAAGCTGTTGCAATGCAGGAGGGTCGGATGCTTTACTCTTTCGTCAGTTTGTGAGTAGTTTGTCCGGTATTGCTTTTGAGTGGTACGCAGATCTACCAAATGGTTCTGTAAAAACTTTCACAGAGCTTGAGGGTCTCTTTTTAAAGAGATTCTCAGGAGCTCAACAACGTGTAACCGTTGGTGATCTCGTCATCGAAAAGCAAAAACCGGGCGAGTCTTTAGTCGACTACATCTTGAGGTGGCGAAACCTCTCGATGAAATGTGAACCCCAACTGCAAGAGCAACATGCAGTGGAAATTCTTCTAAAGAATATCCACGGGCCTATTGCTTTTATGTTAAAGGGGTTTACAATTAAAACCTTCGAAAAGCTTCTTAACAAAGCTAGTAATCTACAAGAAGAGGCTCCCAAAATGTCATTCTTGAAGGATTCTACTGAAGATAAGAAGGTTAGTAAACCATTGAAGTCCTTTGAAAAGAGAACAGCAATGGTTTCAGCAGTCGACAAGGGGAAGAAACCGATTAATATTCAATCAAGTAATCCTACTGTTCAGCAGACTCAGAAACCTCAACCGTTTCAGGTAACTTCTCAACCTACTAGAGCATATCACTGGCCCACTTTTGAAGAGAGATTGGCTCGTCCGTATCCATTCAAAAGGGAGTCGGTGAAGAAAATTTTCAAGAGCCTTTTAAAGAAGCCAGATTTTCGATTGCCGGAGGCCAAGAAGCCGGAAGAGGCAAATAAAAAGGATGATCCGACCTTTTGCCCCTACCATCGCATGTTGGGCCACACAATTGAAGACTGCATACCTTTTAAGGACTGGCTCGATTGGAATTTCCGTCAAGGTAATATCGTAATTCCAAAGGAATACTTAGTCAATCCGGATCAAGGATTTGTCAAAGTTATCTCAGGTATTAATTCTAATCTTTCTTCGTCCATTGAAGATGGTTGGGATATAGCACTATCCCGGGCATTTAAAAAGTCGATTAATCAATCTTTTCATCTTTCTCAACAGTTACCGACGAGAGCCCGTGGCCCGATCTGGGAGGTTGAGCTGGAGGCATCGCAGGAGGATGTTGGGACGATTTCCTCTCCAGTAGTTGTAGGAACTACTGTATTAAATAAAAATGAAAAGAGTGAACCTTTTGTAGAGAGGAAATTTGTGGATGAGAGATTTGTACAAGTGGTGGATGGTGGCTCAAAACCACTAGCCCCATTAAAGTTATCTGACTTTTACTTTGCCCCATCAAAGGCAAAGGGTCAAAAATTGAATAAAAAGAAATATCCTTCTGCAAATATTTTGATGATTAGTGTTGAAAATGAAGTTTTAAATGACTCTTCCATTGAAAATAATCCGGAGCCAGCTGAGGACAATCAAGAAGTTCAAAAACCCAGCTCTCCAGATTTGACCCTTCAAGGGGAAGATGAATCTAATATCGTATCAGATGGTGATACCCCTGAAATTAATTTTCAAGGGAGTCCCGTCGTGATAGATTTTTCAGATTCAGATTCCCATTCAGAAAATGACAATCAACCGCCTAAGGAGAGCGTAGACCTCCCCGTAGAATGTCCTTCCGATGAAATCGTGCAAGTACAATTACGGGATGGCAAGGTTTTACCCCCTAGGCTTCCCCCACAGGAAAAGGGAAAACAAGTTGTTTCCACTGATCCAATTCAAGTCTCTACTCAACAATTAAATTCTCCTCCAAATCCACCGGGTCCTGATGTTAATGTTCCAAGTGTTGATTACAACGTCTTAGCTCACCTTAGAAAGTTGCCTGCTAAGTTGAGCATCTACGATGCCCTCATTCTTTCAAAAGAGATGAGGGAGACTTTAATTAAAGCACTTCTCGACCCCGAGATTTGCTTAGCTCAACTCGCTTCAACTTCTGAGGAGGAAGCTTTGTACTTCAAAGAAATTCCAGGAGTTACCTTCTCCGATGAAGATCTACTCCTTGGAACTGCCGATCATAATCGCCCACTTTACATCACTGTAAATGTGGACAAGTTCAAGTTATCAAGAGTTCTTGTTGATCCGGGTGCATCGGTCAACGTGATGAACATAAAGACTCTCGCATACCTCAGAATTGATACTAGCAAGCTCTCAACCGATAAGTTAGTGCTTCGCGGGTTCAACGAAAAAGGTGAGAAGGCTTTAGGTTCGATCACACTTCTTCTAGAGATAGGAGAGTTGAAAACTGAAGCGAAATTTCATATAATTGATTCGGCTACGTCCTTTAATGCGCTCCTAGGTAGGCCTTGGATCCATGAGTATAGGATGGTTCCTTCCACCCTACATCAATGCATCAAGTACCAACGAGATGGCATTGAGTTTGAAATCAAGGGTGATCTGCAACCATTCTCTATTCATGAGATCGGGATCTACGAGGATGCTGCATATTATGTTCCCAAAGGTCTTACTACAAAATCTAAGGTAGAGATCAATGTTAAGGAAGAAAAGAAAGAAAATTATAGTTCAAAAGCAATTCAAGAGCTGAGAAAAGAAAAAATCAAAAGCACAAAAGAACAAAATTCAAGTAGTGAAGACGACGTCGAGCGCGTAGTCTTTAGGCCTCCAAACAATTTACCTCAAAGAGGTGGGAGGATGGCCCAAAGAGCACGTGGTCGAGGCCGTGTTTCAACTGAAAGAAGGAATACCCCGATGTATATCGAACTTGAATCAAGTTCCGATGAAGAATCAAAAAAGAGGGGTAACAGAATTGCTTTTGACTGTAAGAAATCTAATCTTCCTCCAAAGTTTGATCTCACTTTAGATTCGGATAGTGATCAAGAGGGTAACAATCCTAAACTTCAAAGTGATGAGCCTGAATTGAGTATGTATGAAAAGCTTAATAGGGTAGTTAAATCCTTAGCCTTAACCCCACTGTCTGCTGACAGAGTCTCAGGGTTAGTAACTAAGGATTCCCCTAACTTAGATGGAGAAGTAAGGAAAGTCCAGAGGTTTTTCCCTGGCACTTCCTCTTCAAGGAATGAGGGTGATGTAATCCTTGAAGAGGCGGATTTCAATGAATTAATAGAATTACCTTTCGGCTACTTTCCTCTTGGTGTTAAAGCTCTTATCTCTAAAGGTTTTGCTCCGAGTCAATGGACTAAGGGTCAAGCTAGATACCACCAAAATATTTGGAATTCCAAATTCAATAAAAACTGGACGAGTGGTATCGGCTTTGGTTCCGTTAGTTCGTTCGACGACGATGAATATTGTTTGATGATAACCATCCATCTTGAATCTGAAAGTGTCCCTACTGAAGTCGTCGATTCGCTCGACAGACTTTGTTTGGAGACCTTAGATGATTCAGATGAAGTTCAAATTCGGGATGCACCCCCTGAATTTGAAGAAGAAATTAAATCGACAGTTGATGAACTTAAAGAAATTAACCTTGGAACAGAGGATGACCCTCGCCCCACATTCATAAGTTCTTTGTTGAGTGAGGACGAGTCTAAGGATCTAATTCAACTTCTATTCGAGTTTAAGGATTGTTTCGCTTGGACATACGACGAAATGCCGGGCTTGTCCGCCGATATAGCAGTTCATAAGCTTGGAATCCGGTATGATGCCATTCCCGTCAAACAAGCTCCACGACGCATGCGTCTGGAGATTGAACAACAAGTCATTTCTGAAGTTAAGAAATTGGTCGATGCCGGATTTATCCGGGAGGAGCAATATCCTTCTTGGGTAGCCAGCGTTGTGCCTGTTCGAAAGAAAAATGGTCAAATCCGGGTCTGTGTTGACTATAGAGACCTGAATAAGGCATGTCCTAAGGATGAATTTCCTTTGCCAATTCCAGAATTAATGGTGGACATTGCCTCCTCGCATGTTGTTTTCTCCTTTATGGATGGCTCGTCTGGTTATAATCAAATCAAGATGGCTCCAGAAGATGAGAGAAACACTGCATTCAGAAGTCCTATAGGGATCTTTTGTTATAAAGTGATGCCATTTGGCCTTAAAAATGCCGGTGCAACCTACCAGCGGGCTATGACTCGAATCTTTGACGACTTAATCCACAATCAAGTCGAATGTTACATCGATGATTTAGTTGTCAAGAGTAAAGTTAAAGAGGTTCATCTTTATGACTTAAGAATCTTCTTCGAACGGTTGCGTCGCTACGATCTTAAGATGAATCCTTTGAAATGCGCCTTCGGTGTCGCGTCAGGGAAATTTCTAGGTTTCGTAGTGAGGCACCGTGGAATTGAAATTGATCTTGCTAAAATCGAAGCTATCTTAAATATGCCGCCTCCTAGGAGTCTTACTCAATTAAGATCTCTTCAAGGTAGACTGGCGTATATAAGAAGATTCATCTCTAATCTTTCCGGAAGATGTCAACCATTCTCGGTCCTCGCTAAAAAGGACGCCAAATTCATTTGGGACGAGAAATGTCAATCTGCTTTTGAAAATATCAAACAATACCTGACAAATCCTCCAGTCTTGGCAGCCCCTGTTCCGGGGAGACCTTTAATACTCTATACTGCGGCCCTTGACGAGTCTCTCGGGGCCCTTCTTGCTCAAGTTAATGACGAAGGGAAAGAGAATGCTCTCTATTATCTAAGTCGAAGACTCTTACCAACGGAAATTCGATATCCAACGATTGAGAAACATTGTCTTGCCTTAGTCTTTGCAGCCCAAAAACTAAGACATTATATGCTTTCCCATCAAATTAATTTAATTTCCAGTTTTAATCCCTTGCAATATCTTATGACCAGGCCTACGTTGTCAGGACGTTTGGCTCGTTGGTCTATGATATTGCTCCAATTTGAAATCACTTTCATTCCCCTGCGTGCTGTGAAAGGGCAGGTCGTCGCCGACTTCCTTGCGGCACACCCGTTGCCGGCGGAATCTCCTCTAAACGATGATTTACCTGATGAGCAAATCATGAGTTTCGAGGAAGCCACCACTCAAACCTGGGAAATGTATTTTGATGGTGCTGCGTCCTCTCAACGGGGTAAAACACCTGAATCTACTATTCCCGGGAAAGCCGGAGTTGGCCTGGTATTCATAACACCAGATAAGGGAATGATGTACTTTTCCTACCATTTATCAGAACCTTGTACGAATAACGAAGCTGAGTACGAAGCTCTGATAACTGGTTTGGAACTTACAATTTTGATGGAGATTAAAGAGATTAAAATTTTTGGTGATTCCCAACTGGTGATTAACCAGATTGCAGGAACCTATAAAGTTTTGAATCCTAAACTCCTGAAGTACCATCAGTACACTTGTCATTTGCTCGAGCAAATTCCGATTGTAACTATGTATAGGATTCCTCGTGGAAGCAATTCTTCGGCGGATGCCCTTGCAAAACTTGCAAAGGAATTTGCCTGTCCAGAAGAAGACTCCATACCTATAGAGGTGCAGGGTCGTCAAGTCCTGTCTCCTATAGATTTGGAGCACATCAACGAGCAAATTTTCCAAATCCTTTCTACCTCTTCAGCAGTTAATGAAGAAACAGATTGGAGACAACCGATAATTGAATACCTTCAAGAAGGCAAGCTCCCTCACGAGAGATCACTTGCTCATCAAATTAAGAAACGTGCCCTATCCTACGCACTAGTCAATAATACGTTGTACCGACGATCGTTTGGTCAGATGTGGCTCCGTTGTTTAGACAAATGTGAGGCCCTGAAGATCGTTAACGAAGTCCATGCTGGACTGTGCGGTGCTCATCAATCGGGTCCAAAGATGAAAATGAAGATCAAAAGACTTGGATACTACTGGCCTACGATGATTGACGATTGCATGAAAATTGCAAAGTGTTGTCATCAATGCCAAGTACATGGTGTAGTTTTACATCAGCCGCCTAACGTGTTGCATCCCACGATAGCCTCGTGGCCCTTCGAAAGTTGGGGCACGGATATCATTGGGCCAATTGACCCTCCTTCCTCGAAGGGTCACCGCTTCATTTTAGCAGCGACTGACTACTTTTCAAAATGGGCTGAAGCAATCCCATTGAGAAATGTAACATCATATCATGTAATGAAATTCTTTCGTGACCATATCGTTTATAGATTCGGCGTTCCGCGCAGAATCATATCCGATAATGGGTCCGCTTTCAAGTCTACAAAGATCAACAATTTTGCAAATCGCCATGGTATCGATTGGAGATACTCAACAATCTATTATCCACGGGCTAATGGATTGGCTGAGGCCTTCAATAAAACTTTGGTTCAAATCATTAAAAAGACCCTCGATGAAAATAAACGTCAGTGGGATGAGAGGTTGGTGGAAGCTTTGTGGGCCTACAGGACCACTTATCGAACCCCGACCCAATCCACACCGTTTGCACTAGTGTATGGATCTGAGGCCGTACTTCCTCTGGAAGTTCAAATCCCTTCACTCAGAATTGCAATTCAGAACCAGATTACAACTCAACAAAATGCACAACTCCGTCTAGAAGAACTTGAAAGCCTTGAAGGATGTCGTCTTCAAGCTCAGCAAAATTTAGAGTTGTATAAAGCCCGAATGATTCAAGCTCACGATAAGTTAGTGCGACCTAGAACCTTCCAAGTAGGCGACTTGGTCTTGGTTCTTCGGAGGCCTATCTTAGCGCACCGAAAACTCGGTGGAAAGTTTGAACCAACTTGGGAAGGACCCTTCGTAGTGGAAACAACTTACGAAGGAGGCTCGTATCAGCTAGTGGATTGTAAGGGAAATCACCCGATGCTTCCTGTAAACGGGCGTTTCCTTAAGAGATACTATGCTTGATGTAGCTCGAATTTTCAATTAATAAAAATTTTCAAGTTTTAAGTCAATTTGATTCAATTGTTGCAAATCGTTTTAATTTCAATATCTCGTATCTCTTTTCTTAAGTCTAGATGTGAGTTTTCAATTCTTCCTACCTCGAATTTAATCTTCGTTAGTGGTGGAGTATGCCCTCTATGGCACCACCCTAACATTTGAGTTAAAAACGATTAGTGGTGGAGCGTGCCCTTCGTGGCGCCATCCTAATTCGTATCCGTTAGTGGTGGAGTATGCCCTCTGTGGCACCACCCTAACATTTGAGTTAAAAACGATTAGTGGTGGAGCGTGCCCTTCGTGGCGCCATCCTAATTCGTATCCGTTAGTGGTGGAGTATGCCCTCTGTGGCACCACCCTAACATTTGAGTTAAAAACGATTAGTGGTGGAGCGTGCCCTTCGTGGCGCCATCCTAATTCGTATCCGTTAGTGGTGGAGTATGCCCTCTGTGGCACCACCCTAACATTTGAGTTAAAAACGATTAGTGGTGGAGCGTGCCCTTCGTGGCGCCATCCTAATTCGTATCCGTTAGTGGTGGAGTATGCCCTCTGTGGCACCACCCTAACATTTGAGTTAAAAACGATTAGTGGTGGAGCGTGCCCTTCGTGGCGCCATCCTAATTCGTATCCGTTAGTGGTGGAGTATGCCCTCTGTGGCACCACCCTAACATTTGAGTTAAAAACGATTAGTGGTGGAGCGTGCCCTTCGTGGCGCCATCCTAATTCGTATCCGCTAGTGTTGGAGCATGCCCTCCGTGGCACCACACTAGTATTTGAGTTAAGCAATTAGTGGTAGAGCATGCCCTCAGTGGCACTACCCTAATAAATTTAAATCTTGATTCCCTATGGATGAATTTTTCATTCCCTTAGGATTAAAATTCCACACTTGATCTTTAATCTCGGTCAACGCCAATATGTGCAATAGAACTTCGCTCTCTTACACATATTGGGGGTCCATTTGTTGACCTCATTTTTGTATGAGGTCACTTGGACTATTCTTGATCTTAAATTAATTTAATTCCAAATCAATTCAAAAATTCTAGGACCTCCTCTTAGAATCTTGACCCTAGGATCTAGGCTAGGATTCTTCTAAGGTTTAGACCTTAGGAGCTGCTCTAGATCTTAAACTCCTTCTAGACTCCAACTTCTAGGAATTTCTTAGGCTCTAGGATCCTTCTAGATTCCTAAATTTTAAGATCTATTCAAACCATAGGATCTACCTAGATCTTAGGTCAATCAGATCAAAATCCAAGGTCCAAAGGTTTTGTTCTAAAGGCCTTTTCCGTTGAATTTTCAAACACTTTGAAACCTAGTCAAATGACCTCCGATTCAGAGTCTGTCAGTTGCATACTGATGGGACATGTCTCTGGAGGCAACCCTCCAAATTTGAGCCCTTTCCGAGGTCTCTAACCTCAAAAACTTAATTGAAATCCACAGGCTGTAAAACCTTCAAATATTTACAGCCTATGCCACTGGACCTGTCACTTTGAAGATTCTGACCTTAGAGCCTTCACCAAAGCCTCTAGTCACTTCCAGACCTTTAATTTTGATATGTTGAACTTTAAATTGCATTTTGGTAGACCCACTTTGACCCCCAGTTGACCAGGGGTCAAAATGACCAAAATACCCCTATGGGGCTCAAATGTTGATTTTCAACCAAATGAACTCCGATTCGAATGTAACCACCTTTAACAAGTTTCAAATGTTATTTCAAATGTTTTGAACCTATTCCCAACCCCTGGGTCAACCTGGTTGACCAAGTCAACAGGTTTGACCCAAGAGGCCCTTTAAGGGTCCAAACATGTGTTTTGACCCAAATGACCTCTCTAGGCCATCCAACCATTTCCATTAGTCTTGAAATGCCATTTGAAACCTGTTCGACCCAAACCCAGACCTTGGGTCAACCTGGTTGACCAAGTCAACCTAGGTTGACCAAATGGCCCTTTAAGGGTCAAAACAGGCATTTTGACCAAATTGACCCCTCCAGACCTTGGGACCACCTCCAATGGTCTCCAAATGTCATTTCAAATCTGTTGATCCCATTTCCAGGCCTTGGGTCAACCTGGTTGACCAAGTCAACCTAGTTGACCCAAATGGCCCTTTAAGGGTCCAAATAGGTGTTTTTGACCTAAATGACCTATTTAAGCTATGGAACCACTTCCATTGATTTTAAAAAGTCATTTCAAACTTGTTGAGCCTGATCTCGGACCCTGAGCCTAGTTGGTTGACCAAGTCAACCAATTTTGGCTTAAGGGCCCATTAAGGGCCCATTAAGCCATTTTGACTCAATTGACCCATTTAAACCATGGAATCACTTCTACCATATTCCAAATATTGTATCAAACTTACCTGGACCAAACTCACATCCTGGGTCAACCTGGTTGACTCAGTCAACCTAGTTTGACCAAACCAACCTTTAAGGCCCTCCACTTTGAATTAAATTTAAAATCCACCCAAGTCTTTGTTAAACCCCTCTCCACTCTTCTTAATCAATTCCCTAAATTACTTTGACTGCCACCTCACCCTTGGTCAACCAGTTGACTGGTCAACATGGTCAACAAGGCTCTTTAAGAGGT
Organism: Dendrobium huoshanense; assembly: GCA_016618105.1. Lineage (NCBI taxonomy): Eukaryota > Viridiplantae > Streptophyta > Magnoliopsida > Asparagales > Orchidaceae > Dendrobium > Dendrobium huoshanense. Next base: position 3,332,006 of record CM028350.1, read on the forward strand.
TTAAATGCCCAAATGGTTTGATCCAAGTTAGCCCAACCCCTACCAAACCACTCTAGACCCTCTTTGAGACCCTTCCATGCCACATCAGCTGTCCACTTGGCCATTGACTGGTCAAACCAGTCAACAAATGGTCAAATGAGCCTTTTGAGCCTTAATTGACCCATTAAAATTAATCCCTCCTAATCTAAATCCATTCCATCATTTTCTTTTAATTTCTAAGCCTCCTCCCATGCCACCTCAGCATACCTGGGCCCATTGACTGGTCAAACAGTCAATGGGTGGTCAAAATACCCTTTAATAGGCCAAATTAACCCCCTTAAGCTAATATACTTTAACTAAAAACCCCTACAGCCATTTGAACAGTCACTAGAAGCTTCCTAGGATTAATCTTGACCTTTGAATCCAGATCAAACAGTCCCCATCCCTCCATGTGTCCAAATGGGGACAAAAATGGCTTTCCACATAGGATGTCCTTTAGTCCTTGATTCCCCCTGCTCCCACCAACTCCCTGGACAGGTGGCAGCCATCTGGGAGCCCAAATAATTAATCTCAGCCCTCCATTCAATCTGGAAGGGATTGAATAGGGCAAAATGCCCTAATGAAGGCTCATTCATGCCCTAGCACCCTCTCACCTACCTAGAGCTCCTCCAGCAAAACTCTTTGTTTGTTTGAGCTCTATTGAACCTCCTCAACATCTTCCCACTCAAATCCCGCCGGTCAAAGCCGCCTCCGGCGATCTTCCGACGAGGTCAACACTCAATCCGTCCAAGGCTCGTTCAAGGCGATTCGTGGCGTTTCGGAGCTTGGATTCAACTGGAAACTTAATCGTGGACAGTCTACAAGCTCAGAGAGTCCAATAGCGGTGTAAACCGTCCATTAAATCAATGTAAATCCTTCAACTTAGCTTAAGACACATAGATTTAATTAGCATTTTATTTGGCTATCATTTGGTATTTTAAGCATATCCCCATTATTTCTGTTCACCTAGTGCATCTAGGTTTAAAATTTCAAATGATTTAACGCATTGGATCGAGAGAACGAGCCGTTTTTATGTTTAGGGTTTCGGTTTCTTCACTACGGCCAGGTCTGCGAAATCCTGACCGTTGATTTTACGATCAACGGACTGGATTTCGCCGTTTCACGCGCTGGTACGACCGCGTGCAGGCCTTAATCGGATCGGATCTTCGTCCAACTCGATCTGGGCCGTTGATTCATTACAGCGGGCGATCGGGCGGTGGGCGGCAGCGGCTGACGTGGTTAAGTAAACCGTGTCCCGCCGCCGCCAATGATTGGCATTAAATGCCGTGCCGCGGTTTTGATCCAACGCTCCCGAGAGTGCCACGTCACAGCGGCTTGATCCGACGAACGACAGCGCGCCACGTGGCTCCGCGTTTTGGCTGGCCGAACCAAAACGCGCCACCTGTCCCGCCGGCGCCGCCTTTTCATTTAAAATGATTTAAAAATCATTTTAAATCATTTTAAATGTAGAAAACTTAAAAAAAATTATATAAAATCAAATATAAATCCAAAAATTAACTATAATATACCAAACTGTTCAGAATTTCAAGGCCTTCAATTTAAAAATAAAATTGATTTAAAATATTCTATATTTTTTTTATATAATTTTAGATATTAACTATTTGATTATTCTAATTACTATTTAATTAAAATAATTCAAAATATTCTAAAATTTTACTTTCAAATTATTTTAAATAATCAGAAGATTTCTTAAAGATATTTTAAAATATTTTGATAATATTTTTAATTACTTAGTTTTAAAATTTATATATATATATATATATATATATATATATATATATATTTATGTATATTTTAAAGTTTATTTTAAATTTAAATTTATTTAAATCTTTAAATTATAAGAGATCTCCCTCTAAATTTTAAACTTTGATCAAGCGTACTTGAACAAAATTAATGGGGAGTGGTGGTTGACTAATTAGCAATTATTTCGTTGGTTAATCCCTTAATTAATCAAGTTTTATCTTGTTAATTGCATGCTTAAGGTGCACACACCACCTAGCCTAGGTTCTCCTAGATTTAAGGACTTACTTGCTTGCTATTGTGTATTGATCCTATGTTTAGTCAAGGGTTAGTTAAAACTTTGATTTGAACCTATTTAAACTTAGTGTCATTAAGGACAATAATTAAGGACATGTGTTTAGAGAATTTAGAATATTTCTAATAATTAGGATTCATTTCTATTTGAGTTGAAACCTCAAACACTTGAACTTAGTGACATGTACAACCATTAGGAAAGGTTTGACTGATTTTCCAAATCATTAAGGTCCTTAATTAATTTTCTAAGTATTAAACCCTAATTAAGCCATTAAATCTTTCGGAAAATGTAATAAATCCTATTTAAACCCAAAAATTAAGTTCAATCCCTCTAACTGACCAGAATTCAATCCTTAACTTATGAAAATTAAAAGCCCTTTAATTTGACAGCAAGTTAAACCTTAATTTAATTTTAAGTGAAATTGAATATTTAATTAATATAATTAATTAAAAAATATTAAAATTTCCAAAAATTTCCCAAACACTTGGGAATCTCTCCTTAGGTCATTTCTGACCTTTGGAGCTGATTTCAAGGAGTTTGGGATTCATTTGAAGCAAAATCACAAAAAAGCCCCTCTAATTAAGTAATTTCAAGAAATTCATTAAATACCCAAACTTTGAACCTTCATAACTAATTCTAGAAAAATCAAAATTGAGCAAACTCACTTGCATTCAACTCACAATAACTCCTAGTATTTATCAAAAATATTAAATTCCAGAAATCTGTAATATTTCAAAAAGTCAACAAATTGGTCAAACCGTAGTTAAAAACTAGTTTAAAACTTCAAACCTTCTTAATAAAATATAGAAAAATCCATTTTCAACGTACTTACTATCTAATTGATCGTAGTGAGGTCTAGTATTTTAATAAAATACAAACATTTCAGAATTTAACCTTAATTAAAAAGTCAATTTTTTTTGACCCTTTAATTAAATGATTAAAATATTCAAAAAATTCATAAAATTCAAAATTGTTCTAAAACTCCAGAAAATGTTAACTTAATGTTTAAAACATTCAACAAACTTTTTAAAACACAACAACCATCCTAAAGATGAAGTTTATTGGCTGGACTACTCCGGGCTGCGGGGCTAAGTGTCCTAAGGAGGCTGGTTCCTCGAGCCTGGTGGCACAACGCCACGAATGGATTCCAAGGGGTGTTAAACCTTAAAAATGGATTAATTATTAATAATCTAATCTTTTAAAACTTCTAATTTAACTACATTAATTTGGTTTATCGGCTGGACTACTCCGGGCTGCGGGGCTACGTGTCCTAAGGAGGCTGGTTCCTCGAGCCTGGTGGCAAAACGCCACGAATCGATTAATGGCAAATTTAAATAAGTCAATCTTAAAAATCAGCAACCAAACATTTCTTATAAAATTCATTAATTCTTAAGCCTCAATCAATCTAACTCACTTAATTATATCGGGTACCACTGGGTAACCCAGGCCTACGAGGCTATTAACTTAGCCCCAAGGAAGGTGAAATAAACTTCACGGCCTCGGTGTGAAACAAAGGTGATATCCAACAAATAATTAAACGAATCTTAAAATTAATCTTAAGCCATTAATATTTGAATTCAAACTTAAATCCCTTAAACCTTCCAACCAATCAAATTTTAGACAACTTTAACTAATAATCCTAATTAGGATACATCAAAACCACACGACCTACCTCACACACTTTAGATGGTTTGCTAGGATCACCGACTCTAGTTCTAGGATAGGCCGGTGTTTTACTTTCTGCAGTTGTGTGCCGAGTTTTCGAGTTTTTATTGCATGCTGTTTTGCTAGTGTAGAATTGATGTGTTTATTTATTTCCTGCATTCTGTGATTGATTGTACGATAGATTTACCCCTAGGTTAGGAGCGAATTATACTTGTGCAATCTTATGCAGGTGGCCATGCTCGTATAAGGAGCTAAAATTAAAGGGGGCAGTTAATAAAAATATATACTCTTTGCACAGGTACCTGCCGCGCTTAAGAACCCCTTTAAATAAAAAGAGCATGGCCAAGTGTGGCTAAAAAAAATGCATTTTAAATTTTCATATTATAACTGCTTGGGAATATATACAACTGTTGATTATTAGGATAACCTTGCAGGATCGAGTCTAGATTTTCTTATTTCTCTTAATGTAAATTTAATTCAATTAAGGTTGTATTTATTTAAAATGGTTTGAGATTGGGATATAAATATCCAATTTGAATTCCAAAGAGGTGAAGACATCCCTAAAGGGGAGAGTCTTCTTCCATTTGGAATTCAAATTAGGATACTTTGCAAATATCCAAAGGGGAAAGATAACACCTCAATCAAGAGGGAGTTTCTTTCCATTTGGATATCCTGAACCGACGAATCAAGATGTTCGTGAAAAGATGAAGGATTGGACAATGAGAAGAGTCCCAAATCTCAAAACCATTTGATTTAGGATTAGAAATCCGGGTTGTAGTCAGTGGTGCCCGGCCACTTTAATTTATTGTAATTTTTGAGATGTAATAATTAGTGGCATTTGCCATATGGACATTCAATTTGATATATTTAATTGATTTATTTAATTGATTTCGCATTAGAACTCCTGCCTTTTCTAGCCTTTTTATATGCATGCCGTTCTTGATTTAGTCTGGAATACGAATTTAGGCTCTTAGGGGCCTGTCAAAAAATTCTTCTATTTTAATTAAATAAAAATTTTAAGATAAGATAGTAACTCTAAACGGTCCTAAGAAGTAAGCTCGGACTCGCCGAGGGTTTTTCATGCATTCATATTATACCTTCTCAACCTTGTTAGGCATCTCCCCGCCTGCGGGTTCTGGCAGACCACCTGGCCTATGAGGGTGCCGATCTGTCAAGGGGATGTTATGCAATCTCTAGGATAAAACCTATTTTCTAAGCCAAAGATTTTTAAACTGCTACATACTAATTCTGCATTCAATCGAGTCAATTAGCATGCATCGCATTAGTAACAAATTTAAAAGAGTTTAATATTTAATTGCATCTATTTAGTCATCAAATACCCGACATAAGTTGAAGGGGTCAATTAAGGATTTGCTCTAGATGTCGACCCCATTTCTCTAAAAATTTTCTAATTAATGTCCCTACCACTCCACAAAAAGACCGGATACATTTTTTTTAAAATCGTCTAGGTGGTTTAGCTGGCTCCCCAATCCAGGCCGGGGTAAGACCAGATTCGCATTGCATTAGCTAAGTTTCGGGTCACTTTTCAGTACCCAATTTAGATTTAGGTTCCGAGGCTGGCCCGGGCCATAAGACCTCAATTTTCGGGAATTAAATCCCAAATTTCTAATAAAATCGACCACTCAAACTAAAATTTTCCTTCAATCAAATATAAGCCTAACACTTAGGATAGGTTGGGATGTTTTTCTGAATTATTTCAGAATCTCAAAACATTCCCTACTCCTCTTCCTTTGGCTCCGAAAATAAGTGTTCAATCTTGAACCAATCCCCCTTGAAATTCAAACCTTAACTTCCTTTGATATTTACTTCGAATTCTAAATAAAATTCATATCGCTATTTTAATCGAGAGTTTTCGTAGGAAAATCTCTAATTTTCCTACGATGTAATTAACTACGAGGGCTTGCGCTCGTAGGAGATTTAGAAACCCAGAACTTATTTTTAAAATCAAAATCTTTCAAAATCTCTAATTAATTATTTTTGGGAAATTTAAAACTTTGAAATTCGAACCCATTAGGGAACGATATGTTCGTCTTTCGAGGCGATATATTGTTCATAATAGAGTGTTCAATTTCAAAATTCCAAAATTAAATATTTCTCAAAGAAAATTAAATATTTTCAAAACTATATATAAATAAATAAATATTTTTTTAATCAAAACAGTGCCACAGAGGGCATGCTCCACCACTAACGGATACGAATTAGGATGGCGCCACGAAGGGCACGCTCCATCACTAATCGTTTTTAACTCAAATGTTAGGGTGGTGCCACAGAGGGCATGCTCCACCACTAACGGATACAAATTAGGATGGCGCCACGAAGGGCACGCTCCACCACTAATCGTTTTTAACTCAAATGTTAGGGTGGTGCCACAGAGGGCATGCTCCACCACTAACGGCTACGAATTTTAAATTAATTTTAGGTATCTGGCGGCGGAACGGGACACGTGGCGGCCTCTTGTTCGCAGAATCAGACCGCGCAGCGACGCCAATGATTGGCGGCGGTGGTCTGACACGCGTCGCTTGCCGGCCGCTTCACGCAGTTTACTTAAACAGCTAAGCAAAGCGCGGCAGCCATTGGATCGAGCGTCGTCTGCGATAAACGGCCAGGATTGCGTCAAACGGCTAGATCGAGCGAAGGTTAGGATCCGGAGTCGGATCGAGCCGCGGAATGGCTGAATCCGAACCGTTGATCCTTAGATCAACGGTTCCAATTCAGCCTCGCTGGAGAGCTGCACGAACCGAGCCTTATAGGCATTTTTTGGCTCGTTCTTTCGATACAGTTAACCAAAACGTTTGAAATTTTAAATATGGATAAACTAGATGAACAGAAATGATGGGGAACTAATTTCTTAGCGTAATATTCATTAAATTTAACACTATTTAACTTAAGTGACTTAGACTAGGGTTAGGTTTTTCACCTTGGTTTTTGGACGGATTAATCCGTTTAAAGATTTGTTGCATTTGTTGGCTGTCCACGCTCCTTTTTGTAGAAGATCCCTTGCCTTGAAAATGCTTGGATCGAGCGGTAGAAGCGATTGAACGGGAAATGCTTCGGTTGGCCAGAAACTTGCCGGCGGCAGCCTCCAACCGCCGGGTTTTGACGTGGGAAATGAAGAGAGATATCTAGGGAGTTCAAACGAAATGTTTTTGAGCTCTGGGATGGCCGGGATAGAGAGAGAGAGAGCTAGATCAAGAATCAGGGCTCAAATGCTTCATTTGCCCTATTCAAATGTCCATAGGATCAATGGACGGCTGGGATTGAATTTGGGAGCTCCTAGATAGCTGCCATCTGTCCTAGGGGTGGTTGGAAAGCTGGGAGCAAGGACATGGCAATGACATTTAAAACTTGCTGCAAGTGATTGCATTCAATTCGGAGTTCATTTGGTTTAAAATCAACATTTGAGCCCTATAGGGGTATTTTGGTCATTTTGACCCCTGGTCAACTGGGGGTCAAAATGGATCAACCAAAATGCAGTTTAAAGTTCAACATATCAAGATTAAAGGTCTAGAAGTGACTAGAGGCTTTGGTGAAGGCTCTAAGGTCAGAATCTTCAAAGTGACAGGTCCAGTGGCATAGGCTGTAAATATTTGAAGGTTTTACAGCCTTTGGGGTTCAATTTAGTTTTTGGGGTCAGAGACCTCAGAATGGGCTCAAATTTGGAGGGTTACCTCCAGAGACATGTCCCATCAGTATGCAACTGACAGACTCTGAATCGGAGGTCATTTAACTGGGTTTCAAAGTATTTGAAAATTCAACAGAAAAGGCCTTTAGGACAAAATCTTTGGACCTTGGATTTGGCTTGATTGACCTAAGATCTAGGTAGATCCTAAGGTCTGAATATATCTTAAAGTTAGGAATCTAGAAGGATCCTAGAGCCTAAGAAATTCTTAGAACTTGGAATCTAGAAGAAGTTTAGGATCTAGAGTAGCTCCTAAGGTCTAAGCTCTAGAAGAATCCTAGCATAGATCCTAGGGTCAGGATTCTAGGAGGATCCTAGAATTTAAATTGATTTGAAAATTAAATTGATTTAGGGTCAAGAGTAGTCCAAGTGACCTCATACAAAAATGAGGTCAACAGTGGCCTCGTGTCATATATTTAAGCACCACAATGTCTTCTGGTCAAGCGCTGTAGCATTTTAATTATGTGCCTATGTGCTTTTTCAATATTACAGTTCTATCTATTTAAGCGCTGCAGTGCTACTTTCGTTCAATCAGTGCTTTGGTGTTAATCCATGTAGCATCGCAGTGCCAAATTAATCTTTATTACAATGATGATGCATTATACTCAATGCCATTATACAACACAACTTCTTTTATTATGTTAATTTATGAACCACCACAACGCTACATCCAGCATTGCAGAGTTAGGTCAAAATTATAATTAGTGTTAATGGCACCACAACGATGGTCTTGCTTGAGTACCAGTGTGCTCTCACATGTCAAATGTCGTAGCATTTATCCTATCAAAAAGTAGGTATTTAGTTTTCCTATGCATGTGCCACAACACCATGCATCCTGCACCACTACAATGTTTTTGACCAATTTTGTCATTTAGTGTTTATTAGCATCGTGACATCGCTCTCTTAGGTGTTGAAACACTTTTTTAGTTCTATAAATAAGAATTATTCTTTGTTCATTGTTTTTCACCACGTTTGAATGGTTTCTATTTTGAGTTTTTGAGTATATTCCTTGTGTTTGGGAGTTAGAGAAGCAATGGCTCCCATGATGCTTGGAAATAAAAAGAGAACCTCTTCATCTTATGATAAGAATTATTTTATATTTTCTAATGTCGAAGAGCAATATGCTCACCTTTTTATGAACAAGAACTTGAGTCCGGAGCGAGGTTTACTAAACCCAAGAGGATTTATAATGCATGTGATTATGAACAGGGGTTGGGAAACCCTTTGTGAGGAACCCTTTGTTATTGTTGTTAATATTGCTTGGGAGTTTTTTGCCAACGCTAAGAAGGCTCAAAAAAATAAGTAATATGTCCAAAGTAAGTGTGTTCTCTTTGATCCCTTTACTATTAACCATCTTTATAAGCTTAGGGATATGGAGTATGATTATAATTATAGTTTTAGTTTGGAAACCATTAACCATTAGGAAATTTTGAGACAATTTCATGGATCCTAGAGTGGGATGTCTGTTTGGAAGGAAAGACATGGTAAGGTAATTAATTTTCTAGCCACCTATTTAACTCAAACTTCTAAAGCTTGGCATACTTTTTTTTTTGTTTTAAATTATTCCATTTAAGTGGGGCACTCTATCAGTATTGGGAAGCTTATTCTTTCATCTCTTATGTATATCATTAGGGGCACCACTTTTGTAGCTCTAGATCAATCCTCTCTTGTATATGCTCTTCATATTGCTACTGGTGTAGGAGAAGTTACTAATGAAAATCAAATTTTTCTTATTTTTGAGCTCACAAAGAAAAAATAGATATTTTTAAAGAATAGATGTAGAGGAGGCTATATCTAGTGAGCCCAGGTTGACAAAAAGCCTAACAATAGTTGGAGTGCTAAGACCCCTAAGCACTCAGATTAGTAGGTGGTATATTTGAGAGAGCAGATGGATAGAGCAACTAATTTGAGTTGGCAGGGTCATTATGTGGATATGCAAGAGAGGCATTACCACTACATTTCTGAGTTCAAAGAATCGTTAGTAGGAATGTTTAAGAGGAGCCTCTTTATTAAAAACCATGACCAGCTTCATTTTCCTACTACTCTTGATTATCAATCTTTTTCTTGGTGGCCATCTACTAGTGGAGATGATGATGATGATGAGTAGGAGGAGGATAAATATTTTGAGTGATGGTTTATTATTTTTCATTGATTAGTTGATTGGCTTGCTTGTTAGAGAGAGAGGGGGTAGAGAGCGATTTGAGTTAGTTGTTAGTAATTTTGATTTTTGGCTTTTCTTTAGTTTTCATTTCTTTTCTTGGAGGGGATTCTAATGATGATATATTGTTGTGGATGACTATAATAACCATAGTTTATGTTTAGTTATTTGTGAGCAAGTGTTGAAACTTGTTAGAGGAGACTAGTACATTATACACTATAGTATTTTCTTTATATATATTCATTGCCTTATGAACTTTGTATAATTCTTAAATGAAGTTTTCTCTTGAAAGTTAGTTAAGGTTGTTAAACTTTAAGGAACTAGCTTGAGGCTCAGTAAGAGGAGAGTAGAATTGGTAATTTAAAATATTTTTTAACTTCAAAGTAATGATGATAATATTTTTTGAAAGAGTTTTTAGAAATTGAAAATACCAAATTATAATTTATTGCAAAAACGAATAAGTTTATCAAAAATATTCATTTAACTATGATGATATATTAATTTACAAAATAAAGTGATAATCACCAAATTTTTGAAGAAGTTATAATAGAAATAAAAGGCAAAAAAATAAAAGTGTGAAAAGGAAAAAAACACAACAGAGATTTTTATAGTTGTTCGGTCAACCTTGACCTACGTCCACTCTCTAGAGTCCTTCGCTTTGAGATCTGCACTAACACTAAGTTATTCACCTTTTTCTCCCATGGTGGAGAAGCCCATATAGACTCACTTTCACCAAACTTGATGCGGCGAAGTGTCGGACGCTATGTCACCCTCCCGATGACGGTAGCAGACCCTGACTTATTTTACTCCCTCTTAGAGAAGGTAGAGAATCTCAGCTCCTTTTTCTCCTTCCTAGAGAAGGCAAAAAACGTCAGCTCCTTTTCTTTATCTTAGAGAAGACATAGTACCTCAAATCCCTTTGACCCTTCTTAGTGCGATGGTGTAGCCTGGTCCTTTCACACCAAAGAGATCTTCTTCCCAAAACTTTCCTCATGAAAAACCATGACTCATAGAGGAACTCTGGTGCAAGCTCACAGGAGCAAATGTGTGGAACTCTCTCTCACACTCTCTTAAACCCACAAAGATATTCTCCCTTTCACAAACCTCACCCTTTCTCTCTCTAGTTCAAGGCTCTCTCTTCAAGCTTTCTCCAAAAGAAATTAACTCAATTAATGCCAAAAAGACTATTATAAAGTCTTTTGAGAAAGCTTAAATAAAGGGCTTCAAAAAAATCTTAAAATTCAATTCAACCGTCAAAGATCATATAGTACGATCGTAGGATCGTCTAGTATGATGTGTAGAATTTAACCTATTAGTACTATAGGATCATCAATATGAAAGACTAATCGTACTGTACGAATAATTCAATTTTACCTATTAGTGTTGTACGATCATCAATATGAATGACCAAATGTATAATACGATCAGTTCAATTGAAATGAAGTTCGTTCAGGATAAATCATGGTACGACTAAATACCATCTATGTTGATAATACAGTATGATCCAGTTCGTAAAGTACCGATCAAAATATCAAAATTAAGTAAATTCAATTAATTAATTACATGATTAAATTAGATAAAATTTTAAATATTACACAATACAATTAATTTTGTACAATATGAATAGAACAACTTTTCAAATTTAAAAATTTACCTAATTTAATGAACGGTGGGGTTTCTTATTAAAATAAATCGTCCAATATGGTATGGTATTTGTACTGTATTTATAGTTTTATTTTAAAATTAATATTTAAAAAAAAAATTAATTAATTTTATAAAATAAGATCATACAATAAGATCCATATCGATGATTTATAAAAAAATTAAAATATTTAAAATTATTTTTGCTCCCCTTGTGTGTGTGCATGGTCACTAGGCTAACTACATCCTTACAAGACTTGACCCAAGAAATAAAAAATAAATTAATTAAAATTACAAATTATTTCAGCATAACCTATTCTACCCCATCTTGAGCCTTAAATCTTTAAATAATGGTGCATGTTGTACCTAAAATGTTAGAAACACATAAACACAAATGTACTACAAATACTAAGAGAAATAAGAAGGTAATTAATAATAATTGTTATCATTAAAATCATAAACTCGGGTGCCTGAGTCACAATAATCTCCACCTTTTGTATGATGATAAATATTATTGGTTGTATTTGCAAATTAAAAATACGTTCTCCTAATACCACCCTTATTAAAAGAATTATATTAAAAATAATGATTTTTTTATTTTTTAAGATAAACAAAATTTTAAAACTAAATAATTGAAAAGCTTTAAAAACTAAATAACAGAAAAATAGATGAACAATAGTAGCTAATCACAAATACAACCACATTCTCCCCCTTTGATATTATAAAAAAGAATAGATAAAATGGCACCTAAAATTAAAATACATACAGAAGAAAATAACAACATACATCAAGAAACTAAAGCATGAAATCATGCTTAAAACATAATAAAAATAAAACACATAAAATATATAAATAAACACACAAACAAACCTTAACATACTTATACTTGATTGGAATTTACAATTAAATCTTTGAATATTTATTATAAATTTGTTACCTCATCATCTTGCTCCTATTCTAATGATTCAAAAGCTAGGTCTTCCCAAGAGATGTTTTTACTTCTTATCATTTGCCTTTATTGAATTTTTCTTTTTTTTTCATCCTTTTTTTATAGGATAAGTTTTTAAATTTGGGCATTCATATTTAAGATGTTCGGGTTTCCTACTACCAAAGCAAATAACGTCAGAAGAAAACATAATAGTTTCACCATTTTTATCTTTGCTACAACTTTATTGATGCTTATGCATATACTTCAGTAGATTTTTTAATTTACTTATTGTTAATGCAATGTCCTTGCTCTCATCTACTATGACACATTTAACTGTGTCCATAGCTTTTAGTATTATAGTCTTCTCATCATCTCCATCCAAAAGTCTTTGACTCACACTTTGCTCATAAGAAATATGTGAGCCGATTATATTGTCCATAGAATGAGCATTCAAATATTTTGTTTGACGTATAGCCATGATTTTGGCATTAAATTTATCAAATAAAAAATGTAGAATTTTGTTAACCTTTTCAAACTTTGAAAGTTCTCTATCTAAATCATGTAAAGATGTCACTATATGAGTAAATCAATATATATGTATGAGAAAGTCTCATAAGGATTCATGCTGAAAAGTTCATAGTCATGCAGCAATAAATTTAACCTAGATTATTTGACTGCACTAGTACCTTCATATATAATTGATAGTATACTCCAACAATCTTTACTAGTTGTATAGGTTGAAATTTTCATATAGTCTTTAGAAGTTAAAGCATAGAAAAAAATTTAAAGATTTAGCATTCAATTGAGCATACATTTGATCTTCTCTACTCCATTTATTAAAAGAAATGTTCATTTTGACTCCTATAATAGTTCATGATGGTACAAAATAGCCAGTTAATTCATATGCCATATTCTATAGTCAATGGATCATAAAAAAGTAAACATGCATATTTTTAAAAGAATCAAAAGGAATAATTTCTAACTGTAGTGAACGGGTTATCGAATAACCTCCATAGTGTTATGATTACCAAAATGAGTCATTAATCCTTTTTTTAAAAGATTTCTAAAACTTTATTTTTTAACATGGATCTAATATCACTTGAAAGTTTTTGAAGGTTGTAAAACCTTAAGGATTTAGCCCGATACTCAGTAAGAGTGGGGGGGGGGGGGGGGGGGGAGGTGAATTGGTAATTTTTCAACTTCAAAATAATGATGATAATAATTTTGAAAGAGTATTCAAATATTGAAAATATTAAATTCTAATTGATAACATAAGCGAACAAGTATATCAAAATATTGATTTAACTAGGTTGATATTTTGAATTACAAAATAAAGTAATAATAACTTATTTTCCCAAGTTGTTATAACATAAATAAAATGTAGGAAAATTAAAAGTATGAAAAGGAAAAAACACACTAGAGATTTTTATGGTGGTTCGGCCAACCTTGACATATGTCGACTCACCAGAGTCCTCCATTCTGATTATTACACTAACACTAAGTATCTCTTCTTTTGGTCCCACCATAAGGTGGAGAAGCCCTTATAGACTCACTTTAACCAAACCTGATGTGTTGGAGTGTCGGATGTTATGTCACCCTCCTAGTGACGACAGTAGACCTTAACTCATTTTCTTCTTCCTAGAGAAGTCAGAGAACCTTAGCTCCTTTTTCTCCCTCCTAGAGAAGGAAAAGAACCTCAAATCCTTTTTCTTTCTCCTGACAAAGGTAAAGTATCTTGAATCCCTTTCACCCTTATTAGTGCGGTGGAGTAGTTAGGTCATTTGACACCAAATAGGTCTTCTTCTCAAAACCTCACTCGAGACAAACCTTGACACATGGAGAAACTTAAGCGTAAGTTCATCGGACCAACCATTTGAAACTCTCTATCACACGCACTTGAAACTCGTAAGGATCTTCTCCCTTCCTCACAAACCTCACCCTTTCTCTCTAGCTCAAGGATCTCTCTTAAAGCTTTATACATAAGAAAGTAACTCAATGAATATAAAAAAGACTATAATAAAGTTTTATGAGAAAGCTTAAATGGCGGGCTTGAAAAAATCCTAAAAATTCAATTTAGCCATCAAAGATCGTATAGTGTAATTGTAGTATCATCTAGTACGATGTGTAGAATTTAACTTGTTAGTACTGTATGATCATAAATATGAATGACCAATCATAATGTATGAATGATTCAATTTTTCTTGATAGTGTTGAACGATCATTAGTACGAATAGCCAATAGTACAATACGATTACTTTAACTAAAATGCAGTTCATTTAATATGAATCATGGGACAACTAAATATCATCTCTGCTGGTCATATAATATGATCTAGTTCATATAGTTCGATGAAAATATAAAAATTAAGCAGATTCAATTGAATAATCACATGATTAAATTAGGTAATATTTTAAACAACATACATTATGATTAAGTTCGTACAATAGAATAGAATAACTATTCAAATTCAAATTTTTGCCTAATTTAATGAATGGTGGGGTTTCTTATTATAACATATCATCTAGTACAATGTGGTGTTCATAATATATGATTAGTTATATTTTAAAATTAATTTTTTTTAGAAAAATAAAATATTTTAATTAATTTCTATACCACTAGATCTACATTATGATATATAAACAAATTAAAAGTATTTAAAATTATTTTTGCTCCCCTTATGTGTGTGTGCATGGTTATAAGGCTAGCATACAACCTTATAAGACTTGACTAAAGAAATTAAAAATGAATTAATAAAAATTATAAACTTTTTTAGCATAACCAATTCTACCCCATCTTAAGCCCTAAATCTTCAAATAACGATGCATATTAACCTAAAATATTAGTTAACACACAAATAAATATGCACTACAAATACTAGGAGAATTAAAGATGTAATCAATAATAATTATTATCATCAAAATCATAAACTTAGGAGCCCTAGTTGCAACAATCTCCTCATTTTTTATGATGATAAATATTATTAGTTGAATTTATAAATTAAAATTATTTTCTCCTAATCTCCTCCTTATAAAAAGGATTATATTAAAGTTAGGGAATTTTTTTTTATTTTTTAAGAAAATAAATTTTTAGAACGAAATAACACAAAAGTTTAAAAACTAAATAACGAAAAAACAGATGAACAATAACAACTAACCACAAATACAACTACATTCTCTCTCTTTGACATTATCATAAAGAAGTGATTAAATAACATCTAAAATTAAAATGCATGAAAAAAATAACAAAAGACATAAATAAACTAAAACAAGAAATCATGCTTAGAACATAATAAAATTCAAACACACAAAATAGATAAACAAACACACAACATTTATAAACAAAACACACAAATAAACCTTAACATACTTATACCTGATCAGAATTAACAATTGAATACTTGACTATTTAGCATAAGTTTGTTACCTCATCATCGTGCTCTTGTTCTGATGATTAAGAAGCTAAGTCTGCCAGGAGATTTTTTTATTTCTTATCAATTGCCTTTATTACATTTTTATTTTTTTCATCATTTTTCTTTATAGGATAAGTTATTAAATTTGGGCATTCATATTTAAGATGTTTGGGTTTTCCTATACCCAAAGCAAATAACGTTTGAAGAAAACTTAATATTTTTACCATTTTTAGCTTTGCTACACTTTTGTTGATGCTTATGCTTATGCTTCAATAGATTTTTGAATTTGCTTGTTATCATTGCTATCTCTTTACTCACATCATCTACTAAGCCATATTCATTTATGTCTTTAGCTTTTAGCACTACAATATTCTCATCACCTACATCTAAAAGTCCTTAACTCACACTTTGCTCATAAGTAATGAGTGAGCTGATTACATTGTCAATAGAATAAGCATTTAAATATTTCAATTCACATATAACTGTGATTTTGGCATCAAATTTATCAAGAAAAAATATAGAATTTTGTTAATCTTTTCAAAGCTTGAAAGTTCTCTGCCTAAAGTATACAAATATGTCATTATCTGAGTAAATCTAGTATACATGTTTAAAATAGTCTCATAAGGCTTCATGTTAAAAAGTTCATAGTCAAGCAACAATAAATTTAACCTAGATTTTTTGACATCATTAGTGCCTTTATATGTAATGCATATCTATCCGAAATGGCTTTTCTAGTTATACAGGTTGAAACTCTCATATAGTCTTTAGAAGTTAAAGCACAGAAAAAGTAATTCAAAGATTTAACATTCAAATGAGCATTCATTTGTTCTTCTTTACTCCATTTAATAAAATAAATGTTTATTTGGACTCCTTTAATAATTCATGATGGTGCAAAATAGATAATTTGAATCATATGCCACATTCTATAGTCAATGAATCGTAAAAAAGTAGACATGCATATTTCTATAAATAAAAATGAATATTTTCAAACAATTGTGGATGGGTTATAGAAAAACCCTCCGTAGTATTACAATTACTAAAATGAGTCATTGATCATTTTTCTTCAAAAAATTTCTAAAATCTTATTTTTTAAACCTTGCTCTGATACCACTTGAATATTTATGAAGGTTATTAAATCTTAAGAAACTAGCTCAAGACTCACCAAGAGGGGGGTGAATTGGCAATTTTTTTAAAAAATTCAACATCAAAATAACGATGAAAATATTTTTTAAAGAGTTTTTAGAAATAAAAATTACCAAAATTTAATTTATTCAAAAAGTGAATGAACTTATTAAAAATATTAATTTAACTATGATGATATTTTGATTTATGAAACAAAGTGATAATCACTAATATTCTCAAATAGTTATAACAGAAATAAAATGTAGGGAAAATAAAAGTGCGAAAAAGAAAAAAAATATACTAGAGATTTTTATAGTGGTTTGGTCAAACTTGACCTATGTCCACTCCCGAGAATCTTTCACTCTGAGTATTGCACTAACACTAAGTGACTCTCTTTTTTCTCCCACAGTAAGACAGAGAAGCCCTTACAGGCTCAATTTCACCCAACCTGATTTGGCTGAATGCTGGATGCTATCTCACCCTCCCGGTGATGATAATCCCTCCTAGAGAATGCAAATGATCTCATCTTCTTTTTCTCCCTCTTGGAGAAGACAGAGAACCTCAGCTCCTTTTTCTCCCTCCTAGATAAGACAGAGTACAACAAATCACTTTCACCCTTTCCGATGCAGCGGAGTAGTTGGGTCCTTTGAAACTAAAGAAATCTTCTTCCCAAAACTTCCCTTGGGACAAACCTTGATACATGGAGGAACTCATGTGCATATTTAGTAGAGGAATCATGTGTAAGGGTTTCAATATTGGACCCGACCCAAAAACTTGACCCAAACCTGAACTAGAAATTTTAGGTTTGGGTTGACCCGAACACGAAGTGTGTTGCGTTCAGATCCTGAAAATCAACTCGTGTCCAAAATCGGGTTTGGTTCGGGTTGACCCAAAAACTCAGGAATAACCCGAGAATGACTCAGAAAATCCATCTTCCACGGCTGACCCCAGCCCCGCATTGCCTGCCCCAACTTCCCACTACCCCGTGATGCCTATCCTGGCTACCCCGGCTACCCATGTGATAGCGTCAAATTGTATATCGCCAGGGTTCAAGACATCGAGCCAAATATCTCCAACTACCGTCCCCCACCTGTGGCCGCTGCCATCTCATACGGTTCCTGTACCCACATGTATCATTTCCTGCACTGAATCACCTACCTCATGTTGCCTGTATTGAAGCGGGTCGGGTCTGGTTGACCCGAACAAGAAACGGGTCGTGTTTGGGTCCAAAAAATTAATCTTTTGCAAAAATGGGTCAGGTTGACCCGAACATAAATATTGTTGGGTTAGTTCCGAGTTCGACCCAAACCTAACCTGTGTCCTGAAATTGACACCCCTAATCATGTGGAACTCTCTCTCACACTCCCTTGAAACCCAAAGGATCTTCTTCCTTTATGACAAACCTCATCCTTTCTCTCTAGCTCAAGGCTATCTCTTCAAGCTTTCTCCAAAAGAAATCAACTCAATTTTACCTGTTAGTGTTGTACAATTATCAATAGGAATGACCAATCATACAATACGATTAGTTCAACTGAGATGTAGTTCATTTGGGACAAATCATGAGATGACTAAATATAGTCTCTATTGATCGTACAATACAATCCATGTCATATAGTACGGTCAAAATATACAAATTAAGAAGATTCAATTAACTAATCACAAGATTAAGTTAGGCAAAATTTTAAACATCATACAATGCGAATAAAATAACTTTTCAAATTAATTTTTTTTCCTAATTTAATGAACGTTGGGGTTTCTTATTATAATAGATCGTCTAGTAAGATGTGATGTTCATACTATACGAATAGCTATATTTTAAAATTAATTTTTTTAGAAAAATAAAATACTTTAATAAATTTTTATAACACCAGATTGTACCATATGATCCATATCATATAGTAAGATGTATAAAAAAAATTAAAATACTTAAAATTATTTTTTCTCCCCTAGTGTGTGTGTGCACGGTCACCATACTAGCATACACCCATATAAGAATTATAATCTAATCTACCTCATCTTAGGCCCTAAAATTATAAATAATAGTTTATGTTGTACTTGAAATGTTAGTTAACACAAAAACAAATATGCACTAAAAATACTAGGGGAAATAAAGATGCAATGAATAATAATTGTTATCATCAAAATCATAAACTCAGGAGCCCGAGCTGTAATATTCTCTCTCTCTCTCCCCCCCCCCCCCCCCTCCTTAATGATGGAAAAAACTAAGTAACATAAAAGTTTTAAACACTAAATAATTGAAAAATTGATGAACAATAGTAGCTAACCACAAATATAAGTACATTCTCCCCCTTCGATATTATCATAAAGAAGAAATAAAATTACACCTAAAATAGATAGAAGAAAATAATAACATACATAAAATCACTCTTTAAATGTAATAAAAATCAAACAAACATATAAAATACATAAATAAAACACACAAATAAACCTTAACTTTCTTATACCTAATCAGAATTAATAATTGAATCCTTGACTATTTAGCATAAGTTTGTCACCTCATCATCTTACTCCTGTTCTGATGATTCATAAGCTAGGCCTGCCTAGGAGATTTTTAGTTTCTTATCATTTGCCTTTATTTTATTTTTCTTATTTTCTTCTTTTTTCTTTACAGGATAAGTTTATAAATTCTGACATTTATATTTAAGATGTCTTGGTTTCCTATACTTAAAGTAAATAATGTTAGAAGAAAATTTAATATTTTTACCATTTTTTACCTTTGCTACACTTTTGTTGATGCTTATGCTTTTGCTTTAGTAGATTTTTGAATTTGCTTGTTATCAATGCTATCTTGTTACTCTCATCATCTCATAAGCCACAACCATTTATGTATTTGGCTTTTAGCACTATAGTATTCTCATCACCTGCATCCAAAAGTTTTTTACTCACACTTTACTCATACGCTCAGTGAGTCAATTAGATTTTCAATAGAATAAGCAATCAAATCTTTCGATTCACATATAACCGTGGCTTTCACATTAAATTTATCAAGTAGGAAACATAAAATTTTACTAACCTTTTGAATACATAATAGCCAGTTTGAATCATATGCCACATGCTATAATTAATGAATTATAAAAAGTAGACATGTATATTTTCATAAAATTAAAAGGAATATTTTTAAACACTAGTGGACAAGTATCAAATAACCCTCCATAGTATTATGATTACCAAAATGAGTCATTAATCATTTTTCAAAAAATTTCTAAAATCTTATTTTTTGAACATGGCTCTGATACCACTTAAAAGTTTGTAAAGGTTATTAAACCTTAAGGAACTAGCCTGAGGCACACTAAAAGGGGAGGGGGGGGGGGGGGGGGGGGGGGGGAATTAGTAATTTTATAAATTTTTTCAACATCGAAATAAAGATGACAAAATTTTTGAAAGACTTCTTAGAAATTAAAAATACCAAATTCTAATTGATTGCAAAAGCAAATGAGTTTATCAAAATTATTGATTTAATTACGATGATATTTTGGTTTATAAAACAAAGTGATAATCACAAATTTTTCTACCCAATTATAACTAGAAAAAAAATATTCAAGAAATAAAAGTACAAATAGGAAAAACACATCAAAGATTTTTATAGTGGTTTGGTCAACCTTGACCTATGTCCACTCCATGAAGCACTCCGCTCCGAGTATTGCACTAATACTACATAATTCTTCTTTTTCTCCCATAGCAAGGAGGAGAAGGCCTAAAATATTCACTTTCACCAAACGTGATGTGACGGAGTGCTAGACACTATGCCACCCTCTTAGTGATGGTAGCGGATCTTGACTCATTTTTCTCCTTCATGGAGAAAGCAGAGAACCTTAGCTCCTTTTCCTCCCTTCTAGAGAAGGCAGATATTCTCTGCTCCTTTTTTCCCTCCTAGAGAAGGTAGAGAACCACGAATCCCTTTTACCCTTCCCAGTGTTGTGGGGTTGTCGGTCCTTTGACACCAAAGAGATCTTCTTTCCAAAACTTCCCTCGAGATAAACCTTGACACTTTGAGGAACTCTGGTGCAAGATCGCCAAAGCAATTGTATGGAACTCTCTCTCTCACTCCCTTGAAATCTATAATGATCTTCTCCCTTTCTCACAAACCTTACCATTTATCTTTTTAGGTCATGGCTCTCTCTTCAAGCTTTCTCTAGAAGAAATCAACTCAATGAATGCCAAAAAGACTATTATAAAGTCTAATGAGAAAGCTTAAATAGAGGGCTTAAAAAAATCCTTAAAATTCAATTCACCGGTCAAAAATTGTACAATATGATTATAGGATCATCTAGCATAATAGGCATAATTTGACTTGTTATATTGTACGATCATCAATATGAATGACCAGTTGTACTATATGAATAGTTTAATTTTGCCTATTAGTGTTGTACTATCATTAATATGAATGACCAATTGTATAGTACGATCAGTTTAACCAAAATGAAATTCATTCAGGATGAATCATATGATGACCAAATACTATCTCTATTGATTGTATACTATTATCCAGTTCATACAGTACAATAAAAAATCAAAATTAAGTAGATTCGATTGTTAATCACAAGATGAAATTAGAAAATATTTTAAACATCGTAAAGTATGATTAAATTTGTATAGTACAAATAGAATAACTTTTCAAATTGAAATTTTACCTAATTTAATTACCAATAAGATTTTTTTATTATAACAGATCGTCCAATAAGATATGGTGTTTATATTGTACGAATAGTTATATTTTAAAATTAAAATTTTTAAAAATAAATATTTTAATTAATTTTTATAACACCAGATCTTATAATTCGATCCATATCATACAACACGATGTATAAAAAGATTAAAATATTTAAAAAAATATTTTTGCTCCTTTTGTATGTGTGTGCACGATTACCAAGCTAGTATACACCCTTACAAGACTTGACTCAAGAATTTAAAATAAATAAGTTAAAATTACATAATCTTTTAGCATAACATATTCTATCCCATCTTGAGCCCTGAGTCTTCGAATAATGGTACATGCTGTACCTGAAATGATAGTTAACACATCAATAAATATGTACTACAAATAATAGGAGAAACAAATAGTTATTAAAAAAAGATTTTTATCATCAAAATCATAAACTCAGAAGCCCGAGTCGCAATAATTTTTCTCTTTTTGGTGATGACAAATATTATTGGTTGAATTTGAAAACTAAAATAATTTTCTCCTAATCTTCCCCTTTCTAAAATAATTATATTAAAATAAGGATTTTTTTTTTAATTTTTTTAAGACAAATAAATTTTTAAAACTAAATAATAGAAAAGGAATAGGTAAATGGGCACAACTAGGTATGTTGGAATTGTATGATGTAAGTATAGGCATAGTGCATGTGATGTATCAAAACTATAGAGATAAATTGTCATGGGGGAGTTTTAATAGTACATACTTTACTTACGCTTCTAAGATTCTCATATGGTGACATATTATGGGAGTTTTAAGCGGTATTGAGGATGGAAGGTTTAATCTGTCATTTATATCATCACACTTAACTGAGCGGTTGGTGATGCATATGATCTGAATAACATCAATATTAAAGAGATTCATTATGAAACATATTGTATTTTCATTCCATTAATCTAAAACAATTTATCCAAGTAGTATTTAATTTAATTATTTTTATTTTAAATTAAGTGATTAAATCTCCATAAAAACTTATTTTTATTAAGTAAAATAACTATTATAATTAAAGTAGACAGTACTAGTATTAACAAGTAAATATTTTTCCTCATGGGATCGACACTTTACTCTATTACTATATTACTTGATTTGGTACATATACTTATATATATTAAGCGGGGCTTTCATAATTTTTATATCAAAGAAAAGCTAAGCATTATTTAGGGATTGATAGAGACCTAAATTATTTTCAAAATTATTTAGGTTACTTCACCACCCCCATTAAGTTTTTAACACTGTAGTCGGGGAAAATTTTTTTTTATTTATAAATTTACTAAATTATTGAATTAATTACATAATTAGGCCTACTTATACTTTATTAATAATATTATATCTGCATATCTATATTATATTTTGTGTAGTTGTTTTTTATATTATATTTCATTTTGTATTAATAGTTAAGTCATTAGCCTTATTTATATTATTTCATTTTAGCACCGTAGTGCCAACTATTATATAAAAGTTTATTAGGGGTGTTAAGCCCTTATGAACTAGCCCGAGGCTAATCAAGAAGTGGGTGAATTGGTAGTTTTAAGAATCCTTAAACAAAAAGCAAAATCTTTTTTAAAATTTGAATATTTTAAAATAAACACAATCTACGACAAAAATTAATATGTAAAAAATAAAGTGCAAAAATAATAAAGAAAGAACACACCAGATTTATAGTATTTTGGTCAACTTGACCTACGTCCACTCCCAGAGCCTCTCCTCCAGGATGATCGATAGTTCATCCTGTACAATAACTTTATTTCAGCCCTTCCCGCCAGGCAATTTGGGTGTCTTGGATGATTAGAACACATTATTTGTTCTAATCATCCAGGATGATGAGGACATCATCCTATATAATTAGTTTAAAATCATACATATCATCCAATACATAGTTCATGATGTCTAGGAGTTCTATTTTGGACGATGAAGAAATATAACTGATCGTCTAGGATGATGATTGGATTGACATGTACGATTAGTTTAAAATAAGTGATTATCATCCAGCACATAGTTTGGGTCATCCAATAGAAACATATGGATGATGAAGAGTTAAAACTGATCGTCCAGCACATAGTTCAGGACATCCAGGTGATTCAGGAGATGACTTAAGGTTTTTCTTATTAATCATCCAATACGATCCTGTGATTGTCCTAGACGATATGATCGAGCAATCTAACCGTAATTACTTTCCTTAATCACTTGACTAATTTAGGCATGATTATAATGAATCATTCAAAATGATAAAAGATAATTCTGTAAGATTTCTAAAAATAAGATCTTGCCTAAATTAGTTTGGCTGCTGAGTATTTCGGATTTGAGCATATCATCTAAGACAATGGGAATATCTTTTAGGACGATTTGCTTAATCTAGTTGATTTTACACATATGCCCTAATTAGGGTTTATATTTTTAACAGATGCCCTATATGATATGATCAAAAATAGAAAAACTCTTAAACTTATAGAATTTCTCCCCCTAAGTGTGTTTATGCAAGGTTACTTAGCATCAGGATCCACCTTATTATATTTGACTCAAAAAAATATAAAAACCATTAGAATTGAAGTTACAGACTGACTAAGTCGTAATCTACCCTATTTTGAGCTAGCTTGAATTGCAATTAACCTTGTGGACCTGAAAAGTTAGTAGGTAGTGCAACCAAAATAGATGTGCAATAGTAATAGTAATAGAGAAATAAAAATGCCAAGAATATTTGATATCATAAAAATTATTATCCTTGAATCTAGATTTAAAACAATCTCTCTCTTTTTTATGATAACATATATTTGTTAGGCAATTTCAATCAAACATTTTAAAGAAAATGAAACATAAAATAAAAGAGAAATATATAAATAAAGTAATGTAAATTTTACCAAAATAAGCAAATGATACAATAATAATAACAATAACATTAAATGATACAAAAATAATTATTACTCCCCCTTTTGACATCACAAAAAGGAGGAAACAGAAAAATACAAAATAGAACATTGTATAGAAAATAACATCAGTGCAAACATCACACCAAAAACATCAAGCAAACTATAGGTATGAGGGACCCTGGTCTGGTAAAGGAGGTGGTGGAGGTGGCTTAAAGAAACTGTGAATAGAAGTAATCCACTTTCCAAATCAAACCATATCTTAGTCGTGCTATTGATGTTGTTATGCCACATATATATTGCAATGATCAACATCTGTTGCATACTGCTGCTCCTGTGTAATGACGTAGAAGTTAAACCAAGCCTCCCACTGGTCAAACCTCTCCACCAACTGATCCAGTTGTGATTGCTGACGAATAGGAAAATGTTCAAGAATATCCTCTTCCTCTACTCCCTCGGGCTCCTCATGCTTTGGGTAGAGGTGAGTACTATGAAGGACATGGAAGGAATTATTGGTGTAGAAGGCAGGTTGGTAGTTTGGTGGGGTAGGATATTGGAGGTTGTATTTTATTTCAAGCGCAAAAGATATGATGTGTCTTAAGGATAGATTGGGTTTTCTTTTATGTCATGGATTCCTAATCCTAGTCAAATACTCAATATAACGAAATAGAAGATCTATGGCATTGAAGTCCTATGTGCCATTATGTAATAGGTGGTGATGGAGAGTAGGGGATTGATGTGAACACGGTCATAAGCTTTTGCGATCACAGAGGTTCGAATGACATGTTGAATTATCCTAGTATCTTTTACTAAGGAGCTTGAGGCACCGTCATGGTAGGTGGCGTTAGTGTTTCTTAGAAATTGATTAACAAGACTCTAGTTAAAATCATTATCTGAAGATAATATATGAAGCTTGTCTCTAGTGATTGAAAGTTTGAGAAGTTCTTGACAGTCCTGGTATGTGATTTCTATGTGGCATTTATGCCATGGGATTGGAGTGCAGTGTATGTGGCATTAATCCTAAGGCTAGCAAAGAACTCATAAAGAAGTTCAAAATGAAAGGGGAAAGTAAGTGTTAGAATAAAGGTGAGAGTAGTGTGCGTGAACAGATCTAAGACCTGATAAGTGAGGGTACATGGATTGGCAATCTTGGAAGTTGTGATTCTAGCAATTTTGTAGTAAAGATAGGCAGCTTGATCAGCCGCCTCAAATAATCGAGAGTCTACCAGTGCCCTTGAGGAGCTTCTAGTCAACCTTTTTGAATGCTTGCACCAGCTACTGAAAGTACAAGGGAGAGGAAGTAAGGATTGGAGAAGGTGTCGTGAAGAAAATAGTTCAAAACTGTTGTTTATAAAGAGATGGCCAAATCGTTTAGGACGATCATGGAATCATCCAGGACGATTGGTCAAAAAAGTAGTTATATTATCCGAGACAATCAAACATTATTCAAGACAATTAGACACATGAGATCATCAAGAGGAATCAACCAGTACGATCTTTGACTTTAAGGATTGTCCTGAACAAAAAGGTGGATTGTCCAAGATAATCACCAATTGATCATACCGAATGAATTTCAAACGTCTAACCATGTTTTCCATGTGGATCATCTAAGATGAGCAGGTGGATCATCCAGGATGATCACCAATAATTAAGGCATAATTTAATCAAATTGTTTAGGATGATGTGGATCGTCCTAGACGATCTCAAGTAATAGAGTCAGATCAGCTGCCAGATGGATAATGAATGATAAAGTGATGATATCATCCATAACGATAGGAAAATCATCTTGGATGATGTGAACAAAAATTTAAAACTGCAGATTGTTAAAGATGATTAGAAGAGGTCCCAAGCAAAATAAAACAAAATAAAAATGAGTAAAAACACAACGAAAAGATGAAAAAAATAGTATAAAGATTTGAAAAACAAGTTTTTTTAAATCAATGCTAGACAATGATAAATTTTCCTTATGATTAGATTAAAAATCAGCAAAAAAATGGATTAATATCGCTGAAATCCAAAAAATGGTAGAACAATCGATCCTATTAACCCCAGGTCGGACTTCTTACAGAAAATACCATCTTTTAAAAAGAAAGATCTAGCTCAAAAAAAGCAATAGGATAAGAAAAGTAATTCATTTAAAACTTTATTTTAGAAATATATCTTATAAAATAATATAGCAAAGTAATTACTCACAATCATGAATTTTAAAATCAAGTCTTTGAAAGTATCAAGTGACAAAATAATTCTTCTAAGATTTAAAGATTTGAAAGAGAATGAAGCTTGACTTCTTGTGGGCTCATTTTGTGTCTCTTGTCAATTATTTGGCGTACTTTACATATCTTTTAATTTTTGATTCATTTTATGTATCTTTCAACTTTTTTTATGATCATTGCACATTTTTTTAGTTTTTCTTTTTAGGTATATTTTATGCCTCTTGTCATTTTTCCAAGCTATATTCCTTTCAAAACTTTTAAAGACTCTCAATTATGAGAATATATTCCATATAATATAGAAGAAAAAACTCACTCTCTAATATAAAGAGGAGTAAACCACAAAATAGAATCATATTCATATGATAATTGTAGTAACTTGATCAAGAATGCTTGAAAGTGATTTAATGACTTTGTAAATTATTTATATGAGATAGATTACTATAAGAAGATAGAAAAGATCTCAATTTCAAAGTCTAATTATTAATTTGAAATAAACTTTTTCTTAGAAAAGAAAAGTATACCACTAAAAGGAATTAGAGGAAGGGAAACAATCAACATTATTCTTCCTTTAACTAATTTAGAGATGTCAATTATTGATTATAAATTTTCAAAAATAAAAGTAAGGCAAAAATATGTCATTCTAATAGTGATTAATAAAACAAACCTGAAATGAAAAAGAACATTACACTAAAACACAAAAAAATAACATCACAACAACAAAATAAATAAGCCAATCAAAAACTAAAGAAAAATCATAAAATAGAAAATTTAGAGTTTAATAATCATTAAGTTCATGCATTTATGTTTATGACACCTAATCTTATCCTTAAGATGCTAAAAGTTTCAAAGGACAGTGGTTTAGTAAAAATGTTAGCCAATTGGTTTTTAGTTGCTACATGGTGTAGCTCAATATCTCCTTTAGTAACATGGTCTTTTATAAAGTGATGCGTTATATCAATGTATTTGGTTCTAGAGTATTGAATATGATTTTTTTGAAATGCAGATGGCACTTGTGTTATTACATAGAATTGATATTATGCCTACATGTAATTATAAATCTAGAATCTGTTACTTTAACTAAAGGACTTCGGCCATAACTTCCTAAGACTATGTATTCAACTTCAATAGTAGAGAGTGCAACTGAGTTTTATTTTCTACTGGACAAGGAGAATAATGATTATCCTATGAATTAACACATTTTAGAGATACTCTTTCTATCCATCCTACATCCTGCAAAGTCTGAATCAGAATATCCTATAATCTCAAAAAAAAAAAAAAAAAAGTGTTATGCCTTGGATTCCAGATTCCTAAGTTTTAGGTTTCTAAGATATATCTAAGGATTCTCTGAACTACAATCAAGCGAGCTCCTTTGGATCAGCTTGAAATCTAGCACAAAAATAAATACTAAACTTTGTATCAGGTCTATTAGCTATCAAGTAAAGGAGCGATCCAATTATTCCTCTGTATATCTTTCGATCAACTAATTTTCTATTTGAGTCTTTATCTAATTGAACACTAGAGCTCATAAGAGGGTTTATTGGCTTGACTATAACCATTTCATATTTCTTCAAGATGTCCTTAATGTACTTTGATTGATTAAGAAATGTTCCATCATCCATTTATCTTATACTAAACCCCAAAAAGTAAGACAATTCTCTCATCATACTTATCTCAAAATTTTTATTCATTATTTTAGAAAATTCTTCACATAACTTTTATCAGAAGATCCAAAAAGTATATCATTAATATAGATCTAAAGAATGAGTAATTCATCTCCTACTCTCCTTAAAAAAAGGGTGGCACTACACTACCCTTAATAAACTCCCTTTCTAGTTGGAATGTGCAAGTCTCTCATACCATGCCATGGGTGCTTATCTTAATCCATACAAAGCCTTTTTTTTAATTTAGAAACATGATTTGGAAATTAAGAATTATCAAAACATAGGGGTTGCTTTATAAACACAACTTCTTTTATTACCTCATTTAAAAAGGCACTCTTAATATCCATTTATAAAAGCTAAAATATCTTATAATAGGAAAAGGCTAGTAGCACTCTAATCGCTTCAAATCTAGCTACAGGGGTAAAATTCTTGTCAAAATCAATCTCTTATATTTGATTATACCCCTTAGCCACCAATTTCACCTTACTCTTAACCACCACATTAGAATCATTCATTTTATTCTTAAATACCAATTTGGTTCCTACTACACTTTATCCCTTAGGTCTTTCTACAAGCTCACAAATATCATTCCTAACAAATTAGTTTAATTCATCTTGTATGGCTATGATCCAAAATTTATCATAAAAGACTTGATTGATGCTAATGGATTCGATCATTGAGATGAAGATAGAGTGGTTAACTTATTTTCTAAGTCCATACCTAGTTCTAACACCTTTAGAAGGATCTTCTAAGATCAGTTCTTTAGGATGACTTAAATAATATCTCTAATCTCTAAGGAATATATTTCTAGGTTCAACCCTTTCCTCCATATTTGTAGATTCTACTCCTTGGGTAAACTCACTTATTTCATGAGTATTTTGAGGTTCTACCCTTTCCTCTAGATTTGTATTTTCTAATTCTTGCATAATCTCACCTATTTCATCTTCTTCCTTAACTCTAGATTTCTTAGAATTAGATTCATCAAACACTATATGAGTAATCTCCTCCACCACCAAAGTCCTCTTATTAAATACTCTAAAGGATTTCCCTACACTTGAATATCCTAAGAACACTCGATCAGTTTTAGGTCAAATTTTCCTAAGAGTTATTTCCCATTGTTTATAATAAAAATCTTACAACCAATGATATGGATGTGAGAAAAGTTAGGTGTCCTACACTTAATGATCTTATAGGGTGTCTGATTCAATTTGGATCTAATGTTCACCCTTTTCAACACATAACAAGCTGTGTTTACCACTTCAACCCAAAAGTATTTTGGAAGTGAATACTCAGTCAGTATGGCTCTAGTGGTTTCTACTAAGGTTCTATTCTTTCTTTCAGCTATCCTATTCTGTTGAGGAGTCCCAGGTGCTGAAAAGTTATGATTAATCTTTTGATCCTCATAGAAGGTTATAAATATCTCATTTTCAAACTCTCCATCATGGTCATTATGGATGATCAAGATCTAAAAACCTAAATTGTTCTGAATCCAAGTAGAGAAAGATTTAATTTCACCGAAAAATGCACTTTTATATGATAAAACTCTAATCCAAGTGAACCTCGAGTAGTCATCTACTATTACAAATCCAAAGACCTTTTCCCCTAAGCTTGTAGTGCTAATGGGTCCAAATAAATCCATGTGAAGGGCTTTTAAAGGTTTAGAGGAGCAAATGTCCTTAATGGAATGAAAAGAGGATTTGACTTATTTCCCTAGTTGACATGCATCACACAGGTGGTCCTTAGTGAACTTAAGCTTGGGGATTCCTCTTACTAAGTCTTTTTTGGTTACTTTTCTAAGAATTTTCATGCTAGAAAGACAACCTCCTATGCCACATCTAAGACTCATCAGCAATAGTTTTTAAATAAAAGGAAGCAATACATTCAATATTATTTAAATCAAGCATGCAAATATTAATGATCTTTATTCCATGTAAAATAGTATTGTTATTCAAGCTTATAATACATGTGTTTGATAAAAATTTTATGATAAAGCCTTTATCACAGAGCTGACTAATGCTGAGTAAGTTATGTTTCAAGTCATCAATAAGTAAAACATTTTCAATTAAAAGGTCCTTGAAGTTTCTGCTTATACATGCACCCACCACTTTCATGGTGATATTATCTCCAAGAGAGACCTTTCCTCCAGCCCTGACTTCTATCGAAATAAATTGATTAACATCTTCTATCATATGGAATGAGCATCCGCTATCTAGGTACCATATACTCTCACAAGGTCTTATATGAGAGCACACCTACAAAATAATTAAAATATTAGATTTATTGATTCCATATAGGTTATTAAACTTAAGCTATTATCCTAAGGCTAACCAAGAGGGTGGTGAATTGGTAATTTAAAAATTCTCTGGGATTTTCAAATAGATAACCATTTTAAATATTAATAGCAAGTTAATTAAAGTTTCAAAATGAACTTTTTAATCATAGTAAATAACTTATAGTAAATAAATGTGGAAATTATAAAGATATAAAGATTTATACTGGTTCGGTCAAATATGGTCTACATTCACTCCGTGAAGACTCCCTCTTTAGGTATTGCATTATTACCAAAGTGACTCTCCTTTTGTCCCCACAGAAAGGTGGAGAAGCCTTTACAAAAACCTCTCTTTCACAAATCCCCGGTGCGGCAGAGAACCGCCATCCTTTCACACTCTCTAAGTGTCGGCAGATAACCATCATCCTTTCACACCCTCCAAGTGTAGGAAGAGTGCCTTCATCCTTTCACACCCTCCAAGTATAGGCATAATACCTTCATCATTTCACACCCCCCAAGTGTTGGCAGAGTATCGTCATCCTTTCATACCCTCCAAGTATTGGAAGAGAACCAAATCTTCTCCAAAAATCTTCTCACGAGCAACTAGAAAGAAGAAGAGTAATCACTAAAATCATAAAGAGATCCTTGCCTTTGAGTAACCTTGTGAACCCTTTACACTCCAATTGAAAGAAATCTCTCTCAAACACTCTCCCACACTCTCTCTTTCAATTTCTCTTAAAAAATCCCAAAAATAAAAATTTTCCACATATGTTTTAGTTGACCTTTTATATCAAAGACCCAAAAAACCATCCAAAAACTGAAATATTCAATTTCAAGTGTACATAATTGTACAGTATGATCAGATGTTCGTATGTATGAACTGTTCAAAAATTGTTGTGTATGAACTTATTATGAATCAGTATGAAATGAAATCATACACGATCATCGTTCGGTATAAACAGTTATAAAATTTTTCACCTTCATCGGGAAGAAGAGGGACCCCACAATTTTGTACCCTGGATGGTGTACGTATAATGATGACATCATACGGTATGATCAGTTACAAAAAATTTTAAGTTCATTGGGATGAAAAGGGACCCATCCAATTTAAACCTTGGACAGCATACATATGATGATGACATCATACGATATGAAATATTAAGAAATTTTTCATGTTCGTTTGGACGAAAAGGGACCCGTCCAATTTGTACACTGGATGGAAAACGTACGATGATGACATGGTACGGTATGAACCATTCAAAAATTCTTCAAGTTCATCTAGAAAAAAACTCAGGATGAAAAGGGACCCATCCAATTCGTACTCAGGAAGGTATGTACGAATGGTATATCATACAATACGATCTATACTTAGAAAACTTTTCTCCAATCTATTCATTCAATTGCTCGAAGGGGAAAATAATTGATCAGATCATCCTATACAAATAAATATCATACATTACAATCAGTTTAAAAAATTTAGATTTTAAATTCTCCCCTGGGTGAGTGTGTTTGTGCTTAGTTATTCAATTACAATCACACTCTCTCAGACTCAATAAAATGAAAAATATATATTTCAATTACAATAAACTCTAAAATGATCTTAATTTGAATTCTTCAACAATCTAGAGTATGATTTTCCTAAAATATTGGTACACACAAATAACAAAATAATTTTTCCAAAATATATTAGGAAAAATAATAATCAAAGTAATAATATTTGGAATCATAAAAAATATACAAGTTGCAAGAATATTAATAATTAAGAACTAAGTAGCAATTATCTCAACAATATCCCCTTTTTTCATGATGGAAAAATAATTGTTATTTGAATAAAAATGAATACCCTAAATTTCTCCTTAACTCCCCCTAAACAAATAAACATGTGAATATAAGGGAATTCCTTTAAGAACAAACCTTTTTTTTTCATAAATGATAAAGCACAAAAGTAAAATGCAAAACAACAAACACAAAATCAAAACAACACTAACACATCAAAACATCACTAACACACCAAACAATATTACTCTCCCTTTTTTATAATAACAAAAAGGGAAAAGGAATGTTGAAATGGAAGAAGTCAAATGAGAAACTTTAGTAATTGATCTTGAAAGAGATTAAACTATAATTGTAATAACAAAATTAATTATCATTAGATAAAAAAAAAAAGATTCAAAATATTTAAATTAAAATATAACATAGACAAAAAAATAGATCATGGTCATGAAACATTCTAGACAATTAGATAAGAAGAATTATTAAAAAAGTGATGAAATGAAGATTAGTTAAATTCTGTTTTAAATATAAAGCATAATTGAACATTAGATCAATTTGAATTTGAAGATTATATGATGGAGGAAAGAATTTATTCAATTGGCGATATTATGCATCTTTTCAAATATTTATGGCACACTTTGTACATATTTTTGTATTTGAGTTAATTTTGTGTTTTTTTTTTAATTTGTGAACCATTGTGCATTCTTTCAATTTTTGTACACTTGTACATTTCTTTTTTATACCCCTTTTTTTAATTGATTTTTCCAAAATCAATAATCTAATAAATCAAATTTCTCTAATTACAAAGATAATTATATTAAAAAGAGAAATAAAAAAATAATAAGATATCAAAATTGTAATAAAAATATTAAATTATATTTGCCTAAAATGAACATGGGATTAATGCCTTAACTTGATTGAGTTATTAATTAACTTAAATTTTTGAAAAATTACATTTTATAATAAAATTAATTTGTGTATTACAATTTAGTTTATAACACTTTTTAAATCAATTAAGACTATATTATCATATAGGTAAACTCACATTTTAAACAATGAACAAAAAAATAACTAATCAAAATAAGATATTTTTTATTGATATAAATTAGAAATCAGATACATTGAAGCTCAATTAATATCAATTTCATAATAAGAAAATAACGTAAAAACAATATAAAAACTAAATAAAGACAAATATACAATACACTGAAATCAAAGCATCTGAAGAGAACTGGCAAGGGCTCACTATATAAGTACATCTAAAAGTCTGAGGGTGCCTGGTCAAGAGGAGGAGGCTAGTTGAACCCAGAGAAGTAGCTATTCATCATAGCTATATTGGTGTTCACTGAGTTGATCTGACCTCAAATCCAACCCATATCTTGTTGGTACTATACATCCTATTGATTTATTTAGATCAAAGCATTGCTCAAAATGACTTTCCAATCAATCAAAGAGCTGGACTATCTCCTGATATTCAGTTCCATGAGCAGGTGCAGGTGCTCCCCCTTTTTCCTCAGTTTCCACACTAGAATTATCATTCTTTCCAAAAAGTGCTCGAAAAGAGGCATCAGTGAAGTAGATTGGCATTTCAAGTGGAGCCTCAGTATGAACAATATTATACTTTTTTCTAAGATGTAGGTCACTAGATGTCCTAAAGCAATATTCTTCTTCCTCCAATGAGAAATATGCCCAATTTCAAAAAGGTTGTGGAAGTAATTTAGAATGAGTTGGGCTTCATCTATTGGTTATCCATTCATGATTAGATAGGTAATAATGGACAGAAGAAGAGTAATATTTATGCGATCACCAGCCTAATGTATGATTGAAGTTCTAAGGACATGATGGATGACCCTTGCATTTTGATACAAAGTATACACTCTAGCCAAATGACTAACTTGAGTGACCCCTCTAAGAGTTTTGTTTATTTCTAACCAATCAAAGTTAGATTTTGAGGTCATAATATGAGCTCTAATTTCTTCAGTCCTTAAGTACAAATAAGTTTATAGATCTTCCTTAGTGAATTCTACCCATTTCTCTAGAAAGAGAAAGCAGTTTCAAATTTCTTTTGGCAATCGGAGTTTCAGAGTTTTCATGGCGGCGGATGATCGCCGGCATAATGCCGACGGTTATCCAATTGGAGATCGTCATCCTTCACTGATGTGCAAAAAATAATTCTCAAGATCAAATCTCCTCCTATGTTCAGAGATTCATATTCTGAGAAAATTTCTAAAATAGGTAACGACAAATCAAGAATCTCTTCTGCATTTATCAAGCCACTTGTGATTAACGAGGGAGGATTCTTGAATGTAAAACCAAATGCGGTGATTGGTAAAGGGAAGGAAATGGCTAACTCTAATAATTTCAAGAATCAGATTAATCAACTTGGGGGACGGAGATTTTGAATGAGAGCTTTGTAAGTTATAATCAACATGACATAGTTACCTTTATAGCAAACGGTAATGATAAGATTGAGAAGGTTTTGCCTGTGGAGTCTGAAGAAATTTATGTTTGTGATAATGCTGAAAGAAGCCGTGTTATTCATGATGTTATTGAAACTGGAGAGTGCTCGACAAAAATCCACTCAAGGAATGAGCCGGTGAATGCGTGGCAAAAGAAATCTCAAAAGAGAATCTCTTATTCTGATTGGGATTTTGGAAATTGCTTCTCAGAAGATGGTTCAACAGTTCGGTTACATGAAGAGAAGGTGATAGAAAACATCAAAGGTTTACATAATGCACTAGTGGTTAAAGCTTTTGGAGAGAATATCCCATTCTTCATTATCAATAATGAGCTTAAGAGACAATGGGCTCAGTTTGGAAATTTCAATACTACTTGGCTTGGCAAAGTATGGTGTCTGTGTTTATTTGATAAAGAAGAAGCTATTGAATCAATTCTTTCTAATGGGACATGGTATGTTAAGGGGAATATAGTAGGAGTGGACAAATGGAGTCAATCATTCAATCCTAATTCATTGAATGGTTTAACTGCTCCAATTTGGTTAAGAATGCCAAATTTGTCGCTACATTGTTGGGATCCTATTAATGTTTGTAGGATTTCCTCAATGGTTGGGAAACCTTTCTTACTTGATGAAAATATGATCCAATGGAGTAGACATGAATTCGCAAGGGTTTTTGTTCTAATTCATCTTGAAAAATCTCTTCCCTTTGGAGTTTGGGTCGAAGGAAGTTTAGGGAAATTCTTCCAGAAAATTGAGTATGAAAGAGTTACCAATATCTGCTTTTGTTGTGGAAAAATCGGACATGGTCAGAGTAATTGTCATGACAACATTTCTGTTAGAAAAAATAATATTCTGGAGGTAGTGGAATGCAATGGGAAAGATTCGGGATTGGCTATAGAAAGAAAGAATGAAATTTCAACTAATGAAGGTGAAGGTTATGGTCTCTGGATCCATGTCAACTATGGAAGAATGTATGGAAATAGTATTAGAGGGAAGAATTTTAATTCTGACAAATTTCAGAACTCTAGAAGATCTATTCAGTGGAAGAAAAAGGAAACTATGGAGGAGAAGATGGATAAATTCGAAGCAACTTTGGGGGAGGAAGGTACTAAACCAGTTCATAAGGTTGATATGATCCCAGTTACTAACAATTCTCTGGAGAATATTGAAGCAGTAATTCCTTCAAAAGGATTGCAAGGAGTTAACAAATACTCTGTTCTTACTGATTTAACAGAGTTGGAAGAGATTCAGATGAGGGATGGAAATATAGCTGGGGTGGATAATGAGAAATTAACAGATGGCACAAAACGTATCAAAATGAATCCCTTGAACAAAGCAGATATAGGTACCTTTAATCAGAAGCCAGAAGGAGGGAATGATTTGGAGGAATTCAATAGTGGTAATTCTGCTAACATTAATACTAAGCTTGCTAAGGAGCTTAGACGTCTTAGTCCAATAAAGCTTATGCCAAGAGGAAGGAAAATGGAGGGCGAGATGAAGGAAAAGAAGGGGAGCTCATCCCCTTTAATTCCACAATGACTCCATTTTGTTTTGGAATTGTAGAGAAGCTAGAAAAAAGCAAGCTTCTCTATAGTTCAAGGAGGTGGTGAAGGATTACAAGGTTCTTTTTGTGGGACTTTTAGAAACTAAAGTTTCTTGCTTTAGCAAATCTGAGATGGAAAACTTGATTGGCAAGGATTGTGAATTCTTTCAAGTTCCTGCTGTTGGGCTTTCCGGGGGAATAATTATTTTATGGAAATACAAGTTAACTTCTTTTACTTGTTTATATTCTTCTAATTAGGTTATTATAGGAGACCTGGACATCATGCAGAGGGGAAAATGGAGAATAGCAACTATGTATGGGGGTAAAGATCCGATTCATAAGAGACGCATTTGGGAAAAGCTGGAAGAGTTCGGGTCTAGCAGTAATCCTCTTATTTTGGGATGAGATTTTAATTGTGTCTTGGCTAAAGAAGACAAGAAAGGAGGTAGACCTTTTCTTTTCTCTCAAGGAGCTAGGGAGATGAGTTCATTTCTTGCAAGAACTAATCTTCATGAGGTTAGCTTCATTGGACCAAGATTTATCTGGTGCAACAACAAAAATGGCAATGCTCGAATTCTTAAAAGACTTGATAGATGCTATATTAATTGAGTTGCTTTGGAGAATAACCGAATGGTGCTAAGACATATTTCAAGGGTTCCCTCTGATCACAACCCTATTCTGTTAAGTTGTATTGAAGAAAATTATTTGTCAGACAAAATCATTAGATTTGAAGAAGTTTGGTCGTCTTACCCAGCTTCCGTTGGGGTTGTCAAAGCAGCCTGGGATAAAAAGTCTAATTGATGTTTTGTTGATGTCTTGAACCATATATTTTGAAGCTCTCTTTTACTGGAGCAAAGCAAAATTAAAAGAGTTTGATAAGAAAAAGGAATTCTTGAAAGGTAAAATCATGGATTTACAGATTAAAGAGTCAGAGGATGGTTGGTTGTCTGATGCAGATTTATTTAGTCTTTGATCTTATATTAATGAGTTAAACTTTGTTTTGGCTCACTTGGTGGAGACAAAGAGCGAAAGTTAGGTGGATGAAGGAGGGTGATACAAATTATGGCTTCTTTTATTCATTTGCTTCTAGCAGGAAGAATTCAATACCAATTATAGTATCAAAAAAGAGGATGGGTCTTATACGGAAGATCAAGATCAGATCTCTGAAAATTTTTTAAAGTTTTTTGGTGGTAAATGGAGAAAGCGAGAAGGACGTTTGAACGGTTGGCCAGTTAGAAATAATTCACTGGATGAAAGTGATAAAATCTATTTAATCAAAAGCCTTACATGGGAGGAATTGGAATCGTCTGTTATGCAGAATTCGGATGGCATTGCTCCGAGGAATGATGGAATTTCTTATTCCTTCATGAATTCTTATTGGAACATTATAAAGGTGGACTGTTGGAATGCAGTCAACCAATTTTTCTCCAGGGAAGGAATGAATGCCGAGTGGAAGGAGACTTTACTGGTTCTAATTCCCAAAGTGTTGGAGTCGACAAATCCAAGCCAATTCAGACCTATCAGTCTCTGCATATCCATTTATAAGGTAGTTGCAAAAATTCTGCTGAACAGAATGAAGTCTATGGTTCATAAATTGGTTACAGTTGAACAAGCTGCATTCATTAATGGGAGGAGCTTGGGAGATCACATTCTTGTTGCTCAAGAGGCATTTCAAAAGCTCAGAACATCTAAAATTTCACTCATAACTTCTAAAATTTCCAAAGGCTTGGTTCCTTTCAAAGTGGATTTGGAACAAGCCTTTGATAGTATGAGTTGGAACACTCTCAATAGTATTTTGGAATATTTTGATTTCCGAATAAATTCTCCAGCTGGGTAATGGATTGTGTGGAAGGTTTGAAATTTGCTTTGATCATTAATGGCAAGATTTGAAGATGGATTCATGCAGAGAGTGGCTTTCGACAAGGGTGCCCTCTATCACCCTATCTTTTCATACTTTGTGCCCAGTTATTAACTAATCGATTCAAACTTAACAAGGTGGCTAGGGGAATAGTAATTGGTAGAAAATTGCCTAAAGTTTCTCACCTACTTTATGCAGATGACATTGTCATCTTTTCACATGCTTTTGTTAAGGAAGTTAAAGAAATAAAATCAGTTATTTGGGAATTCTTTAGCTGGATAGGGCAAAAAGTAAACCTTGATAAATCTGTAATTTTGTTTGGGAAGCATGTTACAAAAAGAAGGAGAAAGGCTGTGGAATGCGTTATGGGGTTTAAAACAGTCAAAGAGTTCATGTATCTTGGTATTAAAATAGCATTGAGAAGGGTTTTAGCTGCAGACTTCAGATTTATCATCGAAAAAGCCTTGAAACTTATGGCAACCTGGGGCAGTAAGCAACTTTCTCTGGCTGGTAAAATTCTTTTAATAAAAATTGTTTTGGTTATTGTTCCAAATTTCTACTGCACCTACTCTTTAGTTTCGAAAAATATTCTCAAAGATATTGAGAAGTTTTGCCATGATTTTATTTGGAATAAACAAGGTGGTAATTTGGGGTTACACTTTGTTAGTTTGGATAAATTGTGTAAACCAAGATAACAAGGTGGGAGAGGGATTAGATCCTGTATTGAATCTGTTAATGGTTTAAGAGCTAAGCTAGCTTGGAAAGTGTTTCAAGAGAAAGATTCCTTGCTGTATCAAATGTTGAATCCTAAATATGGGAATTGGATGGAAGATTCAGTTAATGGTGGTGGTTCATCAACTACTTGTAAAATACTTTCGAGTTGAAAGAAAGCTCTTAAAACAGTGGTTAGATGGGAAGTAGTAAATGGAGATTCTATCAGCATTTTGGAAGATACCTGGATTTTGGACAGAAAATTATGCATATTGCCTACTTTTGTTTCTGTACAAGAAGCAAGTGATAACAAAGTAAAAAAGCTTGATTCATTATGGAGAATGGGATATGTCAATGCTTAATCAAATGTTTGGAGTTGAACTTATAAAGGTTATCTAGTTGATTAAAACTCATTCAGATAAAGATGCTGATTTTTTAGAACTCATTTATCAGAATTCTAGAACTACTATTTCGGCTCTTGTCAACAGGAGGTAAAATCTACAAGAACAAGAAAGTTTTTTTTCGAAATGCTTGAAAAAGGCCAAATTGAATGCCCGGATTGAGATTTTTTGGTGGAGATTGTCAACGATGCTATACCAACTTACAGTTTCTTATTTCGAAGAAGATTAAGAGAGGATAGTTATTGTCCTAGAGGGTGTGGACAACAAGAAAATGTTAGCCATATTACGGTAAACTGCAGGAAATTAAAGGAAGTTATTAACATTTTAAATAGTTATGGATTCCAGTTACACAACTTTGATTCATTTCAATCGTGTTGGGATTGGATAGTAAGAAGCTATAGCTCTCAAGCTTTCTTGGTAAACATTTTTTGCAATACAGTTTATCTAACTTGGATGTCCAGAAAAAAGATGGTTCGCGGTGACAGGGAGGAAAGTTTGGTCTACATTGCTTCTTATGCAATTAGCTTGGCTGCTATTTCTTTCATGCCTGTAAGAAAGTTGGGAAACTAGGGTACGAATTAGTCCTTTAGGCTGTCAGGTCGTTGGTACCCTCCGCCTCCCAATTGGATCAAAATCAATGTGGATGCATCTTTGTTAAAATCTCATAAAGCTGGTATTGGTGGAGTGATCCGAGATTGTAAAGGTAGAGTGCTTTTGGCTTATGGTCAATCTTGTGTACATTGGGACATTGCAAGGCTTGAATATCAAGAGATTGGATGCTTGAATATCAAGGGATTAGAAGGGATTGGATGCTTGAATAGAGTTCATCAAGGAGATTAGAAGGGATTGGATGCTTGTATATCAAATAGAAGGAGATAACCTCAATGTAATCAACTTTTTGAAAAAGATCGAAGGTAAGTGGAAAGATGAACTTCTGCTTTTAGAAGAGCATAATTTCATTATTTTTAATATGGTTAGTAGGGAAGGTAATAAGCTAGCAAATTTATGTGCTAGCTATGCCATTTTTTCTAAGTTTTGCTGGGAAGATTTTTCTTCGAATAAGATTCCTTCTTTATTTAGCGATTTGCTAAAAAAGGAATCTAGTTTGTAAGTTGATTTTCTTTTAATAAAATTTTAGCCTTGTGCTTCTTAAAAAAAAAAAAGTATTCTACCCATTTATTTTAGACATAAGATCTTATCCTACTCTCATTCTCGCTAAAACTCATGTTCACTAAAAAGTAGTAGAAGGTCCCCTTATGATAGGCATGAATTAAAGTCAAGATAAATGCGAATTGAGTTGAAGCAAAAAAAGGCATGACTTGAATATGAATATCCTCTTGAATTAGGTGTCTAGATGGGGTGATCTTAGTAGTGACAAACCTATAATAAGAATCATTATTTTCACTAGAGAGAAAGTTTTCATCTCCACCCCTTAACAATGAACCCTTAGGGACTCTACCATGCTAGCTAGAGCTGGCGATTTCTATGATGAGAAGGATTGAAAGAGGCTATTAAAGTGAATGAAAATGAATTCTAACACCCTCCTATTTAAAGAAAAATAACCTTTCGTGCGTACAAAAATGGATTCGTATAGTACGATAATTGGTTTGTATATGACAAAAATAATTTTGTATGTACAAACGAATACATTTAAAATGAAATGACTTTTCATAATCATGCAAGTTACGAAGTATCCTTTACAACATAATTTTTGACCAGACGATCGTACAAACGAATAGCTGTTCTTCCGGGACTATTAGTTTTGTATGATCATTTTAATAATGGTTAGGTTCATCCCCCATATTGAATGACACATGGTTCATATATATAAAATAGAATTTCATACATATGATTAATTATAATAATTGATTCTCCCCATATAACCATCTACATGTATACAGACGAATGAATACAAATCATCCAGGATGATGTAA
Source organism: Dendrobium huoshanense (assembly GCA_016618105.1). Classification (NCBI taxonomy): domain Eukaryota; kingdom Viridiplantae; phylum Streptophyta; class Magnoliopsida; order Asparagales; family Orchidaceae; genus Dendrobium; species Dendrobium huoshanense. Next base: position 3,373,102 of record CM028350.1, read on the forward strand.
ATATCATACAGTATGATATGTATTAGAAAATGAAAACTTTATGCGTTCAGTTCAAAATAAAGATTGACATGCTACAAAATTCGTACGGAATGAAGTAAATTCATACTGTACGAATATAACACATAAAAAATTCAGCACGAACATTTAGAAATAAGAATTTCAATATGTGAAAACATGTCTAGAAAAACACAAATTATAAAAACAAAAATAAAACCAAAACCTGAAAAACACTCACACAAATAAACACATTGAAAACGAGATAGAAATACACAAAGAAACATATCAAGTTTGCAGAAATTTTTATTTATGCATTAAGATCGATCACACTAAGTCTTGTTCTTAATGTGCTAAAAGTATAAAAGGCTAGTGGTTTTGTAATAATATCTACAAGTTAATTTTTAGTTGAAATATAGTTCAATTCAATTTCTCCTTTGGATACATGATCCCTAATAAAATGATGCCTTATGTTTGTACGTTTGGTTATAGAATGTTGAATAAGATTTTTTAAAATACAAATGGCACTAGTATTATCACAATAAATTAGAATTATGTCTATAGTCACTATAGGAAAAATGTGCATTACCCCCAAAACAAATTTGTCAAAAAATGCTCTAGATCTGTCAGAAATTAGAATTTCTGGTGGATTTTCGACGAATTTGTTTACGACGGTAAAATGCGCATCGGCAAATAATTACCGATGCAAAAAAATTTGTCAAAAATATTTCTGATGATTTTTTGGTGAAAAAAATGTCAGAAATTTGTCCGGCTAATATACTCTACCAGAAAATAAGAAAAATGAAAAAAAAAATTTATCCCAATGCCCCCGCTCAACAGCCAACCACCAGCCCTGCCTCTTGCCTCCTGCCTCCACAAGCAACCCACGTGACCCACCCGTTGCGCACAGCCCAGCTCAAGCTCGCTACCTGACGCCAAACCCACTTGACCCGACCCCGCACAAGCACCTAGCAAGATTTGAACCCTGCCCCCCTCCCGTACGCGAGCGCGACCATACCGCCATGCCAACGTAGGAAGACTATTATATATGATGAGTTTTTTTATTTAAATTATAATGTCATAATATTAAATTTTAAATAATTAATACATTTTAAATAATAAGCTTAATAAAATATAAACTTAATAAAATATTAAATAATTAAATTAATTTATAAAAGCTTAGTTATTTTAATTTATTTTATAAAATATTTAAAATTAATTTACATGAAAATAATTATTATATTTAATTTAAAAATAAATTTTATTATAATTATTTTTCTAAATTTTTAAATATACTTAAAATAAATTTTTTAAATTTCTAATAATAAATTTTCTAATTTTAAATTTTAAAATTTTTAAATTGATTTTCTAATAATCATTTTCCATGAAATTTATAATTCCTTCAAAAATCTACCAGAAATTCTGCCGAAAAATTCAACAAAAAATCTATCAGAAATATCACCGAAAAATCCGTCGGTAATATGCCGAAAATATTCCGCCGAAAATTCACCGAAAAATTTGCCATAAATTATGATTGATTTTTTCTGTCGGGAAATCCTACGAAAATTAGCATTTTTCCTATAGTGAGTAAATCCTAAATCAACTAATTATTATTTCAACCAAATAACTTATGCCACACAACTTTCTAAGGCAATGTATTAAGCTTCAACAGTAGAAAGGGCTACAAAATTCTATTTTCTACTATACTAAGAAACTAAAGAATTTCTTATAAATTAATAAGTTCTATTTATACTCTTCTAATCAACCGTACAACCTGCAAAGTCTGAATCTGAATATCCAATTATTTTAAATAAAGAGCTAAACTTATGATATCAAATCCATAAGTTTTAAGTTTCTAAGAGATATCTCAAAATTCATTTTATTGATGTCAAATATGATTCTTTTAGATCTAATTAAAATCTAGCATGCAAATAAACACTAAACATAATATCAGGTTTGCTAGAAATCAAATAAAACAAAGATCCAATAAATCCTCTAAATTTCTTTTGATCAACAATTTTCTCTTTGGGTCCTTATCCAATTAAACTGAGGAACATATAGGTGTACTAACTAGTTTAGCATTATCTATTTTATACTTCTTGAGAATGTCCTTAACATACTTCGACTGACTAAGAAATATTCCCTCCTCAATTTTCTTAATCCTAAAACCTAGAAAATAACTTAAATCTTGCATTAGGCTCATCTTTAATTCACTACTCCTTATTTTAGAAAAGTCATCACAAAAATTTTTATTTGAAGATCCAAAAATGATATCATCAACATAAATTTGAACAATGAGTATATCCTCTCCCAATTTCTTTAAAAAGAGAGTGGTATCCACACTTCCTTTTTTAAAAGATCTCTCAAGTAGGAAAATACTTAACCTCTCATACCAAGCCCTAGAAGCATGTTTCAATCCATATAATACCTTTTTCAATTTAAAAATATGATTTTTGTATTTTGATATTTCAAAACATGGAGGTTATTTAACATAAACATCCTCTATATTATCCAAATCAAAAAGGCACTTTTAAAGGCTAATAAAACCTTAATTGCTTTAAGTCTCGCTTCAGGGAAAAAAGTCTTCTCAAAATAAATCTATTCAATTTAATTATACCTCCTAGTCACCAATCTAGCCTTATTTCTAACGATAACTTTTGAGTCATTCATTTTATTTTGAAATACCCACTTAATTCCAACTATACTTTAATCCTTTGGCCATGTAATTAATTCTCAAACAACATTCCTTACAAATTGATTTAATTCTTCTTGCATTGCTAAAATCCAAAATTCATCCGAAAGTACTTGATTTACATTTATGGGTTCTATCATTAAACTAAATGCATAATGATTGACTTTTTTGCTTAATCCATGCCTAGTCCTAACACCCTTACTAGGTTCACCTAAAATAAATTCATTAGGGTGATTTTTAGAAAATTTCAAATCTCTAGGCAACAGGTTTTTAATCTCCAAATTTTCTTCTAAATTATTCTTCTCAATACTTTGGGATTTATTTTCTAAATCATCTTCTTCCAAAATTGGCTCTCCTAAAATTCAAGATTCATCAAATACAACATGTGTGATCTCTTCAACTATCAAATTTCTTTTATTAAATACTCTATAAGATTTTTTAACATTAGAGTATCCAAGAAAAATTCCTTTATCAGATTTTGGATCAAATTTTTATAAAGAAGATTTTTCATTATTATGTATGAACACCTTACATCCAAAAATATGCAAATATGACAAATTAGGTGTTCTTCCCTTAAAAAGCTTATAGGGTATTTTATTTAATTTAGATCTAATGTTCACCCTATTCAGAACATAACATGTAGTGCTAACTACTTCAGCCCAAAAATATTTAGGAAGTGAATATTTAGCCAACATGGCTCTAGCGGCTTCAATTAATATTATGTTCTTTATTTTGACTACCTTGTTCTGCTGAGGGGTTCTATGTACAGAAAAATTGTGATCAATTCTTTTTTTTTTTATAAAAATTCTCAAATTTATCATTTTCAAATTCATCATCGTTATCACTTTAAATTATTAAAATCTCACACCCTAATTTCCTCTAAATTCAAGTCAAAAAATCTTTGAATACCTCAAATGATTCACTCTTATCACATAAAAATTTAACCCATATTAACCTCAAGAAATCATCAACTATCACAAATTCGTATACCTTCCCTCCTACTCTAATAGTGCAAACCGGTCCAAAAAGATCCATATGAATAATCTCCAATGATTTACTAGTTCTAAGATCCTTATGGAATGAAAAGAGGACTTCACCTATTTTCCTAATTGATATGCATCGTAAAGGTGATCCTTAGTAAAGTCTAATTTTGGTATACCTCTAACTAAATCTTTTTGGGTAATTTTTCTAAGATTTTTCATGCTAGCGTAACAAAGTCTCCTGTGCCATAACCAAGATTTATCAGAAATTATTTTTAAATAAAAGGCACTAGGAGTTTTTATATAATTTAAATCTAACATATAAATATTGTTTACCCTAATTCCATGCAAAACATTATTTCCATTTAGGCTTAATATGCAGCTAGTGGAAAAACTTTTTACACTATACCCTTTATCACATAGCTGGTTAATACTTTTCAAATTATACTTTAAGCCTTCTATAAGAAATACATTCGCTATGAAAATTTTAGCAAGTTTCCAATCATACTTGATCCAACTACTTTCCTACTGGTGTTATCTCCTAGTGTAACCTTGCCTCCAATTCTAGCTTACAGCGATATGAATTGTTTAGTATCTCCAGTCATAAGCTTCAAGCAACCCTGTCAAGATACCAAATGCTCTCATGAGGCCTTGTATGATAGTGTTCCTACAAAACAATCAAACATTAAACTTGGGAGGGTTCTCCATTTGGAAATTTAAAATTAGATGCATATATGATATGACTTGATTTATGCATCTTAGGTTTCCACACTAAATGAGTTTTTCTATCTAAGGTATAAGTGTGTGAATATGTCCAATCATCCCACAAGTATAACATTTTATTCCAAGAAATGGGTTTCTTAAATTTTTATAATAAATCAGTCTCTTGCTAGGTATTAAAATTTTTTATCTCAAAATAGGATTAGAAAATCTTCAAGTGTTGGGGATATCCTATTTTCTTTAAGAGCTTTCACTAATATTCTAAGAAATGAATTTGCATCCTCTAACACAGTGTTATCGTATTTCAAATAGTGCTCTCTATTCTTAGATTCATCCTTACACTCTTTAAATTCTTTTTTCAATTAAGCATAAGATGTTTTCAAAAGATCACTCTTTTTATTCAAGTCATCGAATTTATCAAGTAAGCTCATGTGGTTGTTATCTATCAATGCATGATCTTTCATATGGATGTCATATTCTTTTTACAATTCTTGCATTTCTAGGTTTGAAGTATCATGTATTTTCTTAAATTTTATATATGCATCATGTATTCTTTCAGAAACTTCTAATAATTCAGCATAGGTCAAGTCACATACCTCTTCTTGATCTAACTGATCAAGATTATTGTCCATTAAGAACAAATTGGTTACTTCCTCCACCTTTTCTATTTATGAAAATTTTGAAGCTGAGTCCCCCCAAAAAGTCCTTTGAAATCTCTTCTTGTCCTTCTTCACATTTACTTTCTCTTCTACCTTCTCCTTGCTAGGAGTGGCTTTTAGATTTTGGTTGTCTGATTTTATATGTCCAGGTTTCCTACATTCGTAACAAATCACATCATTAGAAACCATAACATTTTTATTGAACTTACCTATATTCCACTACTGATGTATCCTCTGCTTCCTTTTAAGAAAACTTTTCAATTGTCTAGTCATTAAGATAATGTCGTCCTTCTCCTCAGGTTGTGAGTGATCACTCTCTGAGTCCTCCACTTTCAGTGCAATGTTCTTCTCCTTTCACTGTTCACCAGCATCAATCTTCCTTTGACTCACTCCTTGCTCATAAGTAATTAGTGATCCAAGACGATTATTAATATAATAAGCATTTAAATCTTTAGACTCTGTAATTGCATTTATTTTGGAACCATAAGCAGTAGGCAAACAATAAAGTATTTTATTTACCATTTTAGCATTTGTTAGTTTCCTACCAAATCATGCAAAGAAGTGACTATTTGAGTGAATCTTGTATACATGTCAGAAATAAGTTCATTGTATTTTATGTTAAATAACTCATAGTCAAGTAATAAGATATTTAATCTAGATTGCTTTACTTTATTAGTCCCTTTATAAGTAATACAAAGCCTATCACATATGTCCTTTCCACTTTTGCAAGTGGAAACCCGCATATAATCTTCTGACTTTAGCGCACAAAAGAAACTATTTAAGTATTTTGCATTTTGTTGTGTTAAGTCATATTTTTCTACATTAAAGTCAGCAAAAGGTGTCTCAACTTTAATGCCATCAACTAATCTAGTTGGTTTAGTATACCCTTCTTAAACGAAAATCTACATGCAATAATTTAGTGATTGTATAAAAGTAAACATGCGTGTTTCCCAAAAATTGAAATGAATATTATCAAATAACGGAAGACTAGTGATTGAATACCCTTCAGGTGTGTTTCAATTTCCAAAAGTATTGATTCTCATTTTTCAAAAAGTAGTCTAAACTTATAGTTTTAAAACAAAGCTCTGATACCACTTATTGATTTCATATAGGTTATTAAACCTAACCTATTGTCCCAAGGCTAACCAAGAGGGGGGGTGAATTGGTAATTTAAAAATTCTCTTAGATTTTTAGATAGAAAACCATTTTTAATATTAGTTGCAAGTTAATTAAAGTTTCAAAGTGAACTTTTCAATAACAGTAAATAACTTGCAATAAATAAATACAAAAATTAAAAAGACAAAGATTTATAGTGGTTCGGTCAAACATGACCTACATCCACTCCCTAAAGACTCCCTCTTCAAGTATTACACTATTATCAAAGTGACTCTCCTTTTGTCCCCACAGCAAGGTAGAGAATCCTTTACAAAAATCTCTCTTCCACCAATCCCTGGTGTGGCAGAGAACTATCATTCTTTCACACTCTTCAATGCCAGTAAAGAATTGTCATCCTTTCACACCCTCCAAGTGTAGGCAGAGAACCTTTATCCTTTCACACCCTCCAAGTGTAGGCAGAGTACATTCCTCCTTTCACACCCTCCAAGTGTCATCAGAGTATCATCATCCTTTTACACACTCTAAGTGTCGGCAAAGTACCAGATCTTCTGCAAAGATCTTCTCCTGAGCAACTAGAAAGAAGAAAAGAGTAATCACCAAAATCACAAAGAGATCCTTACCTTTGAGTAACCTTGTGAACCCTTCACACTCCAATTGTAAAAAATCTCTCTCAAACACTCTCCCACACTCTCTCTTTCAATTACTCTTAAAAAATCATAAAGATAAAACTTTTTCATGTTAGTTTTAGTTGACCTTTTATATAAAAGACACAAAAAACTGTCTAAAAACTGAAATTTTCAATTTTGAGTGTACACGATCATACAGTACGATCGGATGCTCGTACGTACGAATAGTTCAAAAATTATTTTATATGAAACTGTTATGAATCAGTACAAAATGAAATCATATAAGATCATCGTTCGGTACAAACAAAGTTTGTCTGGTATGAATTGTTAAAAAAAAATTCACCTTTGTCAGGATGAAGAGGGACCCCATAATTTCATACCCTGGATGGCGTACGTATGATGAAGACATCGTACTGTTTGATCAATTACAAAAAAAATTTCAAGTTTATCGAAACGAAAAGTGACCCGTCCAATTTATAGCCTAGATAACGTACGTATGATAATGACATCATACAGTATAAATTGTTTATAAATTTTCAAGTTTGTCTGAACGAAAAGGAACCTATCCAATTCATACGCTAGATGGCATACGTATGATGATGATATCGTACGGTATAAACCATTTTGAAATTCTTCAGTTTCATCTGGATGAAAAGTCAGGGTGAAAAGGGACCCATCCAATTCGTACTCATGAAGGTATGTACGAATGGTATATCGTACAATACGATCCATACTTAGAAAAATTTTCTCTAATTAATTCATTCAATTTCTTGAAGGGGAAAATAACTAATCAGATAATCCCATATGAACGGATATCGTACAGTACGATCAGTTTAAAAAATTTAGATTTTAAACTCTCTCCCGGTGTGTGTGCTCAGTTACTCGATTACAATCACACTCTCTTAGTCTCATTAAAATTAAAAATATAGACTTCAATTGTAATAAACTCTAAACTGATCTTGATTTGATGTTTTTAACAATCAAGAGTATGATTTTCCTGAAACGTTAGAACACACAAATAACAAAATAATTCTTCCAAAATATGTTAAGAGAAATAATAATCAAAGTAATAATATTTAGAATCATCAAAAACATACAAGTTGCAAGAATATCAACAATCAAGAACTAAGTAGCAACTATCTCAATTAGATTTTGAAATCCAAATAAGTTTGAGACCCTTCTTATGAAAAGAAGAATGCAACGAATGTGTGTTATGTTGTGAATCATGCAATTTGGGTCTCCACACCAAATTATTCTATGGTGAATGGTGTATGTATGGGAAATATATCCTAGCATGCGACATTAAAAATATCTAACACCAAGGGAAGGGTTTGCTAATCTACTCAGGTTATAGTGCCTCTTCTTAGGTTTTAAAATTTTTTGCTTCTAATTAGGTTGAAAATTGTCTAGGAGTTGGTGGAATCCTATTTTCCTCAAGTACTTTCAATTCAGCTTTAAAAAATCATTTAGCACTTTCTAAAATAGTATTGTCAACTTTTAAATAGTGCTCTCTACTATCAAATTCATCCATAAATGTTTTAAAATCATTTTAAAGTTTAGTGTGGGATGATTTCAATAATTCATGCTATTTGTTCAATTCATCAAACTCATCCAATAGTTTCATGTGGTTGTGATCAAGTGTAAAATGATCTTTAATCAAAATTTCATGCTCTTTTTATAAATTTAAAAATTCAAGTTTCAAGCTAGCATGCAATTTTTAAGCTTTCTATAATATTAATGAATTTCTTTAAAACTTCAAGCAATTAATTGTATGTTAATTCGCATACCTCTTCTTGGTCAGAATGACCAAGATGTTCTTCCTCCATCAAACACAAGTTTGTTGTCCCCTCTTCAGATTCAGTCTTAGAGGAGTCAGATACAGAATCTGCCTAGAAAGCCTTTGGATCCATTTCTTGTCCTTGCTAAACTTGGGTTTCTCTTCACCCTTCTCCTTTCTTGGGTGAGTCTTAAGTGTAGGAAAATAATCTTTTACATGTCCTAGCTTTTTACATTCAAAGCAAATCACATCATAAGAACCTTAAGAATTCATACTATTCTTACATGTGTGTCATTTTTAATGGTGCTTTTATTTCTTCCTTAAGAAGCTCATGAATTGTCTAGTAATTAAGGTAACATCAACACTTTCAAAACTAGAAGAATCAATATCCATATCATTAGCCTTTAACACTATAATTTTCTCATTATTTTTCTCCCCTGCATCAAGTTGTCTTTGGTTTACTCCTTACTCATAAGTAATGAGTGATCCAAGTAATTTATCAATTGAATAAACATTTAAATCCTTGGACTCAGATATAATAGTGATCTTAGCATCGAAGGAAGAAGTTAAATATCTCAAGATTTTGTTCACTAGTTTTAAGTTTGTTAGTTCTTTTCCTAAGACTTATAGGGAGGTGACTATTTATGTAAATATAGTATATATTTTAGATATTGACTTATTAGGTTTCATGCAAAAAAGTTTATAGTCATGAAGAAAAATATTTAACCTAGATTTCTTAACTTCGTTTGTGCCATCATAAGTAATACATAATTTATCTCATATTTCTTTACCAGTGGCACAAGTTGAGACACACATGTAATCTTCAGATTTTAGTGTACAGAAAAAGCAATTCAAATACTTTGTATTAAGTTATGCTAGATCCCTATCATCAAAATTTTATTCAAAAAAAGAAAGTTTAATTTTCACGCCATTGATTTCATGTGTTGGTGTAGAATAGCCTTTATTAACAAACATCCACATATGATAATCTATAGATTATAAAAATGTGGACATGCAAGTTTTTTATAAATCAAAAGGTATATTACTAAATCTTGGTGGTTGAGTAATGGAATACCCTTCCACGGTATTTTACTAACTAAAGTTAGCCATGGATCAAAATTCAAAAGTTCTCAAAAACTTGATTTAATGAATCCCGCTCTGATACCACTTAAAAGTTTATTAGGATTGGTAAGCTCTTATGGACTAGCCCGAGGTAAACCAAGAGGAGGATGAATTGGTAGTTTTAAAATTTTTTAAAAAAAAAAACCAAAATCTATTTGAAACCTTTTTGAATATTTTAAAATAAATATAATTAAACATAGAAATTAATATGAAAAAAATAAAGTACATGAATAATACAGAAAGAACACACCAGATTTTATAGTGGTTCAGTCAACTTGACCTATGTCTACTCCCTAAAGCCTGTCCTCTAGGTATTGTACTAAAAAATAATGACTCTCCTTTTGCTCCCATAATAAGGTAGAGAAGCTTTTATAAACTTCTTTTCATCGACCCCGGTGAGGCAGAGAACCAGAACTCCTTTTGCTTCCTCTTAAAGCAGGCAGAGAATCTTGATCTAATACTGACAAAGTCCTCCCTAAATCTACCAAGGAGCCAAAGATGATGAATGGAGAAGATGACTCAAATCTTTTCTTGGAGCAACCTTTTTATACACCTCATAAACTCCCCCTCATAAGATTCTCTTTGTCTCTCCCAAGCAGTCCCTCTCATTCTCTAAGCTCTCTTAGGTCAGGATAACAACAAAAGATGCTCTCAATAACAAACAAGATATCTTATAAAGAATGCCTAAAAAATTTCCCTAATTTGCAACAAACCATCAAAGATCATTCAGGATGTTCTCTTATGAAATGGTGTCTAATGTCAATGTGTTTTGTTCGAGAGTGCTGAATTGGGTTCTTAGAGATGAAAATTACACTTGTGTTGTTACACATGATTGAGATGGTTCCTACAGGTAGGCTAAGATCAAGAATTTATTGTTTTAACCATAGTACTTGTACAACACAACTTCCTACTGCAATATATTCTACCTCAGCCATGGAAAGGGCTACTGAGTTTTACTTCCTACTGGACTAAGAAACTAATGATTGTCCTATGAATTGGCAGGTACCAGAGGTTCTTTTTCTATCTATCATACATCCTGCAAAATTAGAATCTGAGTATCCTGAGATTTCAAAGGAAGTGTTGTGCCTAGGATACCAAATTCCTATGTTTGGGGTGCCTAGTAGATACTTAAGGATTCTCTTGACCGCAGTTAGGTGAGACTCTTTAGGATCAGCTTGAAAATGGGCATAGAGGCATACACTAAACATTATGTTCGGTCTACTGGCAATCAAGTAGAGAAGGGATCCAATCATTCCTCTATATTTTGTTTGATCTACTGATTTTCTATTAGGATCTTTGTCTAATTGAATTGTTGAGCTCATTGGAGGGTCCATGGGCTTAGCATTATCCATTTCATATTTTTTTAGAACATCCTTAATATATTTTGTTTGGCTAAGGAATGTTCCATTATCCATTTATTTCACACTAAAGCCAAGAAAATAGTTAAGTTCTTCCATCATGCTCATTTCAAACTCATTACTCATTGTTTTTAAGAATTTATCACACAGATTTTTATCTGAAGATCCAAACAAGATGTCATTCACATAGATTTGATCAATGAGAATTTCATTTTTGACTTTTTGTAAAAAGAGTGTAGTATCTACACTACCCTTTTCAAATCCTCTATCCAATATGAATGAGCTAAGTCTTCTGTACCAAGCTCTATGTGCTTGCTTTAATCCCTAAAGTGCTTTTTTTAATTTGAATACATGGTTTGGAAATTATGAACTTTCAAATCCGGGGTGTTGCTCAACATAGACATCTTCCTTAATTATCCAGTTCAAAAAAGCACTCTTTACATCCATTTGATATAGTTTGACGTTCTTGAAATAAGTAAAAGCTAAGAGCACTCTTATGGCTTCTAGTCTAGCAATAGAGAAAAAGTTTTTTCAAAGTCTATTCCCTCAATTTGGTTGTACCCCTTTGCTACTAATCTTGCTTTATTTCTTATTATTGTTCCTGAATCATTCACCTTATTTTTGAAGACCCATTTTGTTCCAACAACACTTTGTTCTTTAGGTCTCTTGACTAACTCCCAAACATCATTCTTGGTGAATTGGTTTAGCTCTTCTTGCATTGCTAGAATCCAAAATTCATCTCCTAAGGCTTGATCTATACTTGTAGGTTCTATCATAGAGATGAGTGCTGAATGACTAACCTCTTTCCTAAGTCCATGCCTAGTTCTTACACCTTCTGAAGGTTCTCCTAAAATTAATTCTTTAGGATGACTAGAAGAATATCTCCATTCTCTAGGCAAATCTTCTTGAGGTTCTACCCTTTCACCTAAAGTCATAGTCTCTACTCCTTGAATTGCCTCTATTTCATCATCTTCAATTTTATTTTTAGAGGGCTTATCTGATTCATCAAATACTATATTGGTGGACTCTTCTACTACTAGGGTTCTTTTATTAAAGAATCTATAGGTCTTACCTACATATGAAAAACCTAAGAAGACACCCTCATCAGACTTGAGATCAAATTTTCCAAAGGGAAGTTTGCCATTAATCAATATGAAGCACTTGCATCTAAAGACATGTAAGTGTGAAAGATTCGGTGTCCTACCCTTAAGGAGTTCATAAGGAGTTTTATTCAACTTAGATCTAATGTTTACCCTATTTAAACATAACACACTGTGTTGACTACTTCTGCCCAAAAATATCTAGGAAGGGTGTTTTCCGCTAACATTGCCCTAGCGGCTTCTACCAAGGTTCTATTCTTCCTTTCTGCTATACCATTTTGTTGAGGTGTTCTAGGGGCTGAGAAATTATGTTATATTCCTATCTCTTGGCAAAGAGATTCAAATATATCATTTTGAAACTCTCCACCATGATCGCTATGGATTGTTTAGATTTCACAGCCTAATTTTCGTTGAATCCATGTGGAGAATACCTTAAGTTCCTCAAACAAATCATTTTTATGTGCTAAAAATCTAACCCAAGTGAATCTAGTGAAGTCATCTACAATCTCAAATCCATAATTTTTCCCTCCTAGACTAGTTGTGCTAACGGGTCCAAATAAGTCCATGTGTAGGATTTCTAATGGCCTAGAGGTGATCACATCTTTAACTGAATGAAAGGATGATTTGACTTATTTTCATAGTTGGCAAGCATCATATAAATGATCCTTAGTAAAGTCTAACTTAGGTACGCCTCTAACTAGGTTTTTCTGAGTGATATTTCTAAGTGTTTTTGTACTAGCATGGCACAGTCTCCTATGTCATAACCATGTGTCATCAACTATTATTTTAAGGCAAAAAGAATTTGAACTATCAATGCAATCAAGGTCTAACATGTAAATATTGTTCATTCATTTTTCTTCTAAAATAAGTTTTTCATTTAACCTAATCAGGCATTTATCAGATAAAAATTTAATATCAAAACCTTTATCACACAGTTGACTAATGCTAAGTAAGTTGTGCTTCAAACCATCAACTAATAAAACATTTTCAATTAAAAAATTCTTAGCATTACCAATAATACCAGAGCCTATCACTTTCCTGGTAGTGTTGTCTCCCAATGTTACTTTGCCTCCAGTTCTGGTCTCCAGTAAAATGAACATTTTCATATCTCCAGTCATGTGTTATGAGTAGCCACTATCTAGGTACCACATGCTCTCACTAGGTCTTTTGTGAGAGCATCCCTATAATTTCATTCAAGTATTAGATTTAGGAACCCAAGTGAGTTTGGGTTCCTCCTGATGTTTGCATGAATAAGATGTATGCATGCTATTTTGTGATGGATGCACTTTAGGTCTCCATACGAAATGTGTCCTACGGTGAATTGTGCAAGTGCGGGCTATGTGACCTAGCATGCCATAAGAGAAGCACCTAACACTAGGAAATGGGTTCACTAACCTATGTGGGTGGCGATGCTTCTTTCTAAAGTTGTGTGATGCATGCTGTGTTGGGGGTTTGCTAGACTAGGCTCATGTGAGTGATGCATTTTCTTTTTCTAGTTCTTTGATTTTTTCTTTAGAAGTGTTGTTTTGATATGTCAATCCATGAACTTCTATTTTTAACAAATGCTCGCTACGATCTACTTCTAATGCAAGTTTGTCTACTCTATCAAAAGCTTCTTCTAGTTCAATATGAGTGGTTTTTAAGGTTTCATGCATTTCAGTTAGTTTAATATGCTTCTTATTTAATGCATCATACTCATCAAGAAGTAGCATATGATCTCTATATAAATCAGAATTTTCTTCGACTAAGTTAGCATGCTTAGTTTGTCAACTACTAAACTCAACATTAAGACTAGCATTCATCTTTTTCAATTTACTATGCGAGTCATGAATTTTTTCAGAAATGAGCAAAAAATCTTCATATGAAATTTGACATACCTCATCTTGATCAGATTGATCGAGATTATCGTTAGCCATTAGACAAAAATTTGTTACCTCCTCCTCTGCTTCTTCCTCTGATGATTCTGAGGCAGAGTCGGTCCAAAAAGCTTTTTGTGTCCTCATTTGTCCTTTCTTATACTTGGCTTTGTCCTCGCTCTTTTCTTTAGCAAGTTGGCTCTTTAAGTTGGGACAATTAGCTCGAAGGTGACCTGGCTTCATGCACTCAAAATAGATTGTATCAGATGAAACTTTATTAAACTTTGAGCTTTTACCTTTATTCCAGCTATTATGATGACGCCTTTGTTTTCCCTTTAAGATGTTCTTGAACTGTCTGGTCATCAATGCTATATCATATTCTTCCTCCCCTGTAGAGCTGTCGCTTTCTGAATTATTTGCTTTTAATGTCATCGTTCGCTCCTTCTTCTTTTCAGCTGCATCACTTTGCCTTTGACTCACTCCTTGCTCGTATGTAATGAGTGAAACAAACAGATTATCAATAGAATAAATATTAAGATCTTTAGATTCAGTGATGGAAGTAATTTTAGCATCATAGGAACTAGGTAAGCATCTAAGAATTTTGATAACCTTTTAAGAATTTGAAATTTCTATACCTAATGCATGCAAGGATGTCACAATTTGGGTGAACCTAGTATACATGTCAGATATTATTTTGTTAGATTTCATACGAAAGAGTTCATAATCATGCAATAGAATATTAAGCCTAGACTGTTTAACTTCACTAGTTCCTTCGTATGTGATGCACAGTCTATCCCAAATCTCTTTACCAGTAGCACAAGTAAAAACTTTCATATAATCCTCAGACTTTAATGCATAAAAAAAGCAATTTAAGCACTTTACATTTAATTGAGCTAATTCCCTATCCTTATTGTTCCATTCATTAAAAGACTCTTGAGTTTCACTCCATTCATAATTTTAAAAGGTGCAACATATCCATCATTGACTAAAATCCACTTACAGTAATCAATAGACTGTAAAAAAGTATACATTCTAATTTTATAGAAATCAAACAAGATATTGTGAAAAAGTGGTGGACGGGTTATTGAATAACCCTCCGCAGTGTTACGATTACCAAAATACGTCATGATCATTTTTCAAGGTTTTCTAAAACACAATTTTTGAAAACAGACTCTAATACCAATTGAAATTAGTAGATTGATAAGAGGGGGTGAATTGTGAAAACTTTGTAGCAATAACTAAAAACCTAAGCAGAAGTTCTAATTTTTGTTGTTTTTAAATTTTTTAACATGAAACTTTAACTACTACGAAGGCAAACAGTTTAACTCAACGTACAACAATGAAATCTTTTTTTTTTTCTTTTCACAAATTTTACCAACAAATATTATGAAAATAAAGTGCAAGCAAATAATAAAAAATGATAAGAAAAAAGCACACCAGAATTTTATAATGGTTTGGTCAAACCATGACTTACGTTCACTCCTCAGAGTCCTCCGCTCCAAGAATTCACTATAAACTATAGCTCTCCATTTGCGCCCCTCGGCAAGGTAGAGAATCCCTTACAAGACTCACTTTCACCAACACGGCATAGAAGAGTGTCAAGCGCTATTTTCACCCTCCTAGCGATGGCAGAGTACCTTCTCATTTTTCTTCCTCCTGGAGAAGGCAGAGTACCTTCGAGGTTATGGATGTAGAAAAGTCTCCCCCTTAGAGAGCCTCCCATAAGTTCTTCTCGGTCCACAAGAGGAGCAAGATCCAGCAAAAACGGAGTAACCGTGTGATCTCCCTCACACCACTTCTCCCTCACCATGCTCACCTTCTCCTTCCTCTCTCAAACCCTAAAAACTTCTCAAGAGCTCTTTGCCAAGGATTCCCTCTCTAATCTCGTTCCCCTCTCTATTACTCTCTCAAAAAGATTACTAATTTGATACATAAAAAAGGATCCAAAATCCTTGAAATATTCAAAGTAGTCATTAAAATCGTACAGTATGATTTCACATCGTACAGTATGATATATATAAACTGGCTTCGTCCAGGTACGAAGGTTTACGAACAGTTTAAATATAATCATACAGTACGATACCACATCGTACGGTATGAGTCCAAACACTTCTGTTTGTACAGGACGATAGCCGGGACGATACTAAATCGTCTCTATACATCGTATAGTATGATCAATGTCGTACCATATGACTAGAACAACTCAAGGGATCAGTCAGGACGATATTTGGGATGATTCAAAATAATCCTCTGTTCATCATATGGTACGATATACATCATACAGCATGATGTGTCAAAACAAGAGATCATTCAGGACGATGTCCGGGATGATAAAAAATCATCTTTGTTCATCATATAGTACGAACGTGCTCATACCGTACGATTACCAATCAGCAATTTGTTGTAAATCTATTTTCATGACTTATGTTTTGATGATTTACAAACACTATTGATTCTCTTGGACTTCCTGTTACTTCTAACTTTTCAGGAATCAAAGATCGGACGAACAAACGAAGCCAGTTCAAGATTGTGTAGGTTTAGGGATGAGTCAGTCTGTACTTTGTTTTTTCTCTTCTTGAGTCTATTTGTAATATTCAAAGAGACTGATGCTAAGCAACCCTACATACACACACTTGAGAGACTTAGAATTTCTGTTTTTACCCACATCAGTCAGGACGATATTTACATCGTCCTGGATGATCAAGCTTAAAACAGAAAACCTAAATAAGGATTCTTAATTAAGGCAGCCGTCATTAACAGATCGTCCTGGATGATACGTGTATTGGCCAGGACGATAAGCTCAAAATAAAAAGAAATTGCCGCCATAGACAATTAAGGCATTATGTATTTTTTAAATAATCGGCCAGGACGATCATTGATCGGTTTGGATGATATTCTCAAATTATGCCTTAATTAATCAGGAAATAAAGGGAGTAATTAAGGATGATTGATACGATCATATCGTCCTAGATGATTGCATGATCGGCTAGGATAATATAGTCAAAAAACCTTAGTTACTTCTGGACGATAAATATCGGCCAGCTCAAATTCAGAGCGATGCTCTGAACGATCTTCCTCTGATTTGAACTGATCGGCCGGGATGATCGTGAGATCAGCCTGGATGATCAAGCCAATTTTAAATCGTCCAGTTTGCATTTAGGGCGATGCTCTAGCCGATCTTCTAAGATTTGTACTGATCGTCCAGGACGATGTCCATATCGGCCTGGATGATATTATCGGCAACTTGCAATTAATAAGCTCCTTTGAAGCTCTTCTATTTAAGAGTTCTTGTTCAACATTTTGAATAATCTTTTGCTGCTTCCTTGACCTGAGAAGGCCTTGAGGAGAGAAAGAGAGAGAGGGAGAGAGAGAGGATCTTGTGAGGGGGAGCTTGTGAGGGGATTCACAAGGGTTGCTTCAAGGATCGCTCTGCTTCTTCTTCGTTTAGAGTTTCTCGTCCGTAGAAGGGTCGGTAGAGGTAAGGATTCAGCATCTGATTGAGGTTCTCTGTCAGCTTCAGGAGAAAGCAAAAGGAGATAGGTTCTCTGCCTTGCCGGGGTGGCAAAAAGAGGTTCTTTGTAAAGGCTTCTCCGCCTAGCTGTGGGGGCTAAAGGAGAGTCACGATTGTAGTGCAATACTCAGAGGGCGCCTCCGGGGAGTGGATGTAGGTCGAGTTGACTGAACCACTATAAATTTCAGTGTTCTTATTTCTTGCTTCCGCACTTTAAATTTTTGCATTTTTTTTTCTCGTGGTATGATTTTGGTTTATGAGATTTTTACTTCTTTGTGAAAAGAATTTTTAAAATACCAATTCACCCCCCCCCCCTCTTAGTTAGCTTGGGCCAGTTCTATAGGGCTTAACATCCCTAACAAACTTTCAAGTGGTATTAGAGTGGGATTCAAAACTTTTAAGTTTGAAAACTTTTTGATTTTGATTCATGGCTAACCTTGGGAATCGTAACACTACGGAAGGGTATTCTATTACCCGACCTCCCCTGTTCGATAACCTACCTTTTGATTTCTATAAAACCCGCATGTCAACATTTTTACAATCTACTGATTATCGCATGTGGATGCTTATCAAAGAAGGTTATTCTCCACCTTCTCGTGAAATTAATGGAGTTAAAACTGAAGTTGCTTTTATTGAATGGACTTTCGATGAATGAGATTTAGCTCAATTGAATGCAAAATGTTTGAACTATTTTTTCTGTGCTTTTAAATCTGAGGATTACATGCGTGTCTCCACTTGTAAAACTGGTAAAGAAATTTGGTACAAATTGTGTATCACCTATGAAGGCACTAATGAAGTTAAATAATCCCGTTTGAATATTCTCTTGCATGACTATGAACTTTTTCGTTTGAAACCTCATGAATCAATTTCTGACATGTATTCTAGGTTTACTCAGATAGTTACTTCACTTGCATGCATTAGGAAAAGAACTTTCAAACTATGAAAAAGTAAACAAGGTTTTGAGATGCTTGCCTTCGTCATATGATGCTAAAGTCACTGATATCACTGAATCTAAGGATTTAAACACTTATTCCATTGATAACTTACTTGGCTCACTCATTGCTAACGACCAAGAGGTGAATCAAAGAAATCTTGATGCAGGTGAGAAGAAGAAGGAGAAAACAGTTGCACTAAAGGCGCACAAATTAGATTCTGAATCTTTCAGGTCTGAAAGCGATGAAGTTGCCTTCATCACAAGGCAATTCAAAAGATTTCTAAGGAAGAAGCAAAAGCATCATTGGAGAAAATGTAAGGATAATAAATACTCTAAAGGATCTTCTGATATTGTTTGTTATGAATGCAGGAAGCCTGGACATGTGAAAGCCGATTGTCCTACACTTCAAGATCACTCGAGCAGAGAAAAGGAAAAGGGCGAGGAGAAACCTAAGTTTAGGAAGGACAAGAAGAGAGTCCAAAAGGCATTCTGGGCAGAATCTAGTACTGATTCCTCTGATACTGAATCAGAGGAAGAGACTACAAACCTGTGCTTAATGGGGGGAAATTATCTTGAGAAAAGTGATGAAGAAGAGGTATGTAAACCAACCTATGATGAATTGTTTGAGATTTGTGAGAAAATTCATGCATCATACAAAAAACTTAAGTGGACTCATGCTAACTTAAAATTGGAACTTATAAATTTGCAAAAAGAGTATGAAGTTATACTTAAAGATCATTCAACGATTGATTCTAATCACATGGCTCTTCTTGATGAATTTGATGCTTTGAACAAAAAGCATACAGAATTAATTAATGAGCATGATGCATTAAAAGTTTCACACACATCACTTGAATCTGATTTAAAGAAATCTAAAGAGAAAGAAAGAAACTTGAGAATTGAGAATGATGTTCTAAAAAACATAAACTTGAGGATTAAAAAAGAATTAGATACACTTAAGGGAAATTGGAAGACTCCCACTTTGAATCCAAAGCCAAAACCTAGGAAGAGGCATTATAACTCAAATCATTTAAGAAATCCTTTTCCTGGAGTTAGATATTTTTCTTGTGGCATGCTAGGACACATCTCACACACTTACACGGTTTACCATAGTACACATTGGGTGTGGAGACCTAAGATACATGATTCACAACATACCACACCTTCATTGTATTCTACCTTTCCTAAGAAGGGACCTAAACTAGGTTGGGTTCCTAAATCTGACTGTTGTTGAGTTTTGCAGGTGTGCTCTCACCAAAGACCTCATGGGAGCATAGGATAATTGGACACATGGAGGCTCGCAGCTCAAAAGTGCTTAAACTTACTGCTTTATAATTTCTTGAAATATTTTTTTATTAGTTTTGTGTTACTTTTGTTGTGTGCTTGCTTTGTGTTGTTCTAGATTGCTTTGTTTTCTTTTCTTTTTTTTTTTGGTTTCCTATATGATTATTTTTTAAGCTTTTAAATTTTGGAGTTTAGAGATTATGTTTAGCATTTCAAAATCGGTTAAAGGGAGGAATACCCTTGATGGTTTCCCACCTTCTGACCTTGTTTAGTGGTATAATTTTCTTCTCTAAACAAAAGTCTAACTCATTATAGCCAATGATTTTTTAAACTAAGATTCCTTTTATCTTGCTACAAAAATCTATCTTGTGCATAATATCCAAAGTTCTTATATATCTCTCAAGTTATTCAAAATCTTGCCTTTGCACTGATCATATGATTTTTAGTTCTGTTTTGTGGGTAGTTCTTCCCTATGTTAGAGAGAGTGCTCATATTCTCTAATATCTATAAGATATACTCACAACTAAGAACTTCTTTTAAGAGTTTGCAAAAGAGAATTGAGCTTGCAAAAGATAAAAAGGAAAAGTGGCAAAGACGCCAAAATTGAAATAAAAAGTATATACACAAATGTGTATCAAAAATAAAAAAATGCTCAAAGAGCCAATCAAAGATTCAAGAGGTATAAAATGAGCCCACTAAAAAGCAAGCTATCCTCTCTTTTCAAAACTTTTAAAACTTAGAAGAACTATGGGTTATGTGAGATTTTAAAAGGCTTGATTTCAAATTCCATGATTGAGAAAAATTACTTTAACATATTATTTATGAGATATTTTCTTTTGTAAACAAGTTTTGAATGGATCTTATTTTTATCATATTTAGTTATTCTGAGTTAGGCCTCTGTTTTTCAAAAGATAATTTATACCCTGAAGGATGTCCGATCTAGGGTTAATAAAATCAGATATTCTACCTTCTTTCGATTGAAATTTGTTAACATATTGATCTCTTGAAACTCTAAAGTTTAAATTATTTAAGCAATGCTCATATGAATTACTTTGATAAAACAAAAAAAAAATTAGCTTCTTTTCAAATTGTTTGTTTTTAGCTTTTTATCGCTGTTCTTTTTCTTTTCTTCTACTTTGCTTTTATTTTATTTTTGAGGGCTTTGATTATCACCCTCATTCATTATCTTTTCAAAATCTAGTCACATCATCCTGGCCGATACTTTCATCGTCCTGGGCGATAGGGCAAATTCTCTTCAAATTCCCATATGCTGAACTTTTCTGTGCTTGCAATAATTCTTCGTCCTGGACGATCTGATCGAACTCTGTTGCAATCATGATGATAGTCCTGGCCGATAACCTATTTCATCCTGGCCGATGCATTTTATGGTCATCGGCCTGGCCGATACACTAGATCGTCCAAGACGATCCACGTGTCAGCACGTTTAAATCCTTAAAATCGGTCCCGGACGATCCATTATTGGACAATCGTCCTGGCCGATCCATTATTCATCCTGGATGATACACGTGGCATAGATTTAAAATATTTTAACTTCGGCTGGTACGATCAATTATTGTGTATCGTCCTGGACGATACACCTAATCGGCCCGGACGATCAGTTTTTTCAACAGTCATCCGGATTGACTCCTCGGGACGATCGCCTGTGTTTAATCGTCTTGGCCGATATCTGATCGGCCTGGACGATCGGACCTCCTTTTTGACCAATCGGCCTGTATGCAATTATTGTGTCATATCGTCCTGGATGATTCTGCAATTGGCATGGACGATATGATCGTTTCTTTAAATTATGGCCGTTCCAGCCATGAATTTCACTTCACATCCCTTCTCCTATTATGTTTTCTTGCTAACTCCTTTCAATGGGTTGTGGGAAACATGCTCGACAAACTTCTGGGAATTCCTCGAGGGCCACTCTGGACCCTCGATTCCGGGAGGCAGAGGATCAGGCAGCTTATCGTCGCTACAAAGAGCATGGCATTACCCTTTCCAGAATAATCAATCCTGCACACCTCTAGTATCCGGTAATGGATCTCTTTGCCCACACTTCTCTTTGTTTCGTACTCACCCGCGCTGTCCCTTTTTCTTCTGAACTCCTGCTAGAATTTTATGCAAATCTTTGCATAAATTCTACTTTCACAGCCCTGACCTCCTATGTGAATCGACGCCCGGTCGAGATCACATATCAGGACTGTGCGGAGCTTTTACAGCTATCCACCATCGGGGATAAGCTGCACATAATCGTTACAGATCTTGATTTTGATTGGTACACAACAAACCATTTTCTTCGCCAAACCAACACACCCTTTCATGTTAGAGAGACTAGCTCTTTAGTTAAAGATGCTAGGACAATCCAACATGTCCCTCGCACCTCAATAATTCCAAAAACTAGGGACCAAGTCCACATCACTCCTCCACTTTCCTTGACTATTCTTTTCATTATGGCCCGAAGAGAATTTAATGCCACTGATCTACTCTTTCGCTACATTGATCATTTAACAACTATTCACGATCCAGGCCATAGGAGGAAACCCAACCTTGCTTTAGGACATCTCATAGCCTACATTCTTGAAACCAAATACAATCTTAAATATCCTGCTCGTCAAGACCTTCAGCCTCCTTGCTACTCAAACAATTATTTCACTATCCTTCATAGTACTAATCTCCACCCAAGAGATGGGGAAGGTCGGGAGGCTGAGGAGGAGGCTCCCGCTCCCTCTCCCATTCCTGATCCTGTTCCTCTCCACCAGTACTCATCGTTTGATCAGTTGATAGAAAGGTTTGATCGAGGGGAGACCCGCTTTGACACTTACATTGCTGCACAGGAGCAACAACATTCTGAGAACATTGCCCACTACGAGCAGAACCACACAGAGGATTTAGCCCATTTTGATAGCTACATTACTCACCAGCAATAGCAGCATGATTAGGACATCGCCTGGTTCAATGCTCAGTTTACTACGCTTGCCAGCTACTTTCAGCAGCCACCTCCACAAATTCCATCTGATGATCAGGGTCCCTCGTTTTTCTAGTCTGTGTTTTCTGTTGTCTGTTTTCTATTTTATGTAGTTTGTTTTAGTTTCTATTATGTTGTTTTCTTTTTTCCTTTGTGTGTCTAGGATCCTCCTTTTGTGATGACAAAAGGGGGAGTAGGTTGTGGTAGGAAAAGTTGATATGCTTGTAATTTTGAAATTTTAATAAACTGTTGTTTTTTTTCTAAGTTTTTTCTACTCGTGATTACCATCATCAAAAAGGGAGAAATTGTTGCAAATCTATTTTCATGACTTATGTTTTGATGATTGACAAACACTATTGATTCTCTTCGACTGCCTGTTACTTCTAACTTTTCAGGAATCGAAGATCAAACGAACAAACGAAGCCAGTTCAAGATTGCATAGGTTTAGGGATGAGTCAGTCTGTACTTTGTTTTTTCTCTTCTTGAGTCTATTTGTAATGTTCAAAGAGACTGATGCTAAGCAACCCTACACACACACACTTGAGAGAATTAGAATTTTTGTTTTTACCCACATCGGCCAGGATGATATTTACATCGTCCTAGACGATCAGGCTTAAAATAGAAAACCTAAATAAGGATTCTTAATTAAGGCAGCTGTCATTAACAGATCATCCTGGATGATACGTGTATCGGCCAGGATGATAAGCTCAAAACAGAAAGAAATTTCTGCCATAGACAATTAAGGCATTCTGTATTTTTTAAATAATTGGCCAGGATAATCATTGATCGGCCTGGACGATATTCACAAATTATGCCTTAATTGATCAGGAAATCAATGGAGTAATTAAGGATGATTGATACGATTATATCATCCTGGAAGATCGCAGGATCGGCCATGATGATATAGTCAAAAAACCTTAGTTACTTCTGGACAATAAATATCGGTCAGCTCAAATTCAGGGCGTTGCTCTGGACGATCTTCCTCTGATTTGAACTTATCGGCCGGGACGATCATGAGATCGGCCTGGACAATCAAGCCAATTTTAAATCATCCAGTTTGCATTCAGGGCGATGCTCTAGCCGATCTTCTGAGATTTGTACTGATCGGCCGGGACGATGTCCATATCAGCCTGGATGATATTGTCGATAATTTGCAATTAATGAGCTCCTTTGAAGCTCTTCTATTTAAGAGCTCTTGTTCAACATTCTGAATAATCTTTTGCTGCTTCCTTGACCTGAGAAGGCCTTGAGGAGAGAAAGAGAGAGAGGGAGAGAGAGAGGATCTTGTGAGGGGGAGCTTGTGAGGGGATTCACAAGGGTTGCTTCAAGGATCGCTCTACTTCTTCTTCATCTAGAGTTTCTCGTCCGTGGAAGGGTCGGTAGAGGTAAGGAGTCAGCATCTGATTGAGGTTCTCTACCAGCTTCAGGAGGAAGCAAAAGGAGATAGGTTCTTTGCCTTGCCGGGGTGGCAAAAAGAGGTTCTTTGTAAAGGCTTCTCCGCCTAGCTGTGGGAGCTAAAGGAGAGTCACGATTGTAGTGCAATACTCGGACGGTGCCTCTGGGGAGTGGACGTAGGTCGAGTTGACCGAACCACTATAAATTTATGTGTTCTTATTTCTTGCTTTTGCACTTTAAATTTCCGCATTTATTTTTCTCGTGGTGTGATTTTGGTTTATGAGATTTTTACTTCTTTGTGAAAAGAATTTTTAAAATACCAATTCACCCCCCCCCCCCCCCCCCTCTTGGTTAGCTTGGGCCAGTTCTATAGGGCTTAACATCTCTAACAAACTTTCACGATTAAGCCTTGATTTATTCCAGTAATTACGAGTTAATTTTAAGTAAGTATTTAAAATAAATCATATAGTATGAATTTCTTCGTACAGTACGAACGGTTGAAAAAACTTACTTAGGTTATTTTGACGGCTAAGGTTTTGGATTAGTAATACATCGTCTAGTACAATAGGGTTCGTATAGTACGATCTGTTCACAGAAATCAATTTACAAAGCTGTATCATACAGTATGATATAAAATCGTACAGTACAATCAACAGAGAAAGAAAATATATATTTTTCCATTTAAAACCCTCTCCTCCTGTGTGTGTGTATGGTTGCTCAGACTTACCTGTAGTTTGTGGCCAAACTCAAGAAAAGAAAAATAAAATAAATAGAAAATTATATTATTTCAGACTCACACTCCTACTCTACCCAGTCTTGAGTCTTCATGTTATCCTGAGAAATATGTGATCTTCCTGAAATTTTAGTACTCATAGGCAATAGCAGAAATCAAATGATACTCAATAAATAGATATTTAGACGATATTATTTGTCATCATCAAAAGCTCAAACTATGGGTCATGGATCCCAACACCCACTATTTAATGAATAGACGCATCGCTTCACTAGCAAATCGTGGCATGACAATTACAATTATAGAGCCACGGCGCTACTGATGTTGAGTGCTACAACATCCACGTGGCACTCCCTTGACTTGACAGTACAAAAATGTGGGGCCACAGAGCTATATAGATAGAGATTGGTATTTACTACATTGACCTCTCTGATATTATGACACTATTAAATAGAAATTGGGAGTTTCTATGGATATAGTTGGGTGCTTCGACAGTGTCAATGATGGTGTCGTAGTGGTATTATGTCTGATGCCACAATTTTGTACCTTATTTGAAAATTTTACCCTTTTTTTATATTTTCCTGCACAAACAAAACTAAAACAACGTGTTTTTACTAATAAATTAACACTTAAAACATAACATTATTTACACTTATGAAATCCTCCCTAACTTAAACTCTTTCTTATTCTCAAGAAAATAAAAGTTTGTAATTTTGATTAAGTGATTAACCAAAATAAAAAGTGAAAATCTAAAATTACTAAAATATAGGATAATACTACGAACACATGCTTTCATATGAGTGAAAAAAAGTATTAACTCTTAATTTTTTATAATATTTAATTATCATTTTTACAAGTGTTAATTAAATAATTATAATATAAAATTAATTGGAGGACAATAATAATTCAAGTATGAAGGAAATTTGCTAATACGTAAATACACACATAAATAAACACTACAAATATATGATTTCATATGAGTGATAAAAAGTGCTTAAAATATGTGTTGAACACAGAACGGAACATATCATTACATTAACGTGACTGATACTAACATAACACATTCATGGGTTGCCTCCTAAAAGTGTTAAGTTTTAAGTCTTGATCCAGACTATAAATGAAAATACAAAATAAAATAACATGAAAATGCAACACAACAAACTAAAAATAATAATATCTCATTCTCTCTCTCTCTCTCTCAAGCATACCCCTCAGAATTGGGATCTTTCTTATCTTCTTCCTCCTCTTCATCTCTCTCTTCAAGCTTCCAAACAAAGGGTCAGTACTTAGGAGCAGAAGGAAACTCAAACTACTTTGGCTTTTCAATAAATGATCTGTTTATGAAAATTCCAATAAGATCCACATTAAAATCAAATGCGTACTGGTAGTATTTCTCTTATTAGTTCATAATATGGTCCATCAGCAATTTCATCTTAGAGTGACAATCTTGTGTCTATGCACAAAATTGAGTCACCTTCTCTATTTTCCTACTCAAGTCTGCCATCTGATCACTTAAAGAGTTAGGAGTCCTAGTACTCTTCCAGCTACTACTACTCCCTAACCCTCTAGAAGACCTGGGCTCACTAGGATCCTTCTCTTCTCTATATGACTGCTTAAAATTCAGTATCTTTCCCTTGGTGAGAGCAATTATGGGGAATAATTGTTCTTCATTTTGATCACTCCTCACTCCTACTTCTACACAAAGAGCGTATACTAAAGAAGAGTGGCCTAGACCAACTGAAGTAGATCCCCTTATAATGTATATAAGGGAAGACAACATCAACATTCAAATATTAATATTGTAGCCCTTTCAAATGGTAAAATTTAGGAGGGTTATATCCTTGGTTACTTCACTAGTATTCTTGCTAGGGAGAATGTGGATAGAGATAAAGTAGTGCCAGGACTTAGAGGTTTGATTCATATAGGATACAAGGAAATTAATCATTTTCTTTTCTTTATTCTTCCACCTAGCTCTGCTATTCTATCCACAAAGTAAATCCAGAATTTCTTGGGAATCAAATGGTGCATAGCTAAAATGAAAATATTCATTAAATTCTATATCTTGTACTTTAAGGGCTCTATTAATTGTGGAAGATTAAAATGATACCCATCTCCCTCTGACATAATATTTAAAATTAGAAGCCACTTTTCCATTCACATATCATGTAGCCAAGGGAGATATAGAACTACATCATGTAGCTACTAGAGACCAATTAGCATACATCTTTACTAAACATCTATCCTATGACACCTTTAGCACTTTGAGGATTAGACTTGGTGTTATAGACATTCATGCTTGATTCAAGATGAATCCAAATATTTTTAACATTTGAAATCAACCAATCTTTTTATGTGCTTTAAGTTCATGAAATTTTTTAAATTTGTGAATATTATTTTATTTTATATTTTTGTTTTTATTTTTCTTTAGTATATATTCCCTTATCATCACACAATCTTCACTGAAAAAAAAAAAATCAAAATTGAAAATAAAACTAAAAATTTGTTCACATCATATTGTATGATTAATTTCATATTATACAATCTACATACATGTACACAAATCTCAACCCATAAATTAATCAATGGTTAAGATGATTCTAATTATTGATGATTGTACTATACAAAATCCCTTTAGTATTGTATGATACACGTGTCACAGCTCATTGGATGAATTCAATTTGATTGATATGATAATAAATTTACTTCATACTATACAAACATATGTTCATATTTTACTGTCTATTTTATCAAAAATTGTATCAATGAATAATTAGGATGAATGAAATCTCTTAATATTATCCAGTAATATATTGATGGAACTATACGATTTAACCACCTTTTCCGAACAAGTCATTTAAACAATTTAAATTCTTCTAATTGTACAATACGATCCATAATCGTACTATATGATCAACCTTAAATCTATAAATTAAAGGGTATTTCAAAGGTTTCAATCCTCTCAAATCCTTCTTCCATCAAATTCCTACCCTCTCAACTCCAAATTATCAAATGGTCGGAGGTAGCAAATGCGATCGGAAGACCCAAGGAGGCTCTTCCTCTCGTTTCTCAATCAATGATTATTTTCTAAGCATTGAAGCTGAATATGCCTATTATAGGTTCAATAAGGCTCGCATGACCCTATTTAGAATACTAAATCAATCAACCCTAAACTTTGAGGTGATGAACCTCTTTGCTTCCACAACTCTTCAGTTTCTCCTCACCTAGTGTTTCCCTTCAATTCTAAACTCCTCTACAAGTTTCTAGCCAACCTTAGGATTAATTTTGAGACCTACACCATTTCTTCAATTGTGTGTCATCACCATGTAGAAATAACTAAAGAGTATTTAGGGGAGTATATCCACTTTCTATTGAAGGACCCCGTCTATAACCCATGGCTCCTACATCTGACTTTGATTGGAGTATTGTAAACCTAATCATTCACAATGTGGCTCTAAACCAACATCAACCCTTAGTCTACTCTCTCAATAAAAATGCTTGAATTATCCAGTATATTCTTCAAACTTCAATTATACCCAAAGCTTGTGATCGTGTCAACATCACTCCACTTATTTCCCTAGTCACCTACTTCATAATGCTTGATACTCAATTTGATGAAGCTCAAATGCTTATTGATTATATCAAAAATTTAACTCCCATTCATCTTCCATCAACTAAGAGAAAGAAAAATGTCACCCTTGGCCACATGTTTGGATATATCCTTGAAAGAAGTATAAACTTACCCATCCTACACCTCCCAACAATCTTCCTATCTTCTACACTGATGTTTCCTTTCATATCCTTTTCCACCATCCACGAGGGAACGACCATGAGGAACTAGATTTAATGAAGAAGGGGGAGTTGCAGCTGCACCTACACCTGTACCAGAACCAGCAGCAGCTCCAGTACCATAACCTCCACCTTACCCTCACAAAGAAATAATCCATGGGTCAAATAATTAGAAACACAGCTAGAATCCCATATTCAACAAATACAACAATAGCATGAGGTAGAAATGGGGTGGTTTGGGGAGCAGTTCTCCTCAATCCAAGATCAATTCACCTCTATACACAAGTATTTCCAACCACCACATCCTGTTCAGGGTCCCTACAACTTTAGGTTTTTTTTTTTTTACTTTTATTTTTCCTATTTTGTAGTTTCTTTCCTATCTTGTGTTCTTCTCTTTTTGGTGATTTCAAAAGGGGGAGGAAATGTTTTGGTTGTCTGAATGTCTCATTTTATTTAGTGATCTTCTTTTGCTTAACAGTTTGTTTGTGTTTTTTTATTTATTTTGCTTTTTTTATCTTATCACTTATTAAATAAAATGTAAATGACAAAAAAAACTTTTTAAAATTATCCTTATTTTTAAAATCCATCACCTAGTGATGGTGAGATTAGGAAATTGAAACATCAGTTTGCTCTTCAACCAAAAAAGTTTGTCATAGTAAAAAAGGGGGAGATTGATGCATATCAGGATCCCTAACTTATAATTTTGATTATAAAAATTATTATTGTTTGAGTTTATTTGAATTTTCCAATCATAAATATTGGATATTATTTTTGTTTGTGCACACTAACATTTTAGAAGATACATACATCGCTTAAGGTTGTAAGACTCAAGCTTGAGTTGAATAGGTTATCAATCAAAAAGAGTCTGTAATTTTAATTTTCTTTTTTTTTATTTATTAATTATGGCCATGTAAGGGTGTATGGTAAAGTTGTTACCATACACACACACACTGCGGGAGTTAAAACTTTAAAATTAAAATTTTGAAAAAATTATATCGTACAATTACAATCGTACTACACGATTTATTATCTAAAATAATTAAGTCTAGCAGCTAATTAAATCATTAATTTTAATGATTTGATCATGCTATATGATATATATCATATTTTATGATTTATTTTGATATATAAACCCTAGTTGCTAGATAAATTAAGTAAGAATTTTTTTAAATAAAATTTGAACTAATTATACCATATGATCCTAATCAAATTGTATGATATTTTAAATTCTTACTTATATTATCCTCGTGATTAGTCAATCAAATCATGGTTTAATAAATATGGTAAATCATACCGTATGATCATGATCGTACTGTATGATTAACAAAGGTGAAATATGGTTATCCCACAGGTCATACCAGATAAAACCTTAATTTTTAAATTAATTGTATAGTATGATGTCCACATCATATTGAATGAACTATTAGAAATATAGTGATCGTACTAAATTATGAGAACAATATGATATGATTGAAAGAGATAATTTTCAATCATCCAAATAATTTTCCTAGACAAATAGAGAGAAAAATAACTATTTGTATTGTACGACATCACGATTGTACTGTACGATATATTTGCAAAATATGAATAGTTTGTCATAATGATTGTTTGCATTATTCAAATAAACTCAAACAATAGTTTGTCATAATGATATATTTTGCTTTTTTATCTTATCACTTATTAAATAAAATGTAAATGACAAAAAAAACTTTTTAAAATTATCCTTATTTTTAAAATCCATCACCTAGTGATGGTGAGATTAGGAAATTGAAACATCAGTTTGCTCTTCAACCAAAAAAGTTTGTCATAGTAAAAAAGGGGGAGATTGATGCATATCAGGATCCCTAACTTATAATTTTGATTATAAAAATTATTATTGTTTGAGACTTTAGCTATTGAAGGAACTCTGAGGGAGATTATTCTTGAGAGCTTTGGAGATAGAAATGAATAATAAGGTGAGTTTATGTGTGAGGGAGAAGAAGTGTGAGGGGTTTTACACAGTCACTTCATGCAAGCCTATACTCAAATTCCTCATGTGGTCTTGTAAGTTCTTAAAGATTCTCTTATGAGAGAACTTCCAAAGTCAAGAGTTGAGGGTTCTATGCCTTCTCCATAAGGAAGGAAAAGGAATGTGGTACTCTTACATCACCAGGAGAATGAAGAAGGATCTTGAGTTCTCTGCCTTCACTAAGAAGGATAAAACAGATTAAAGGTCTGCTCCCATCACCAGGAGGGTGACATAACTTTCGGCACTCCGTCATATAAGAGTTGGTGGAAGGAATTTATTTAAGGGCTTCTTCATCTTTTTATGGGGGCAAAAAGAGAGACACTTATTATTAGTACAATACCAAGAGTGGAGGACTACAGGGAGTGGACATAGGTCAAGGTTGATCAAACCATTATAAAAATCATTGGTGTGATTTTTTCCTTTTTGCGTTTATACTTATGTAATTTTTTTTTAATTATATACAAGTTAAATTTAATACACAAAATTTAATATATACTATCAACTGCATCTAGGATAGTTTGTGGATTGCAAAAAGGAATAATTTACATATATTGAAAAATATTTTAAATTCTTAATTTCTTCCACATGATTTAAGAAAATTACTTAGATTAGTTTTTAAAATTATTTTCTAACAAAAAAAATCAATATTTCTGTTAGAGTAATTTTTAAATCACCAATTAACCCCCCCCCCCCCCCCCCCCCCCCCCCTCCTCTTCTTGGTGCACCTTGGTCTGCTTTATTGAGGTTCACAAGCTCTTCAAACTTTGATATACAATCTAAAGGAATTCAACTATTCAAATGTTACATAAAGACTTGTGAATGTTATTTCATCCTTTTTTTTGGAGTAATCACAATATGATGGTATCAAGACTAGTCATCTAAAAAATAATGGAAAGGTGCCAAGCTAATCTATCAAATATCTTATCAATAAAGTGCAACACAATAAATGATTCTTCCTAGTGGATTTGTTAAGTTTTCTACAATCTATACAGATCCTCCAACCCATCTCAGTCCTAGTAGGAATAAGCTCATTCTTTTTATTAGTTATGATAGTTAATCCTCCTTTCTTTAAAATAGTGAATTGGGCTAACCTAGTCACTATCATAAATAGAATAAATGATGTTTGCATCCAACCATTTTATAATATCTTTCATTACTACTTTCATAGTTATATTTAACCTCCTTTAAGGGTCAACTTTAGATTGCTACACTTCCTTTAACAAAATATTAAGCATACAAATGGACATACTAATCCCTTAAATATCAATATTAGTCCATCTATAATATTATTTATATATGCTGAGCACTCTAATGAACTTACCATTTTGATCATCTTTAAGCTCTATAGAGATAATAAAAGGTAAAATTGATTATTCTCCTAAAAAGGTATACTTTAAATGAGCAGGCAAGGATTTTAGTTTAAGCATAAGTGCCTCTACTATAGATGGTTCAAAGGCTTCCCTAAAGAGGATGTATCCAATACTTCAAATATCTTCTTAAACATCCTAGGGATTTCACTAATCACTTGTACAAAATCTCTATCTACCTCTCCTAAGCCGTCCTTAAATAATGATATATCAAAATGAAAATCTCCGCTTAACTCATCCATAACATCCTCCATATAGCATAAACTGAATTTACTCTAAATTAATCCTTACTCTTATCCTAAGAAAAATTCATGGATTTTAAGAAATTGAAGGTAACTTCTTGATTCAAAATTCTCACGATTAATTCTCCCTTTTGAGCAACAATCATCACCCTGCCTATGGCTAAGAAAGGTCAACCTAGTATGATAGGTATCTCTCTATCTTCATTTATATTTAGAATAAAAAAGTCTCTAGGGGAAATCAACTTATCTACCTTTAATAATACATCCTCTATTACACCCTTTGGACAAGGGAATGAATGATCATCTAACTGTAGGATAATAGTGGTAGGTTAGACTTCTCTTATTTCAAATCTTTTGCAGATGGACAAGGGCATGAGATTAATGATAACGCCTAAGTCACATAGCACTCTCTTCCATAAAAATTCTCCTATAGCCATAGGAATGGCGAAACTATATGAGTCCTTAAGCTTCTTTAGGATTTTCTTTAGGATAATGGTGCTACACTCCTTAGCAATGGTTATTATTTCAAATTCTTTTAATTTTCTCTTTTTATTTAAAATATCTTTTATAAATTTAACATATGAGTGCATTTGCTCAGAGCTTCTATAAATGAAATATTAATTATTAACATTTTAAACACCTCCAAGAATCTAAAAGATTACCCATCTAACTTTTATTTTAATAATCTTTGAGTGAAAGGTGGTGGTGGCCTCTCTACAACCTTCCCAACAAAATTTTATATTTTCTTGGTGGGTTAAGATGATTCCTCGGGCTTAGTAGGCTCTATGAGTTCTTCCTCAAGAATTTCTTCTACATGCTTCTCCTCCTTCCTAGCCACTTCCTCTAACTCTCTTCCACTCCTCAATTGAATAGCCTTGCAATGTTTCTTACTTTTCCTTTAATATTTCCTTCTATATTACTTGGTAAGGTTCCCTATGGTCTATTATTCAAAGAACTAAATAACTACAATAAATGATTTTCAATATTTTTTATTATAGTAGTTTAGCTTTGTAATTGAGTATCCATTTACAAAAATAGATCTTCTAATGAAGGCTTTTATCCTTAGTTTGTTTATTTGATTTAAATCTAATGGGATAATTAGGCTTTGGATTTGCATAATTCTTAAGAGGTAGATTCTAGCTTCCTACTTAATTTGGTTAGCTAGAGTTCCAATAATTACTCCCATTTTGATTATTAGTTTATGTAAAGTTAGGGTATTTTTGCCAACTTAGATTATAAGTACTGGAGAAAGGGTTATTATGTTTATTATTGATGTTATATAGGGATTCAATTTCTAAAACATTTGGGTCACTAGAGGGTCCAAATAACTTTCTTCTACTGGTATAGGTGTACTTAGGAATGAACTAACTCTAATATTTCTTTGCTTTTTAGATATAGCAACTACTTTTGAAGTTAAAATTGATAAGGCATTCTATTCATACACACTAGCTACCTTCCTAGGGTTTACTTTTTTAGATTGCAATTAGAAATTATTTTTCTTCCTCTCTTGAATAATATCATAAGCTTCATCGAAGGGTTTAGACATCGAAGAACCTCCAACAGCTGCATCTACAATGGATCTAAGAGAACCTATAAGACCATTATAAAATGTCTTAATAATAAGCCAATTGGTTAATACATGGTGGGGACACTTTCTAAGATTTTGTTTTGGATTTTTCTCAAGCTTCAAAAATCATGTCTCCATCTAACTGAGTAAATGAGGTGATATAACTTCTAAGTTTTGCAAACTTGGATGATGAAAAATACTTTGCTAAAAATTTATGGGACAAGTCATTCTAAGTAGTAATTGAGCCTGGGAGAAATAGAGTTTAGCCATGCCTTTGCTGTTTATCTTAATGAGAAAGGAAATAACCCATGACTAATGACATAATTGTATACACCGTTATATTTAAATGTAACACACTTCTCCAAGAAACTAGGAATATACATGTTAGGATCTTCTGAAGGGGTTCCACCAAACTAAAAAATTTGTACCATTTAAATTATTGCAAATTTTAGCTCAAAGTTGCTAGCCAAAATATTTGGTCTATTGATACTTTGGTGAATATCATCAACCATAAGATTAGTATATTCCCTATGTGGTATAGGTTGATCATTGTTTGAACTATTTTAGTCATTTTTATTATTTTTTATAGTTTTTTAGATTTTCTAATTTTATAAGTGTTCATTCAATTTTAGAATAAAAAAATTTACCCTATTTATTCCTTATCATGCATGCAATAGTAACAAACATAAAATAAAATTATAACGCACAACATAGTTGAACAATTAACAATTCAATTATACCAAATTTTACTAAAATAAGATAATAGTAGAACATAAAGTAAGTAAATTAAAAATAAGTTGAGATTAAATTAGCATTTTAGTTAGTAAGATAAAGTATAATAAAGGATAACTCAATATCGGACAACAACACTAAAAACTTTGACACACACAAGCCATAAACTACTATTCTTTTGATTATAATTTACTAACTTTTGGTGCGTTCTAAGAAATCATGTGTCGTGAAAAGTAATAAAATCATAAGAAAAGTATCATTCCCATAAGGATTGAAATTATCCAAAAATCACCCTAGTACTTCCTATAAGAACCACTATATTTACTTATCAATCACTTAACAAAGATGATGCAATTGAAAGTTAAAACTACAAATTACAAAAGATAAATTCTATATTTAAAATGCTCTAAACCTATAATATTTAAAAACACATATTTATAATAGATAGATTATTCTTAATGTTGTTGTGAATGAGAGCACAAGGACAATTCTCATCTATGTCGAGCTCACTGGAGTGATAACTAAGATTTCTCTCAATTATTATTTTAATATCTCCTTAGGACCCCATAATCCTAACCACCATATATCTAAATAAGGCAGAGTTATATTTTAAATCTCCTATTTATTCTTCTACTCATATGTTGAGGCTATAGATCACAATATATTTTAAGTTCATATTAGGCCCATACAAAAACTAAATTAAGCATGGATGGCTTAAAAATAACATTAAGCAACTTATGAAATTTCGAATCTATTTTATATAATTTGTGAGTTATAAATTATCATAAGCTCTGAGAAAAACTTCTGCCTATGTATGAAATTAAAGGTAAACATAATAAATAACTTCATGTCAATATAAAAAAAAAAAGATTACATATAAATAATAAAGATAGAAATGACCTAAAAAATCATTCACAAATTGTACTTCTTCGTTCTCTCTAAAGATTCATACTAGACTAATGCAACAATAACATATAGCTAGCCTCCACCAGAAATAGCTTCACACACACTTCCTTATGTATTTCTAACTAGACAACCCCATAGCATGAGTAATAAGCTTCCTATTTATAGATTTTCAAAATAATTGAATTGGTGACACGATGCTGACTAGGTGGCGCCGCTGAATTGATGTGTCAGATTACCATTTGTGGCATTGGTTCATCAGCTCAACAATTTCAGACTATTTTTCACCATGGTTATGTGGTGATTTGGCATTGAGGTATTCCCATGGTAGCACCTCAGCTCTAAGATCTCCAGTAATCACTTGGAACTTCTACTTGTATGATGTTAATCTAATGGTGCTACGGTGCTAAGGGGAAACATTGTGGTGTTGCAGTGCTCCTTCAATTTAACTTTTTTTTTTTTTTTTGCTTATTTCTTGCATAAAAAATATAGGATTACATAATTTTTTATAAAAGTAAATGCAATTTGGAATATACAATTTTTTTCTCTTATTAGCTGCATAGGACAAATTCATTAATAGAGGTGCATCGAGGTTTCACCCATAGGTTGTAGTGGAGAATTTTCCTTTGGTAGTAAGAAGCAATTTTAAGTAAGATCATGTTTTTATTTAAGAAGAAGACCCAATTTATATTAGTTTATCATCATTATTGTTAGGATCAAAAGTCCTGGCCCTAAGGATTGGGACTCCAATATCAATTAGGGTTGTTATCATTATACAAAGTAAAGATTATTTGGTGTCTCCGCTATTAAAGGTTTAGGAGTAGTATGGTATGCCCAGTGAACATAGAGAGTTAGCCCATTTCCCCCCTTAGCCTCTCGACTTATATAAGTATTTCTTTAAGTATAATTAGATATGAAACCTCACTCTGCCCATTTTCTTGAGGATGGGAGAAGGCTGTGTGCACCAACTAGATATAGAGATCATTGTAAATAATGGTGAATATTTCTCCAGAGAACTGAGTTCCATTATTAGTGATGATCTTTACAGGAAAGCCAAAATTGTATATTATGTTTTTCCATATAAATTATTTAGTGTTTGCTTTTATGATTTTTGTAAGTGCTTCAACCTCTACCCACTTAATGAAGTAGTCCACAGTGATGATGATAAATTTTTCATAACTTAATAGCCATAGAAAGGGGTCCCATGAAATTAATTCCCCATTAAGAAAATGGCCAAGCGCTTTAAATTGATGAGAGATTTATGGCAAGTGAATGGGTAAGATTGGAGTTCAACTAGTAGCTACTACATCTTTGTGTGAGTTCAAGAACATCTTACTTCATCTTAGGTTAATAGAATTCCTTGCTTCATAATATTGAGAGCAAGTGTTGTCCCTTCTAGGTGTTCTCCACATATGTTGGAATGAATTTCTCAAGAATGTATAATAGACAAAATGTTGAACCATATTTTTTCTCTAACCAAGATAGAGCTTATAGTATATGAAGACACAGCAAGGTACAAGTATAACACTTTCTCCTATATTGGTTTTATATTAGTGGAGGTGAGGCTTAATATGTTGAAAGTTATTTGAAGGGTGCCTGTCATTCATCAATCCATTAAAACCTAGAGTTATGAATGCTTCTTAATATCATGAAGAAGGGCAAATATTTATCATTTTAGTAGGCCAAAAAGCTAAAAAAAACTACAAATTTTTTATTCAAATGTTATACCTTCCTAATATTCCTTGGGGACATCATATCTATTTTCTCCTTAATCATTTTTGTTTTGACTTCAAACCCGTAGTGGTTACCATGAATTCCAAAAATTTCCCCAATGCAACACCAAAGTATACTTGGCAAGGTTGAGTCATGTGTTGCAGTGTCAAAGGAGACGAAAGCATTATTCTAAATTAGAGATGTGTAGTAATTTTTTTAGGCTTTTACCCAACATATCATCTACATACACTTCTTTGGTGTGTCCTACTTTTTTTTTAACTTTATTCATGAGGAATTTATATGTGGCTTCAGCATTCTTATGTTAGAATTGCATAACCTGGTACCAGTACATCCCATTATTTATTTGAAAAGTAGTCACCTACTTGTCTTCAAGATCCATCCTTATATATTTGTAACTATAGTAAGCATCCATGAAGCTCATCATTTGGTGTCAAGATGTGGAGTTGATTACTTAATCAATATGAGGAAGTGGAAAGCTATCTTTTAGAAAAATGTTATTGTCATGCTCTACTAGCTTTCTTAACCATGATAATATTTGGTGGCTATGTAGGATAATATACTTCCCATAAAAAGCCTACTCCTAGGACTTTATTTACTTCTTATTTAATTACTTACTGGCAATCTAGCGTTAAGATTTACATCTTCTGGATAATTAGTTTAAATGTTAGGTTTATCTTGAGGGGATGTATGATTACATAAGAGTTGACTCCAAGTATGTCTATTTGACTCCATGTAAAAATATCTTAATTTATGTACATGAAATCAGTACATTTCATCTTCTCCTTATTGGAAAATAGAGATCTAATGTGTAACATTCTTAAAGGATGTTTATTTGATATAGATACACAAGTTAGGCTTCCTCAGGAAAAAACCTTCAAGGGATGTCCTCATTCTAATGGTCAAAGTTCTTGATGTTGAGAGTAATTGATGGGTGTGGTTGTAACATGACTGTGTTACTTGTTGATTTCCATGTACCATCCCAATCCCAAATGGGGTCAAAAACTTTAGCTTGAGATGTGGAATGGAAGTAATAGCTCCCAAAATTGATTGGAGGGGCCTCCCAAAGATGGCTTTATAAGCTAATTCTTACTTGACCATAACAAATTAGATTGAGTGAGTTGCCTGTCGAGGGAACTACCCAAAAATAACAAGAACAGTAATCATGCCTTCTACCCATATTGTTCAATTATCAAATTCATATAGTGGCCCAAAAATAGGCTAAAACTTTTCTCTGACTAGGCCCATACAAAGGAAGGTGGAGTAAAATAGAATATTAATCATGATCACATTATCAATTAAAATTATTTTAACATTACAATATTGGTCACCAATCCCTATACTAATGATAAGTGGATCCTGATGAGTGGCCTAGGCCCCCTCCAAGTCATAGTCATAAAAAATAATGGAGTGATCAACATGAAATTTCTTTTAAGCCAACTTCTCAATTTCAGTGAGCAAGACTTGGTTGGACAATAATTGTCCATTGGTATTTTTTTTAATTTATCTGACCATTTAGCAATAGTTATATGGTTATTTTTGTGTCAGCTGCCCCTAGTTGGGGTTGTATTTTAATAGGCATGTTGGTCTTATATGAATCAACTGAGATAGCCTTATTGGAACAATCTTTTGATTTCTTCCTTGAGTTATTTGCATTCTTTAATTGTGTACCCATAACCTTGATGAAAGTGAAAATATTCATCCTAATTTCTTGAGTTTGGTTTTAACAGATTTAGGCATTTAATAGTTTCTTCATCTTAAATGGCCATTAAGATATTCACTCATAATGTATTGAATGGTGTAGACTACTTATCTAGTTTAGGTTTATGATGTAGCTATAAGGGTTGAAGGGTAGTTATTATTCCCTTATTTTTTTTATTGTGATGATAGATTATCTATCTTGGTTATATTTTTATGCTTTCTAATTATTTATTCAAACTAATTTCAATGTGTATTAATGACCTCATCTACTAAAACATATGCCTCTATATAGTGGATCATATCAACATATGAATGAATTTTGT
This sequence comes from Dendrobium huoshanense, assembly GCA_016618105.1. Classification (NCBI taxonomy): domain Eukaryota; kingdom Viridiplantae; phylum Streptophyta; class Magnoliopsida; order Asparagales; family Orchidaceae; genus Dendrobium; species Dendrobium huoshanense. The sequence continues at coordinate 3,412,290 of CM028350.1, forward strand.
CTCACATGAATGCAAAATAAAATGGATCACGATGGATAGTGCCAAATAAAATGGACTAGAATGGAGCCCTCCAAGGAAGATCCTCTTAGCAACTTAAGATCGATCCCTAAGATTTGACAAGCTATAAAGGTGAACCTTCTGAAGTACTTCTTAAGCAATTCTCCATCATTCTAGCAAATCCCTAAAATTAAAGAAGAATCCTGGAAAATTCTTCATTAGTAATAAACTACTCGATAAAAGTCTGGCAAGTTTGGCGAACATGGGAATAGTCCCACCCTAAAGAGAATAGAACCATATGCTATTGTCTTATGAGAGTAGTAGGAAAGACTTGATAGAGTATCACATATGATGCTCGTTGAATATGCATAATGGTTATATAGTGATTGATATGTTTGTAAGGGTCAACTGACCCATTATAAGTGTATATACTTAGTAGTTTGAAAAATGGAGTGCTTAAGGATGGCTTCTACTAAAGGTGATGACTCTTAAAAATTACATTGATGAAGGGGTTGTCTCCCTCTTTTAAAGACATCTCTTTAACTACTCATCATAGTTAATCACATATAGTATTATGAGGTGTTTAGTAATGTGAGGTTGGGTGAAGTCCTCAATGATAGCCAGAGGAATATGGGTTGGCCAAATTGTGTAAGAGGGATGGGTAGACCTAGTGGTATCAATGAGGTCAATGACCTCCTATGACAAGAGGGAGATTTGAATGAGAGAGATGGAGTTATGTGTGAATGTTTTAAAGTTGAACATACCCAGCTAGTGATTGATTTCAAGGTAGATTAATCCCCTCTTGTCATGTTGGTGCTAGTTCTAGGACCCCTTGTAGAAGTTAAAGGATTTTTTCTTAGATTCCTTTATTTTGTGAATGTGGTCTTATAGGGATGGTCCTAACATCCCTTACCCAAAAGGGTTCCATGAAATAGGGTAAAAAGAGGAAGATGTCTTGCGTCTGTGGCTTATAGATTGATTTGTATATTAATATGTGTTAGAATGGGAAGCTTTGTTGGTGTAATTATTATGCCTATTGTTCATTAGGCTGGTGTTCTCTATTCTCACAATGCTGGTATTAGTTTCCATTAATGACACCAAAGAATTATGGCCAGGTAGATTCTTGGAAGTAGAATATGAGAGTTTTATATTCTAGCTGTGCATAAATTTCCAGCACACAAACAGATAATGAGAGCTTGGAAATGCAAGAGATATTTTTAAGTGTAAAATCCAAATGGGGAAAAACCATAGGGATTTATCCCAAGTGATAAAATTCCACTATCTAAGAGTAAGTTACAATTATTGAGCTAGTCCTTAAAGTGGAGACAATGAAATTATATTAGTATGGAATATCGATCAAATTCTGCATAGGTGCTCGGGCTCAATTACCATGGGTTGTATGACAATGGTTTGATAGGGAAGGTTTGATCACGGTAATCAACCGGAGAAGGGTTAATGATAGAGGTCTACCAACAATTATCCAATAGCAGTGGTTGGACGGTGAAGGTTGTGATAGTCAAGTTGATGTATGGTGGGTTCCAAAAGAGGTTTACTGGTATCCAAGCAGAGTTTTTATGGTGGTAAGTCATTCGGCTAGATGTTTAATGGAGAATGTTGGGAAACGGTCTTGTGATGAAAATTAGGTGGAGGTTTGGCAATCGACAACCGGGTGGACATCCGATAATCAATTGCTAACCAATTAATGTTTTTTGGTAATGGTGCTTGGGTGGAGCTCTTGGATTCTTAAAGCCCTATATCTCTCTTCCCTTTCTTAAGCAAGGTTCTACGCCTCCCTTCATGTAGAGAATGAGGGTATATTTATAGGTTTTAAGAGGGGCATGCCTTGTCATTATAAAAAAAAATATTGGAGCAAATCTATAGCACTTAGTCGAACAGCCTGTATTGATCCCCTTGATCATAAATCTTTTACTCAGCATTTATGTGCCAAAATGATATTTGAATTTAGCAATCTTGGGCTCATTTAATTCATCTCATTGAGATGCTCAATTTGACTGCAAACATGAAAAAATTAAAAGATTATTTGGCAATTAAATTAATATTTTAAAGTTTCCATCTGTGCTTTAAATCTTTGAATTGGGCCCATTTGGGCTTGGATTGGAGTAATTTTGGTGTCGTTGGATTTGTCTTGTTAAGATATTCAATTCAAATATAAGTTTGTTGAAATCAAAATACAAATAGACTCAAATTTAATTTTGGAACTTTTTTATTCAAATATGCCTCTAGATTTGTGCCCATTGAGGTGATTTTTAAAAATGTATCAACCTTTTATCACATTTTAATCCTTAGTTTAGGAAAGAGAAGTCAGTAATAGAGGAGCATCTATCTCCAGAGCATTAAGGATGGAAGAGTGGAGATTGGACTATTACTTTAACAAAGCAATGAGTTCTTAAATATCACCCTTAAACTTTGTCTTCTTTATCATTATTATCTTTTTCTTTTTTCTAAAGATGTTCCATTTTTCTTATGTTTACCAAATAAAGTAACAATTATACCTTCTTTTGAGATATTATTTTTATCCTTTGTAAGCTCAATTCTTATCAAGAATAAAGGAGTTGAAAAACTCAAAAATAATAAAAAGAAGGAAATCAAAGAAACAAACATTTGAATAATAAGCAACAATCTCTTATGTATAGACTAAGTATTGTCTAAGATATATAAGAGGATGATGCTAGAAGGATTTATACACTAATATATAATATTAAAATAATTATTTATGAATGATTTATGTTTTATCAATGGATAAATTTTTTTATATAAACTTATTCTTTTTTTAGAGAACCTCCCGTTGACCTCATTTTAAAGTGAGGTCAAAAACATCAAATCAAAAACAAAAAATTCAATTCTAATTCAAACTAAAAATCTAAAATCCAAAAATAATTTTTAAAATTCCAAATCTAAATCCCAAATTCCTCAAATGCAATTCATGTTATGCCTTGAGTGAACTCAAGTTTGATGTGAGATAATTCTTGGAGTCAACTCACCTAAATTATTTAAATCTCTCACATATAAATTTTTTAGTCCAAATTTTGCACCCATGTGATTAAATCCACCTAAACTCATGCAAATAGCATTTAGGAGCTCCCAATACCCCATCATAGGTGGCTTAACCATGTTTACTAGTCAACATGATCAAAATTACCAAAATACACTTACTTACTCAAATAATATCAACTTGAGTTAAATCTTTAAAACCTTCTCCACATCAGCCCTTGTGGCATGCTTAAACATTTTTTTGGGAGCTTCACAAGAAGCCCAAATGTTGAACCAATCTTTTGGCTTAGCCAAATGAGGCACCCAAGTGGTCCCCTCCATAAAAGTGGCTAATGGATTCTTCTCCTTTCCAATAACCCTCTTGCCTAAAAGTTCAGCTCCTTCACACCTGGCAACCATCCAAGGGAGAAGCTCAATCAATCCTGGCCTTTGGATTAGGTTGGAACCTCTAGAATAGGGCAAAAAAGGGGGGGAAAAAGTTTCATTCCACCCTAACTTCAAACCAAGACTCCTCCAACCCCCATCTCTGAAGAGAAGCTATTCCTGGAGTTCGAAGGAAGAAAAATACATCTTCTAGGATCAATTCTATTAAGGTCAAATAGAAACCCAAATTCCTAGAAATAGGATTTAAATGGCTTTTTATGTCATGAATTTTTAAACCCCAAAATAATTCCCCATTGCTTCTTTAACCAAGTCTTATCTCTCCCTAAAGCTCCATGTCATTTGTTTCACCTGACATTAAGTTTAAAATTTTTTCTAAGTTTAGGGTTTCAATCATTCATATAAAAAAGATGAAATCACACCCCCTTCATTTCCTCTATTTGGGTTTGAACTACTACGATTTTGCCACAGTTTTGTATAAAATTATACTATATAATTTCAATCATATAGTATTATCAAGCCTTCGTATGGTATGATTTCCCACCTAAAAATTACAAGTCACTTCCCATGACCAACACATGGCGCACGCAATATTGGCCAATGATTGGGCATTGGGAAAGTAGGATTAAAAATCCAAAATAAATTTAAAAAATGACTAAAACTTCAAAAAATTCATTTATCATCCAAATTTGGATTTCTTGGGCTCATTGGAACTAGGTTCAACTTAATTTTATTTCAAAATTATTTTCATAATATTGTGACCATTACACAGAGAATGATTAGGGTTTAAAATTCTTGCTTTTCCACTAATTACTTCATATTTAATGGTCCATTTAAGCTCAAATTTGAGTAGAATATATTAGGGCATATATCATATGTACCCTAATTTTTATGAGATATGAACAATATTTTTTGGTGATTGATTTTCAAAAGTTTTGGGTTATGATTTGACCCAAAATGTTGAAATTTATTTATCTAAAATACAAAGAATTATATTTTAAAATTCTTGAAGCTTTTGTATTTTGTTGTAATAGTTAGACAATCCAGATTTCAAACCTAGATGAACAATAGAGACACTCAAGAAAATAATTTAGAGAATTGTCTAGACATATTAAAAATTTCTCTTACATTCAATAAGGATGAAACGTGAATAAAAAAACTTAGTGACATGATGAACCTTAGGAATTAATTTCACAGTAATTGAAAGTCATCAAGACCACTAATTAATCAATAGCAAAATAAGCCTTTTCTACGATTTATTTTTTAAAAATTATAATAAATCTAAATTAAATAAAATTAATAATACATACTAATGTCATACTGCTCTGAATTAAAATTTTAATAAGAGAAGATTAAAAGTCCTTAAAATTAAATCAGAATTAAAAGTAAATTAAAAATTAAAAAAAAATCATTAATTAGTTAAATTAAATAATTAAAAATTTTAAAACAATTTTAAACATTTTTAATCATCTCTAAGAGTCATATCAAAAATTTAGGGAACTTTCTAAGAGGTTTGGAGTTGATTTTGCACAAAAATAAGAAACCCTCTCCTATTAAATAATTAAAAAATTCATTAAAATGTCCAAAATTACAAAACTCATAACTAATTGTAGTAAACTCCAAATCAATCAAACTCAAAGACTTTAGACTCATCTATGGGTTTGCTATTTTTAAAAAATAATAACTTTCAAAATTCAAATTATATCAAAAAGTTAAAATTTGGTCAAATCACCTTATTAAATAATTAAAAAATTCATAAATTCAATAAATGAGGAAAATTTAGACTTCTAATGCCTATTATGATAACACCACGAATGAAATAATAGAATATAATTGTTAAAATATAAAACTTAAATCAATAATTAATAAATTAAAATTAATTAAAATCCCAACACTCTATCAATGGAGTTTTTGGGTTGGACTATCTAGAGCTGTAGAGCTACATTTCCTAAGGAAGCCTAAGTCCTCATGCCCGTTATGACAATACAATGAATGAGTTAAAGGAATATAAATATTAAATTACACATAATTAAAAGTCATCAACCAATACTCAAATGTAAATAAAATATAATTATTAGATAATCCAGGCTTACGAGGCTATTAACTTAGCCCTAATGAGAGTGAAATAAACATCATAGACCTAGTGTAAACAAAAGAAGTTATTATTTACCTTAAATAATTAGTAATGAATCACAAATAAATTAAAGCTTTCTACAATTTGGTTGACTCCTTTTGGAGAGTAGAGGTGTATTTGATTGGAAGGCTTAAGGACAAAAATACTTAATAAAAACTAAGGGCTTTAGAGAACTAATGATTAATCAACTTCAATATTTAAAACCCTTAAATTTAAACTTAAATTAAACTTTTTTAAATATAAAATAAACAAAAATGAAGTGGTAGAAAACTTCAAATAATAACCAACTTAGGACATATCGAGCCACACAGCCTTATACCATAATATGGATTACTTTTTAGGACCACTAACTCTACTTCTAGGCTTGGTCATTATTCTTTTACATATACTTTTCTTTGTGATATGAATTTATATGTGAATTAATGTTCATTATTATAGTTTGATGTGATATATGATACTTAGGTTGTGATGCTTATATTTTGATCTTTATGATGTGATTTGTGATGGACATTTAGATTTCCCTAGTTACGGCGATATGGATGATTACTGCTAATCAAATATTTTGCGGGTGGCCATACTTATGCAGGGTTATAATAAAAGGTTGCTAAATAATCATTAAACATTAAAGCTAATCAGATTTTCTATAGATACTTTCATTACTAAGCTAAGCCCCCCTTAACTAAAGAAAAACATGGCCAAGCTTATAGGTTGCTAAAAATGAATAAATAATTATGCTTAAATTTGGAATGATTTTATATAAACTGCTTTACTAACATATAGGGAGTTTTGAGTTTTTTTTTTTTTTTTTCCTTTTGCAAATAATAAGAGTGGTGAAAAATTATAAAATAATGTATTTTCTCAAAAGAATATAGATCCAAAGATAAAAGAAACATCCTTCACTGGAGAGTTACTTTCATTTGGACATCCTATAAGATGAACACATAAGGAACCTAAAGGAAAAAAAAATACAAGTTAAAGAAGAAGAAATGAAGACTAAAAGAAAAATACCTTGTTTTAAGATTTACATCACTTCGTAGGAGTAAAATCCTCGTTGTTGGTGGTGGAACCTGGATAGTTTTACTTTTAGCAGACCTTGAATATTAATTAAGTGGTACTTGTCACATGAACTTTTGATATTCTATATTTTATTTGATGATTGTTTAAATTTATTTCTTAATAAAAATTATATGGTTTTCATATGTTTCTTTCTTGCATGTGTTTATGCAGATATTTCACTATATTCTTAGGGATAAAAATTCTTCTATTCATAATTTAAATATTAAATTCTAGGAATAAATAACATAAAATGATAATCACTCTAAGAAAATAAATTGAAGACCGTCCGACATCACATGCATATTGTCATATTTCTATCTTTATTTCATACATTTCCATACTCGGTGGCAGAGTTCAAATAATCTAACCTACGAAGATGATGGGCTAAACCTGGAAATGTTTAGATTAATAAAAAAAATTAAGTCTTTTTTCAAAAATTTCATCAATTTAAGATTTATGATACTTCAACTGGTATGCATTGCATTAGAAATTAAATAAATTTAAATTTAATTATGTTAGTTCTATAAGCATAATAACCATGTATTTGTACATTGCCATTTAAGATTTTTTTTTAGATGTTAGCCCTAAATTCCAAAACACTTAAACAATAGCTTATCCGTCTTTCATAAACACCAAATAGTATAATTTTGAGAAGATTTGGTGGTGTAGTTGGCTATTAGCTCCAAGTAGATGTAAGTCCAAAAATTCATACATTGTACTTAAAATAAGTCAGGTTACTACACTATAATGCCAAACTTAGATCTAGGTTCTTCGGAAGACCTCAAATCACAAGTCTTCACCCTCCATGAATTTAATCCCAAATATCTAATAAAATGACAACTAAAAATCAAAATATTATCTCTAAAATATTAAAATTCAACATATGATAGATTTGAGGGCTTCTGAGAAATCGTAGAACTTTGAAGTGTTCCCTACTCTTCATTCCTTCGACTTCCAAAAGGAATTGTTTTAAACTGGCCCAATCCCCTTTCAAAATTATTCACCTCTCATCCTTGTCCTAATTGTTAAAATCTAAAGAAAATATTCGACACTACTTTAATCGAGAGTATTCTTAGGAGATTTAATTCTCTTAAGATGTGATTAGATATGAAGGCTTGCCTTTACGGGGAACCAATAACTCTAGATTAAAATAAACCCTATTTTTAAAAAATAAGATAGAAGAAAGATCTCCGGAATATAAACGATTTCAAAAACCTATTTATATTCAAATCACTTCGCAGAACATTATTTTTACTTTTTGATATTATATGATATTATCATTGTTGTATTTGATAATATAAATGGAGAATTTTTAAAACCCCATTTTTATTTTTAAATATTATTATGGAATGACATTTTCATCTTTTGAGAAGATGCATTATTTCCATATTTGTATTTAATTATGGAAGTGAATGATTTCTAAATTCCTATTTTGTATTTAAATCTATTGTTGAATAATTCTTCTATCTTTCAATATGGTATTTTATTCTCAATATCATATTAGATCACAAGAATAGAAGCACCGATTTTAAACTAAAATTTTACTCTCCCATTCATCCTAAGATATAAAAGAATTGAGGAACTAAATCTACACCCAAAACATATAAAATATGGTTCAAGTTAAGTAGACCCTATATAAGCAAAATCAAGCTGATTCATGCCAAGTTTATTTACTCTAATCAATCAAAAACACATTGTTTTACAAGGGAATGTGCCTCAAGTAGGTTACCAATATATTTGTTTCCTCAAGAAGAAGACCAATATATAGGAACTAGTCCCAATTGGGGACTAAATCTTATTAATTGGCCCTAATGACTACCATTTATGCTGTTGACCTTGACAATTTTTTAAGGTGGGGTGATTTCTTAACAAAAATATTGATTGGTAACTTGGCTACTCTACTATCAAAATGCACCTCTCCATTGACATCCTACGATCTTGACAAACAACATCATCAAGTCGGACCTTCTGATTATGCTACACAATTATTGTATTTTCTCTTATGTTCTATTTAACTATGTATGTAGCCAATAATAACACTCAAGTTCCAATTCCTAACCAAAATATATAAATAATGGGTCAAGGGTGCAACTTATTTTATGCAATTTCTTGTAATAAAGATTTTAGAGAAATCCAAAAGGTTATTTAAAATATTTTCTTTCTTCTCTACGTTCATGTTCTTTATTTCACTCAATATTATCAGAATAGTGTGGGTGTAATTCATAGAAAAATATAAATTCAACACATAATATAAATTAAAATTTTATAAAAATTGGTCAATTTAAAATATTTTATAAGCTCACTTTATTGATGGACATGAAGCTATTTCTTGCAATAGAATTGTGACATGTTTACTAAAGTTCAATAGATGAAATTTAATTTTTGTGATGTTTGATTAAATTTGTTTATATATATATTATTAAAAATTTTAATTGTTATATCTAGGAACATTCATGGAGATAGAGAGTTAAAGAGCTTAACATATTAGCTTTAAATAAAGATCCAACACATAAATAGATAAGAGATATATGTTGCAAATCTGAGATTATGGAATAGACTTTTGATGATAGCAAACATTCATGTTTTTCTACGACTGCCTTGCCTACTAACTTTTCAGGTCCACAAGATCGAGCGCAACTTAAGACCAGCTCAAGATTGGGTAGATTTAGATTGAGTCAGTCTGTAATGTTTTTCTTTTCTTAAGTCAATTATAAAAGTGGTTCCTGATGCTAAATAACCTTGTACACACACTTGAGGAATTTTCTGTGTTTTTTTTTTTTTTTTTTTTTTGAGTATATTGTTTTGGACGATGTTTATATCGGCCAGAATGATCCGACTAAAAACATAAACCCTAATTAGGGCATCTTAGTTAAGGCATCTGTCATTAAACACATCGTCCTGAACGATCCTTGTATCGGCTAAAATGATAAGCTCAAATCAGAAAGAATTATTCACCATATCTATTTAGGTTAAATTTATTTTTGGACATCGACCAGGATGATCCATTACATTGTCCTGGACGATACAACATAATTATGCTTAAATTAATCTGGCAATTATGGAAAGCAATTAAGGCTGATTAATACGATCACATTGTTCGGGCCGATCACAGCATTGGTCGGGATGATGTCCTGGACGATTGACATTGGCCAGACTCTATTCAAGGCAATGTTCAGGATGATTGTATTCAGATTTAAACTAATCGGCAGGGCGATTTTGTATCGCCCTAGACGATGTAACCAATTTTCTTCTAATCATCCCAAATCATCCCGGCTGATTGAGCTTAATTTGTACTGATCATACAGAACGATAGAAATATCATCCTAGACGATAATGTCGGTTCTTGAAATTTTATTTAAAGGACCCAAATTTTCTCATGCAAAAAGACCTTTGGCTGCTATCTTGGCCTGAGAGAGCCAAGAAGAGAGGGAGAGAGAAGGAGGAACTTGTGAGGGGAGTTTATGAGAGGGATTCACAAAGGTTACTCCAAGTAAGGTTCCAAGGCGTCTTCTTCAGTCTTCATCCTTCGTCCTTGGGGGTTCAACAGATGTAAGCTTCAGCAATTGGTCGAGGTTCTCTGCCTGCTTCAGGAGGAAGCAAAAGGAGTTGGGTTCTCTGCCTGCTTCAGGAGGAAGCAAAAGGAGTTGAGTTCTCTGCCTCGTCGAGGTTGGCGGAAAGGAGTTTTTGTGAGGGCTTCTCCGCCTTACTGTGGGAGCAAAATGAGAGTCACTTTTATAGTGCAATACTCGAAGGGTGCCTCCGCGTAGTGGACGTAGGTTGCGTTGACCAAACCATTATAAATTCTCTGTGTTCTTTTCTTACTATGTTTCCGCATTTAATTTCCGCATTATGTTTTCTTTGTGGTGATATTGGTTTTAAGTTTTGTGCTTTGGTTTAAGAAAGATTTTTTAAAATACCAATTCACCCCCCTCTTGGTTAGTCTATGGGTAGTTCTTAAGGGCTTAACATCCCTAATGAACTTTCAATATAAAGGTGCAACATTCACAAGAGACAAAATAATTTTTGCATAAAATTTTTTGAAAATGGGAAAATTCAAGGGTCCATGCCAAATTTAAAAGAATCTAATAGTGTTTATAGTTGATTACAAATGAGGCTCTTCCTCGAGGAAAGGCCTTGGCTCGATATACCAAATATACATCATAATGGACACATTACAATAATGGAGTTGGAAGAATCCAGTGAAATGAGAGTTATTTTCAATAGAATATTGTCTTATTCATTTGGTCAGTAGAATTTTGGTCGGTGCACGATGGTGGTTGATGGCTTATAATTGACTGGCGATGGTGGTCGAATGAATTATAGTCTACGGGCGATGGTGGCTAGAAGGATGGTGGTCATAGGAACCATCATCAATGAGGTGATAGTGGTTAGAGTGACCATAGTCAATAGGCGATAGTGGTCAAAGAGATTATAAAAGATGGGAAATGGTGGTCAGAGGGTTTTTACTCAGTGAGGAACAAAGTTTAAAGGGACCGTAGCCGATGGATGATAGAGGTCGAAGGGACCAAAGTCTACTAGTGAAGGTGGTTGAAGGGATCATACTCAACAAGTGATGGATGTTAGAGTGACCATAGTCGACGAATAAAGGAGGTCATAATGATGGGCGATGATGGTCGAAGAGACTGTAGTTAGTTGGCGATAGTGTTCAAATGGACCTTCATCGAGGGGGTGACTATGGTTAGAGTGGTAGTATTCAGTGGGCGATGGTAGTCAAAGATAATGTAAAGTATGGGTGATGGTGGTCGGTGGGGTTGTTCTCTATGTGGGAAGAATGTTTGAGGGACCGTAGACGATTGGTGATGGAGGTTATAGGGACCATGGTCAACGGATGAAGGTGGTATGAGGGACCATAGTCGATGGGCGAAGGAGGTCACAGTGACAGCAAATGATAGGCAAGTTGGTTGAGGGGTCGTAGTCGATGGGTGATGGGAGTTGGAGAAACCATAGTTTGTAAGCGATAAAGGTTAGAGGAACCATAGTTAGTAGGAGATGGTGGTTGCATAGACCTTAGTAGGAGGGAAACGGTGGTCAGTGGAATCATAGTTGACATGTGATAGTGGTCGGTGGGACCATAGTTGGCGGGCGATAGACATCGGAGGGATCGTAGTCAACCTGTGATTGTGGTTGGAGGGTTTATTGTCGATGGGGTACCGTGATCGGTGGGACCATAGTCGGTGGGCCATGGTAGTCGGTGGGACTACAGTCGGCAGGTGATGGTGGTCAAAAGTGACCATAGTGGTAGGCAATGGTGGCAGGAGTGGTGAGTCAAAGGCAGTCGATGGAGGTCCAGCCACGATAGGTGGCTGGGCGGAGGTTTGGTTGTTGTCAATGGACAAGCGTTGGCCCGACGGTGGTCGACTAAAGTTTTCCAGTAGTGGTGCTTGGGTAAAGCTCTAGGATCCATAAAGCCGCAAAGTTCTTTCCAATCTCTAACCAAAAAAGTCTCCCTTATGAAGAGAGTGTTGGTCTATTTATAGATTTTAATAGTGGCATGTTCTATAAATATGGAGAAGATTCTGAGCAGGTTGAGAGTGCTCCATTGAACAAGCCATAGTGATTCTCTTGATAGTAGAGTATTCGTTCAACATTTAAGTGCCTTAATGATGTTGGAGTTGAGAGATCTTGGGCTCATTGGCTTCATCTCATCGAGCCCCTCGATTCGATTATAAGCATGCCATATTTGGTGATCATTCAATTAATATTTTGAATCTTCCAAATATATTTTTATCCCTTGTTTTAAACTAATTTGGGCTCGGATTAGACTGATTTTGGTCTTTCGGTTCATCTCATTGAGATGTTCAATTTGGTTATATGTTTGTTAAAATTTGTGTTTGGATGGTCTCAAATTTATTTTGCAAGTTGTCAGCTCAAATATTCCTCAAGATTCATACTCGATCAAGACAATTTTTGCTAACGTATCAATATCACTTAAATTTTTATGCTTATCATGATAAATCCTTCACCTATACACATGTGAGGATTTGCACCTAATCGCACTAAGAGCATTTCATAATTACCATAATCTCTTTTTCTTAATCTTGTTAAAGCAAATATAAAAATAATAAATAAAAAAACACACACACGCACTCACACACCCACACACACAAAATTGATTTTCTTATTTGGATTAAAAAATTGATTTATTTAAGTAAATAAATTTAAAATAATTAAATTAAGTTATAAACTTAATTTATAAAATGAGCTTCCCCCAGCAATTTACTAACCTAAAAAACCAGAAGTCTAAGATCTGCACATGATAAAACTCTTTTGGAGATGCTACAAAGTTCTAATTTATGACCAATTATATTACATGTTAAACGTCATTTCAATAATAAATGATATTAATATAGAGAGTTATGTAAATTGTCCTTCTTCAAATCCCCGCTCACTTGATTAGGAAAATTTTTAGTTGCAGACACCGGATGTAGAGATAGCTTCGGACATTTACTTAAATTTGACACGTGGAGTGCATTTTGATTGCACTTTTTGTGCAGTTTAGTTGCACTGACTATTTTTAATTATGCTTTACATGTGTTTTACATGCGTTTTTGTTGCACTTCAATTGCACTTTGACTGTTCTTTTGTTGCACTTTTTTTTACTGCGAATTGAATGCGTTTTAACTGCACTTTATCTGTGCTTTAGTTACACTTTTATTGTGTTTAGCATAAAATTCCACAAACATATTAAATAAATAAAATAAAAATTAAATCCACCTGTCAACTCCGACAATTTATTGGATTTTCCCATTTGAATAGTAGCTCCGAACTTCCAGCTCAAGCAAACCCTCTTTCTATTCTCGATAGAATCGATTGAGAAGCAAACTTAAAAACCGATTTTTATTGGTTCTAAGATCCTTTGGGTTCTGAAATTCTTCGTAATTATTTAATTTCTTTGTTCTTTGGTTAGATTTTCTATTCTTCTTCGATTGCCAGACGAAGTAGTTGCGGGAGGTGAGCTGCTGGTAAGAAAAAAATGGAACTTTTGTTCTTTTTAGCTTCTTTTTTAGGATAGAGATATCCGTATTAGCTGAATTTTTTTCACTGGTTTTGTGCAGAAGACGATGGTGGAGAGTGCATAGAAGGTAAATTTGGTAATTTTAGGGTTGTTTTATATGCTTATTACTATCTTGTCGTCTGATTGTGGATACTATTCAGGATGTATTGAGTCAGAACAGGTGAGTTCTAGCTTGTGAGTTTTATTAAGATATTTATTCAACACTTGTTATTTCTAGCTGCATTAAGTTCTTCAGCTTGTTTGTTCTTTGTAGCTCAAGTATTTGGCGATTTGTCTCTGAGAAAAGTGGAATGGATAACCCTTTGTTTACCTTTATTTTTTTGCGAACTTTTGTTCACTAATGGACGATCAGTTTATTGCAAGGTTAAAAAAGCTTGGTTAAGGACTCATCACAGAACTTTTGGGGCCGTTTGGTATCCCTTTTTAGGCAGGATTTTAGCGAGATTTAAATTATGTCAAACAGAATTTTTGGAATTTTATAGTCTACTATTTTGATAAATCCTATTTCAGTTCGGGTGTTGTTTGAATCATTTTATAGATTTGTTAAACTCCTCTATTTACATCATTTTATAGATTTAAGGATTTCTCTTCTCACAAATAAATAAATTGCCAAATAATTTATTGGTATTTAACAAGATTTAGCAATTGATATGCCCAATAATTTTTAGGTTTTAATCCTCTTCATATTTACAATTTTCCATTTCTTAGAATTTAATAGATCACACTTGTAACCAAATATCCCCTTAGTTTCCTATTTTTTGAATTTATATTAGGGTTTGGTTTTGGTTACTTTTTATCTTTCAATATTTCAAAATATGTGCTTAAGGTATAAAAATAGAATTATGTAACTGTTGCCTATTGATTTTGTGGGTATAAACTATAAAATATTACTAGAACTTTGTTGACTATTCAAAATTTTCATCAATATTTCATTTAAAATTTATGAGCTTTGGGGGACAAATTTGATTTGCCCGGGGTTAAATCAGATGAGTTAATAAATATTAAAGTTATTTAAATAAAATAATAATGGTATAATAATCATGCAATAATATAAATTTGTAACTAAAACAAAAAAAAAAATAATTATAAATAAATAATAGTTTCTATAGTTTTAAATTTAAACAAATTTAATTTATAATTTGATTCATATTTAATATAAATTTAATTCAAATAGAAATTTATAAATTTAATATAGATTATTATTAATTTATGTTATATGTTTAAATATATTTTACATCTATAGGTTATATATCAAATTTATTTTATAAATTTATATCTAAAAATTATTTATGTAAAAATAATTTATCATTAATAAATAGATAAAATTATTTTTGTAGTGTATAAATAAATAAATAAATTATTAATAGCTAAAAAATAACTATTATTCATGTTATAAATAATTAATTAAAAAATCGATTTAGAAATGAATTTTAAGGACATTATATATGTTGCGACTTGTAAGTTTCATAAACCTCAACTCATCTCTTAAGTCCCATATCACATGGAAGCTCTTTCTTGCTATTATTTATATTTTTGAGTTTTAGTGTGATGCACCAACACTTCTCAAAGAGGCGTCTAGTGTCCGACACGTATTTGACACGACACTTGTCGACACGTCTCTGACATGTGTCAGACATACTGAAAACGTGTCTGATTAATAAAATATTAAATAATTATGACACGTGTGTCTTAAATATTTTTTAATTTTTTAAAAAAAATATAATTTTCTGTATTTAAAATATAAAAACTAAATTTCATATTTCATATCCACAAGACCAAATCAATAGTCATCACTTAATATCTCATTCATCGAATATTTTCATTTTTCGTTTCCCTTTGGCAGGTCACGACTTTGGTTTAAGAACAATTTATGATGTCATCTCAACATCTATGTATGACGTCGTTATAACATCGACATTTCAAAACCATATCAACATCAAAGTCTGATATTATCTTGATATTGATGCTCGATGCTAATAATCTTTACACCCACAACTTGACAGTTAATCTTTGTCTGATGTCGTCTTAACATCGAGGATCAACACCCTCTCAACATCGACGACAGACGCCCTCTTGGCATCGACACCTGATACTGCATATTATTGATGCCTGACTCCCAACAACATTGTTGTCTCCTCTTTCGATGTTTGATACACAACATCAATGCCCAACTGTCGACATCCTAATATCAATATCTTAAAGCACAGATTTTAGTTAAATGATTTATTATTTCTAAATATATTTTTATAGTATACTTATTCAATTTTTATGCAATATTTTTAAATTATAAAAATCATAATACCTTGTCTAACTTGTGTTTGTGTCATATATTTTCAATAATTGATGTATCACATGTTCGTCATGTCGTGTCGTATTCGTGTTGTTGTGTCTATGTCTATGCATCATAGCCTGTGTTAAAAACTCACATGTGAAGATGTTTCATGGTGTATTGGGGCATATATATATATATATATATATATATATATATATATATATATATAATAAAATTTTCATGCTAATTAAAAATATTTAATATAATAAATTTATTTATTTAATTATTTAAATAATGTGGTAATTGAACCAACCGGTTCAAAGGACCTGGGACCAGTTTGGCGGTTGACGGATGAACCGACGATTCGGTCCGGTTTGATTTAGAAGTGATTTTTGAAGTGGAGTGGACTGGACTGGTCTTATGACCGGTTCACGGTTGAATCGGTCTAACTGGCCAGTCTAGTCCGATGTTGAAAACCTTAGTATTTATAACTACTTTATTTTAGTTTTATATAATTTTATTTAAATTTTATCCTTAGGATTATAAAAAAATTACTACATCCTGGGCGACTTGCTTGCCATATTAGCAGCCAATCACATATTAAACAGGGGAGTTTGCCTAGTTTAAAATTTTTATTTTAATGTCCATTTTAATATTTAAATTTTTTATTATACCTATTTTTAATATTTGTCCAGCTTCGAGCTAAAACTCCGAGTTTTATTTGAAACTTTAGAGTTTATCCTCAAAGTCCTAAAATCAACTTATATATAAATATATGGATCAATTAAGCATCCGAAACCACTGAAACTGACCTGAGTAGACTTTGATTTATAGTTCTCTATCTTTCCATGTAGTGATCAAGTCTAAGAGTTGCTATGATGCTGAAGAAGAGAACAATTAACAGTAAGGAAGGTCTAATGTTTGATCATAGTTCACTTAATGCTCCCACTTATAAGTAAACCAGCAGTTCTTTCTCTTATTCCATCACCTGAGTTCTTTGTGGGTTTCTTTGACACTGAGACTTCTGCAATGAGCCAACCTCCATCTTAGAAGCCAAATCATTCTCTGCAACAGTGCACCATTTCATCTCTAATTGAAAGCAAAGAGCTCATTCAGGCAATTTTTTAGAAACAAAACATCATCCATGGGATGTTAGTGAATAAAAAACAATTGGGCTTGGAATTTTTTATGCTCTCAGAAATGAGAAAACTGATAAGAAATCTTCAAATTTGGAGGGTAGAATGTTGTTGTTTGGATCGCAGCTCAAGGCTCAGTTACCTTATAAAAAAAAATGACTTTTTTGAGTCCCCTCGCCCTGTAATTGAGTTTGGTGTAAAAAACAAGAGCTCAAATAGCTATGGCACCATTACTATCTCCTCCAAGATCTTCGGCAGTTCTTGGTGGTTCTATGCCAGAGTCGTGGCCGCCGCCACCAATCTTATGTTCATCTACAAGCGAGATGGAACAATCTGAGGATTATACTTGCGTGGTTTCTCATGGACCGAACCCTAGGATTACTCACATTTTTTATACTTGCATCATGGAGAACTCTGGCAATGGTTACAATTCTCTGAGGAAGGAGATCAGGTTCTCCACAGATGGGGAAAGTAGTTATCCTTCTAATGATTTCTTGGCTTTTTGCAATGTTTGCAGAAAGAAACTTGGGGAAGGAAAGGATGTTTTCATGTACAGGTTTACCTCTTTCTTGTTTTTTCAAGAAAGCTTGAAATTTTAATAGATCTGACTCTTTGCTTTTGATTTCTGATTTGCGCTGCATAGTTTTCCAACTCTAGTTTTATTGGTATCCATTGCCTCCAAGCGCTAATTTGTTTCGGTTTAATTGCTTGGAACTGATTGAAACTGAGTTCTAGAATTCAGTTTCATTGCTTGTTTAGCAGAAAGTGAAAAATTTGAGTTCTTACATTTGAATCTTAAATTCTTAAGGTAGTAAGTGAGTTTCAATTATGCAAACTTTAGTCATCTTTATTTATTTTTTTTTTTTTTTGTTGAAAGTAGTAATTCAGTAATATAATGTTAAAAGAGTAAAGCCACTCATCCACCTAAGCATTCTCATCTCTACAAGACTTAACTTATTTTTATGCTTCTCTTTTAATGGCCAACATTCTGCATCATAAAGCATTGCATATCTCACCACCATCTTATTGAATTTTCCCTAAAGTTTGAGGGGTACTTTTCTATCACGCAACATGCCTATGCATTCCTTCGCTTCAACCATCCAACTTGAATTTTATAATAATATCTTCATCTTTTTCACCATCACTTTGAACAATAGTCCTGATATCTAAAACATGTATCCTTTTTAATGACCTAATCATCCAAAGTCATAATGCCCCACTAGATCTATTACTATGTTAGGCCAATCCAACATGGACCAATCCAATGCTATAGGAGGCGGACCAAGAGTCCACCCCATTGGATTTTCTGCCCAAGGAAGGTGGGGCCCACTAGCCAAATAAAATAGGAAGGAGGGATAGGCAGCTAGGGCTAAGGAGGTGGGTTCAATTGCTTTAATTAGGGAAGGAGGATTAGGTTTAGGGTTATGCAAATTATTTGGGGCTGCTCTTGTTCTTGGAGTTTTGGTGTCTTGGGCTCTAGCGGCTTCTAGAGATTGGGAGAGAAGGATCCTCCTCTCAAATAGAGGATCAATTGTATCTTACAATTTCTTTTCTGTTGGTTTGATTTATATAATAAAAACTACTATTTTGTTTGCTTTTCATTGGATTTCTGGAGTATTTATGTTGTTTTCGTCAATCTTGTTAGGGTTTACTTGAGATCTTCATGTGTTTCCTATTAAAATTGGCATCATAGCAGATTTTGGGACCATCGTGGGCTGTTTTTCTGAAATTTCAGCGACGTATTTTTTTGTTCGGAAGGCGGTTTCTTGCTGAAATTTGAATCAATACCCATAATTTTTTATGGCGGCCAAGTAGGTAGATGCTTTGGAGGGGCGCTTTGAAGGGGAGATGAGTCAAATAAAAGCCACGCTGGAAGATCGAATCTCCTCCGTAGAAGACAAGGTTTTGTCCATAAAAGGCAAGGTTTCGTCCGTTGAAGACAATGTTTTTGATCTTCATGCGATGATGAAAAAGTTATTGAAAATCATATTCAAACTGTGGCATCGGAGGCAAAGGGACCCATGGGAAGAACTAGAAATTCTAATTTTTGTAGGAGGAATCATGGAGGAAAGAGGTGGAAGGTGCGGAGGTAGGCATGGGTATGAGGGGCATGAATCACGGAGTGCTGGTTGGGGAAAAAATAAATGGAATGTGGAATAAGGGGTGCATAGTTTGAAGAAAAAAAGGGAGAAATTGAATAGGGGTTGGTGTATGAATGTAGGAGGGAAGATCGAGAAACTTGGATTGGGCCAAGAACTTGGGAAAGAGAAACTATGGAGGAATAAGGGGAATCGGGAGAGATCAGAAGGTAAGGAAGTTGAAAATGCCCAATTTTGAAGGGGAGGACGCACATAGATGGATCTATAAGGTGGAGAGGTATTTCGCCGTCAATAGTTTGACGGAGGAGGAGAAGTTGACAGCAGCATGCTTATGTTTGGAGGGTAAGGCACTGTCATGGTACTAGTGGAGACTCTGTGGGAGACCCCTACGGAGCTGGAAAGAGTTTAAAGTTTTTTTTAATAGAACGTTTCCAAACTGATAGGGGATGAGATTTCTATGAGCAATTCTTTGCACTAGTGCAGGATGAATTTGTGGTAGACTACGGGGAGAGGTTTGAGCATCTGGACAGTTGAGTGGAGCGATTTTCAGAGACGACATTGGAAGGGAATTTCCTGAAGGGGCTCAAATCGGAGATCAGAGCCGCAGTGAAGGTCATGAGGCCTCGTGACTTGGAAAAGGCCATGGAAGCAGCTGGTGGAAAATCAGAGATATCATGAAAGGCGAGCCACGAGCAATAATTCAGGGGGGTCTTATCGCATGACAACCCCTCTTTTAGAACCCATGGGTCCGACAGCAGGAGGATTTCATGAGACCACTATGGAGAAGCCAGTAGGAGGAAGTTGAGGAAATTTTAAAAGGCTAATGGAGGAGATGTAGGAGAAGTGGGCAAAGGGGTTATATTCAGGTGTGATGAGATGTATACTCCTAGGTATAGAGACCGAATTCTTTAGGTTCTTACCATCTATGATGACGAGGAAACTAAAGGAGGTGAGAGAGAGGTAGAGGAAGAGATGGAAGAGAAGATACATCTAGATCTGGCAGAGGTTTCCCTAAACTCTGTGGTAGGATTCATTATGAATCATATCATGAAGGTGTAGGGGGAGATAGAGGACATGGATGTGATGGTATTAATCGATAGTAGAGCTACCCACAATTTCATTTTCACTCAGGTTGTCGATCAACTGGGAGTGAAATTGGTGGATATAGGATATTATGGGGTGATGATAGGTATAGGGAAGGTGGAGAAAGATCAGGAGATCTGTAGAGGAGTGGTGTTGACCATCCAGAGGATCAGGTAAGGGAGGATTTTCTTCTATTAGAGTTAGGAAGTACTGATATCATCCTAGTAATGAAGTGGTTGCAGACCTTGGGGGATATCAAAGTCAATTGTGGAGCACTCACAATGGAGCTGATGGTGGATGGGAGAAAGGTGATGATAAAGGGAGATGCTGGGCTATCCAAAACTATGGTATCTCACAAAATCATAGTGAGAAGTATACAAGAGGTGGGGGAGGGCTTTTTGGTGGAGCTGCATAAACTGGAGGGAGTTAGATTGGAGGAGAGATGAGACATATCCCTCTCAGTACAGCCATTGATCCAGCAATTCCATGAGGTTTTTCAGCCGCCTCAGGGATTGTCACCACCAAAGGAGCATGAGCATGCTATCACCTTAAGGGAAGGTGTATTACCCATCAGCATCAGGCCTATCATTATCCTCAATTTCAGAAGGATGAAATTTAGAAGTTAATTATAGAAATGTTGGAGGCAAGAATTATCAAGCCCAGTGTTAGTCCTTTTCTTAGCCCAGTATTACTGGTGAAGAAAAAAGATAAAAATTGGAGGTTTTGCGTGGATTACAGAGTAGTAAATAAGGAGACCGTGCCAGACAATTTTCCTATACCAGTGATAGATGAGCTGTTGGATGAGTTGAGTGGGGAAGATATCTTCACCAAAATATATTTGAAGTCCGGATACCATCAAATCATGATGAAGAAGGAGGATGTACCCAAGACGTCTTTCAGAACTCATGAAGGGCATTATAAATTTTTAATGATGCCTTTTGACCTTATTAACGCCTCGGCCACTTTTTAATCCCTCATGAACAAGGTCTTTAGACCTCATCTAAGGAAATTTGTGATGGTGTTCTTTGATGATATACTGGTTTACAACAAGTCAGAGGAAGAGTACTAGGAGCACTTGAGGAGGGTGTTAAAAGTATTACAAGAGCACCAACTGAGGGCCAACATGAAGAAGTGTTGCTTTTCCTAGACCAATGTGGAGTACTTGGGGCATATTGTATCTAAGGAAAGTGTGGCAGCTGACCAAGCAAATATTAAGGCGACATTGAGGTGGCCAATGCCTAAGAATCTCAAGGATTAAGGGGATTCCTAGGACTGACATGATACTATAGGAGGTTCTTGAAGGGGTACAGCACCATCGGATGGCCACTAACAGAACAGTTAAAGAAGGATGGGTTCCT
The DNA here is from genome assembly GCA_016618105.1 of Dendrobium huoshanense. Lineage (NCBI taxonomy): Eukaryota > Viridiplantae > Streptophyta > Magnoliopsida > Asparagales > Orchidaceae > Dendrobium > Dendrobium huoshanense. The sequence goes on from CM028350.1 coordinate 3,433,854, forward strand.
ATGGGGGGAGGCGGATACAGTAGCTTTTGAGAGCTTGAAGAAGGTCGTGACTATTGTACTAGGTTTGGCCCTACCAGACTTCACTCAGGTCTTCATAGTAGAGACAAATGCCTCAAGATATGGATTGGGGGAAGTGCTCATGCAAAATTATCGACCCATTGCCTATTTCAGTCAGGTGTTTATGTTGAATCTAGTAAGTAGGTTGTTAAGCTTAACTAAATGTCTCAAGGCTACCAAGAGGGGGGGTGAATTGGTAGTTTAAAAATTTAATCCCTCTTTGAAGATTAAGTTGAACCGAAATGAAAATTTTCTTTTAAAGTTTTTCTAGAAAATATTTTTCAACCACAGAGTTGCTAAAAATTAAAATAAAATGCGGAAACATAAAAAACTGTAAATGACACCAGATTTATAGTGGTTCGGTCTATAACCAGACCTACATCCACTCCTCAGAGGCACCCTCTGAGTATTGCACTAAAACCAATAGTGACTCTCCTTTTGCACCCACAGCAAGGCGGAGAAGCCTTTACAACACACTCTTTTCACCACTACCCGGTGCGGCAGAGAACCGTCGTCCTTTTACACAATCCCCAGTGTTGGCAGAGAACCGTCCGTCCTTTCACACTCTCCTAGTGTGGGCAGAGAACCCTTTCGTCCTTTCACACTCTCCTAGTGTGGGCAGAGAACCCTTTCGTCCTTTCACACTCTCCTAGTGTGGGCAGAGAACCCTTTCGGCTGTTCACACTCTCCAAGTGTAGGAAGCGATCCTTTCGTCTATTTACACTCTCCAAGTGTCGGCAGCGAACCGGATCTCCTTGACTGATCTTCTCACAAGAAATCTAGAAGAAAGAAAGAAAAAAAGTGAAGTAATTCCAATTCACAAGTAGAGATTCTTACCTTTGAACTCCAAGTGAAGCCTTCACGCTCCAATGGTAGGAATCCTCCTTTGAATGCACTCTTCCACTCTCTTCTTAGCTATTCTCTCAAGAGGCACGAAGATTAAATGACAAAAAGATTGGGTGGCAGTCTAATTTAGACTATATATACAAAAGACAAGAAAAACCGCCCAAAAACTACAAGTTTTCAATTCTGTACGCAGAGGATCGTCCCGTACGATCGTGGATCGTCCTGGACGATTTTACTTAAATGCTTTGAAACAACCCTATTTGTATATGTGTACGAAATATCTTCGTACAGCTGATCGTCCCGTACGAACTAAGTTCGTCCGGTACTAACGGTTATTACAAGGTCGGTCTAGAAAACTGCTGAAAACCGTTCTAAGTCGGTTAATCGTCTAGACGAAAATAGGTTCGTCTGGACGAAATTTTTACAGAGAGCAGATCGTTTTCTGACAATAATAATTTCGTCTGGACGAAAATTTTACAGAGACCAGATCGTCATGGACGATAATTAATTTCGTCTGGACAAAAATTTTACAGAGAGCAACTCGTTTTCTGACGATGATTAATTTCGTCTGGACGAAAATTTTACAGAGACCAGATCGTCCTGGACGATAAAAATATCGTCCCGGACGAATAGGACTTAAAAATTTTTTCAAGCCAGTTCTTATTCGTTCTATGTGCTCAATAGGAGATAACTGTCTGATCGTCCCGTACGATCTGATATCGTCCCGTATGATCAGTATAACTTATATATGATCTCCTTATGTGTGAGTATATGTTTTTATTCACTCAATTACAATCACTCCCTTTCAAATTTAATTCAAAGAAAAATACAAGCTTCAAATTCACAAAGTATCTCATGTTGAATTTGATTTGAAGTTTTCGTAGTCTGGAGTCTGATTTTCCTGAAATGTTAGTACACACAAGAGCAAATACAAATCTTCTAAAATTGTTAGAAGATAACTACACATTTGAACAATAATGTTTGGAATCATCAAAACTATACAAGTTGCAAAAATGTAAAGCATGCAAATAACAACTATTTTAATAATCTCCCCCTTTTTGATGATGCAAAACAATTATTATTTGTATGATTTCAATTTAAACAAATCTCCTAAACTCCCATTGAATTGATGAATACATGAAAATAAGGAGGCATTTTGAACCACAGAAAAAAAATTTTGTTTTTCAAAAAAAAAAAAACAAAATTTTAAAGTTAAACATAAAATCAAAATGCAAACAAAAACAAAACATACAAACACAAGAATTTCTCCCCCTTTTTGACAACAACAAAAAGTGAAGAAGAAATAGACAAGAAATGTAAGTAATTATATGAAATTCATTTGAAAATTTAATCTAAATGGTGATTGTGATAAGTTATGCAATCTAAAACTAATAGCATTAGGTCAATCATAGAAATTTATAAAATTTAAGAAGTGATATAACATTGTAAGTAAGAAGAATTTATCAAAGACATGATTCAATTTAGACATTCGAATATAGAAAATCATTACAAGAGAGATGTATAAAAATTTTATATTTCAAAGTTCAATAGAATATAAATGAATATAAGATCAATTTGAATTAAGAGATTGAAAGAATTTGGAAAGAAGAGAATTACCAAATGTGGCGCTTTGCGCATCTTTTTCAAATTTTTTTGGGCACATTTTTGTGCATCTTTTGACATTGGGCTAATTTTGTGCCTCCTTTTCATATTTGTGAAGCTTTGCGCATTCCTTTTGATTTTTGTACTATTTGTACAATTTTCAAGAGTAATTGAGACCAAATCTTTCCAAAATCAATAATCTAAAATTTCAAATATTTCTAAGTGCATAAATATCACTTCAGCATAGAAATATTAAATAAGAAAACATCTATATTGCAATAATAATATTAACTTTTATGTAGTCTAAATGAATAGACATGAATTTAAAAGTTCTAATTATAACAAGTTATAAATAACTTTTAAATTTAGAAAGACTAGATTTTCTAATATAATTAATCTCAAATTACAATCTAATTTAAGCACAATTAAGATTAAATAAGACTAATGAAATTCATAAAAATTAACCACATTTCAAAAACAAATCAAATTTGAATCAAGTACAATCATGCATTAATATTAATGAAAAGGATTATATATTCTTTTCATAATATTAAAACAACTAAGAAAATACACTTAACTTTTTAATAAAGACAACTAAAAGAATAAAAAAAATAAACACTAACACAACAAAACATTTAAAACACAGAAAACATAGACAAAATCACAGACTCTAAAATAAAAACACTCAAAAATCATAAAATTCAAAACAAAAAATCAAACACCAATAAACTAAGAAAATATAAATATCAATGTTGCAAAAATATTTTTATTTAATCATTCAAATCAATAACACCAAGCCTTGTTCTTAATGTACTGAAGGTATCAAAGGCTAAAGGTTTTGTAAAAATGTCTGCAAGTTGATTTTCAGTTGAAACATGTGTGAGTTCAATTTCTCCCTTGGATACATGATCCCTTATGAAATGATGCCTTATGTCAATGTGTTTGGTTCTAGAATGTTGAATAGGATTTTTAGAAATGCAAATAGCACTAGTATTGTCACAATAAATTGGAATAGTGCCTATAGTTAATCCTAAATCAATCAACTGTTGTTTTAACCAAAGTACTTGTACCACACAACTTCCTAATGCAATATATTCTGCTTCTGCAGTAGATAGTGGCACTGAATTTTGTTTTCTACTAGATCATGAAACTAATGAATTTCCAATGAATTGACATGTTCCAGAAGTGCTTTTCCTATCCACTCTACAGCCTGCAAAGTCAGAATCTGAGTAACCAATAATTTCAAATGAAGAGCTAAACTTAGGATACCAAATCCCTATGTTTTGAGTTCCTAGTAAATATCTTAATATCCTTTTCACTGCTGTCAAATGTGATTCTTTTGGATCTGATTGAAATCTAGCACATAAGCAAACACTGAACATAATATCTGGTCGGCTAGCAGTCAAGTAAAGTAAAGATCCAATTATCTCTCTAAATTTCTTTTGATCAACAGATTTTCCCTTAAGGTCCTTATCCAACTGAACTGAGGAACTCATTGGTATACTAACAGGTTTAGCATTGTACATTTCATATTTTTTGAGGATGTCCTTAATATATTTAGTTTGACTAAGAAATGTACCTTTCCTCAAGTTGCTTAATGCTAAATCCTAGAAAGTAATTTAAATCTCTCATTAGACTCATTTCAAATTCACTACTCATTGTTTTAGAAAAATCATCACAAAGATTTTTATTTGAAGATCCAAAGATGATGTCATCCACATAAATTTGAATAATAAGTATATCATTTCCAATTTTCCTTAAAAAGAGAATTGTATCCACACTTCCTTTTTCAAAAGATCTTTCAAGTAGGAAGGTGCTCAACCTCTCATACCAAGCCCTAGGTGCCTGTTTCAATCCATATAATGCCTTTTTTTAACTTGAAAACATGATTTGGAAATTTAGAATTTTCAAAACCTGGAGGTTGTTCTACAAAAACATCTTCCTCAATTACCCCATTTAAAAAGGCACTATTGACATTCATTTGAAACAATTTAAAACCTTTAAAACAGGCAAAGGCAAGTAAAACCCTAATTGCTTCAAGTCTAGCTACAGGGGCAAAAGTCTCTTCAAAATCAATTCATTCAATTTGATTATACCCCTTAGCAACTAATCTAGCCTTATTTCTAATGACTACTCTTGAGTCATTCATTTTATTTTTGAACATCCACTTGGTTCCAACAACACTTTGATCTTTTGGCCTTGTAGTTAATTCCCAAACTTTATTTCTTATAAATTGATTTAACTCTTCTTGCATAGCCAATATCCAAAATTCATCAGAAAGTGCTTGATCAATGTTAGTGGGTTCAATAGTTGAAATAAAGACTGAATGATTGACTTCCTTGTTTAGTCCACGCCTACTTCTAACACCCTCACTTGGTTCACCTATAATCAATTCCTTTGGGTGGTTTTTAGAAAATCTCAAATCTCTAGGCAAAGGGTTTTCTCTTTCCAAATTTTCTTCCACATTTTCTTCCAAATTTAATCTATCAATCTTTTGGGAGTTTTCTTCAATTTCTTCTTCAACAACATTTGGCTCTTCCAAATTTCCACATTCATCAAATACAACATGTGTGGTTTCTTCAATGATTAAAGTTTTTTTGTTGAATACCCTATAAGATTTTCCAACACTTGAATATCCAACAAAAATTTCTTCATCTGATTTTGGATCAAATTTTTCTAAGGCAAATTTTCCATTATTATGTATGAACACCTTGCAACCAAATACATGCAAATGAGACAAATTAGGTATTCTACCTTTTAGCAACTCATAGGGTGTTTTATTCAAATTTGATCTCACATTCACCCTATTCAGAACATAGCATGCAGTGCTAACCGCCTCAGCCCAAAAATATTTAGGAAGCGAGTATTCTGCCAACATTGCTCGGGCGGCTTCTATTAATATTCTGTTTTTTCTTTCAACTACCCCATTTTGTTGAGGGGTTCTAGGTGCAGAAAAATTGTGATCAATCCTTTTTTCTTTACAGAAATTTTCAAATCTTTTATTTTCAAATTCTCTTCCATGATCACTTTATATAGAAATTATTTCACTCCCTAGTTTCCTTTGAATCCAAGTAGAAAAATTTCTGAATTCCTCAAACGATTCACTCTTATGAAAAAGAAATCTAACCCAAGTGAATTTTGAAAAATCATCCACTATAATAAATCCGTATATCTTCCCTCCTAGACTTACAGTTCCTACAGGTCCAAAAAGATTCATATGTAGAATTTCTAAAGGTTTACTGGTCATAAGATCTTTATTGAACTTAAAAGAGGACTTCACTTGTTTTCCTAATTGACATGCATCACAAAGGTGGTCCTTAGTAAAGTCTAGTTTTTGTATACCTCTCATTAAGTTCTTTTGGGTAATTCTCCTAAAGTTTTTCATACTAGAATGACAAAGTCTCCTATGTCAAAGCCATGATTCATCAGAAACAATTTTCAAACAAAAAACAGTAGGAGATTGAATACAATTTAAATCTAGCATGTAGACATTGTTTACCCTTTTTCCATTTAAAACATTTTTCCCATTTAGGCTTATTATGCAGCTAGTAGGTAAAAATTTTACATTATAGCCCTTATCACATAGCTGACTTATGCTTAGCAAATTATGTTTTAATCATTCAATTAATAACACATTGTCTATGAAAAAGTTTTTCAAATTTCCAATCATACCTGATCCAACCACTTTCTTTGTGGTATTATCTCCAAGTGTAACCTTGCCTCCATTCCTGGCTTCCAGCGTTATGAATTGAGCAGTATCTCCAGTCATATGCTTTGAACATCCGCTGTCCAGGTACCATATGCTCTCACGAGGTCTTGTGTGAGAGCACTCCTGCAAAATTCTCAAATGTTAGACCTGGGAACCCAAACAAGTTTGGGTTCACCTTTATGAAATTTATAATCAGATGCATGTATGGTATGTCTAGGTTTATGCATCTTAGTTCTCTACACCAAATTAGTTTTCATCTTTAAAGTACAGGTGTGAGATATATGTCCTAAAAATCCACAATTATTACATTTAACATTAGGGAAAATATTCTTATGTTTTCTTCCATATGATTGTCTTCTAAGGATTTCATGAATTTAGGATAATATTTAGGATTTGTAAAATCTTCAAGTCTAGAGGGGTTCCTATTATCCTCGAGAGCTCTTATTGTGAGTTTGTAAAATGAATTCATATCTTCTAAGATTCGATTGGTATAATTGATTCTATAAGTCTTGCTCTCAGATTCATCCTTAAAATTCTTAAATTCTTTTTCAAGTTCAGCATAGGATGATTTTAAATTCTCAAAATTTTTATTCAAGTCATCATATTCATCAAGTAATTTTATGTGGTTGTTATCTATTAAAGTATGATCTTTCCTAAGGATTTCGTGATCCTTATTAAGCTCTTCCAATTCTAAACCTAAGATAGCATGCATTTTTTTCATTTTCCTATATACATCATGCATGTGTTCAGAAACTTCAAACAATTCATCATAGGTTAAATCACATACCTCTTCTTGATCTGATTGTTCAACATTATCTGTCATCAAGCAAAGGTTGGTGACTTCTTCTTCTTTTTCAGTCTCAGATGAGTCTGAAGCTGAGTCCGCCCAGAAAGCTCTTTGAAACTTCTTCTTGCCCTTCTTTACCATTGGTTTCTCCTCTACATTCTCCTTGCTAGGAGTGGCTTTGAGTTTTGGACAATCAGTCTTTATATGACCTGGTTTCCTGCATTCATAACAAATCACTTCATTAGAAACCTTGTCATTTCTGTTATACTTACCTCTATTCCATTGTTGGCGTCTCTTCTGCTTCCTCTTTAAAAAGCTTCTGAATTGTCTAGTCATCAATGCAATATTGTCTTCATCTTCAGGTTGTGAGTGTTCACTCTCTGACTCTTCCACATTTAGTGCAATATTCTTGTCCTTTCGTGGTTCACCTGCATCAATCTTTCTTTGACTTACTCCTTGCTCATAAGCAATGAGTGAACCAAGAAGATTGTTAATAGAATAAATGTTCAGATCTTTAGACTCTGTAATTGCAGTAATTTTAGCATCATAAGTAGTAGGTAAACAACGAAGAATCTTATTGACCATTTCAGCATTAGTTAATTCCCTACCAAGTGCATGCAAAGAAGTGACAATTTGTGTGAATCTTGTGTACATGTCTGAAATAGATTCATTAGGTTTCATGCGAAACAATTCATAGTCATGTAATAAGATATTGAGTCTTGATTGCTTAACTTCATTTGTCCCTTCATAAGTTATACAAAGTCTATCTCATATGTCATTTCCGCTTTTACAAGTGGAAACTCGCATGTAGTCTTCTGATTTTAAAGCACAAAAGAAATTATTTAAACATTTGGCATTTAATTGTGCTAAGTCACGTTCTTCTATAGTCCAATCTGCATAAGGTGTTTCTACTCTAACTCCATCAACTAATCTAGTTGGTTTTGTGTAACCTTCCTGGATTAGCATCCACATGCGATAATCAAGTGACTGTAAGAAAGTAGACATGCGTGTTTTCTAAAAATCAAAAGGAATATTGTCAAACAGTGGAGGTCTAGTGATAGAGTAACCCTCAGGTGTGTTTCGGTTTCCAAATGTAGCCATCTACGTTAATCAAAAAGTAGTTCAAACTTATGATGTTGAAACGATGCTCTGATACCACTTGTTGAATCTAGTAATTAGGTTGTTAAGCCTAACTAAATGTCCCAAGGCTACCAAGAGGGGGGTGAATTGGTAGTTTAAAAATTTAATCCCTCTTTGAAGATTAAGTTGAACCGAAATGAAAATTTTCTTTTAAAGTTTTTCTAGAAAATATTTTTCAACCACAAAGTTTTTAAAAATTAAAATAAAATGCGAAAACATAAAAAACTGTAAATGACACCAGATTTATAGTGGTTCGGTCTATAACCAGACCTACATCCACTCCTCAGAGGCATCCTCTGAGTATTGCACTAAAACCAATAGTGACTCTCATTTTGCACCCACAGCAAGGCGGAGAAGCCTTTACAACACACTCTTTTCACCACTACCCGGTGCGGCAGAGAACCGTCGTCCTTTTACACAATCCCCAGTGTTGGCAGAGAATCGTCTGTCCTTTCACACTCTCCTAGTGTGGGCAGAGAACCCTTTCTTCCTTTCACACTCTCCTAGTGTGGCAGAGAACCCTTTCGTTCTTTCACACTCTCCTAGTGTGGGCAGAGAACCCTTTCGGCTCTTCACACTCTCCAAGTGTAGGAAGCGATACTTTCGTCTATTCACACTCTCCAAGTGTCGGCAGTGAACCGGATCTCCTTGACTGATCTTCTCACAAGAAATCTAGAAGAAAGAAAGAAAAAAGTGAAGTAATTCCAATTCACAAGTAGAGATTCTTACCTTTGAACTCCAAGTGAAGCCTTCACGCTCCAATGGTAGGAATCCTCCTTTGAATGCACTCTTCCACTCTCTCCTTAGCTATTCTCTCAAGAGGCACGAAGATCAAATGACAAAAAGATTGTGTGACAGTCTAATTTGGACTATATATACAAAAGACAAGAAAAACCGCCCAAAAATTGCAAGTTTTTAATTCTATACGCAGAGGATCGTCTCGTACGATCGTGGATCGTCCTGGACGATTTTACTTAAATGCTTTGAAACGACCCTATTTGTATATGTGTATGAAATGTCTTCGTACAGCTGATCGTCCCGTACGAACTAAGTTCGTCCGGTACGAGCGGTTATTACAAGGTCGGTCTAGAAAACTGCTGAAAACCGTTCTAAGTCGGTTAATCGTCTGGACGAAAATAGGTTCGTCTGGACGAAATTTTTACAGAGAGCAGATCATTTTCTGACGATAATAATTTCGTCTGGACGAAAATTTTACAGAGACCAGATCGTCATGGACGATAATTAATTTCGTCTTGACGAAAATTTTACAGAGAGCAACTCGTTTTCTAACGATGATTAATTTCGTCTGAACGAAAATTTTACAGAGACCAGATCGTTCTGGACGATAAAAATATCGTCCCGGACGAATAGGACTTAGAAAATTTTTCAAGCCAGTTCCTATTCTTTCTATGTGCTCAATAGGAGATAACTGTCTGATCGTCCCGTACGATCTGATATCGTCCCGTACGATCAGTATAACTTATATATGATCTCCTTATGTGTGAGTGTATATTTTTATTCACTCAATTACAATCACTCCCTTTCAAATTTAATTCAAAGAAAAATACAAGCTTCAAATTCACAAAGTATCTCATGTTGAATTTGATTTGAAGTTTTCGTAGTCTGGAGTCTGATTTTCCTGAAATATTAGTACACACAAGAGCAAATACAAATCTTCTAAAATTGTTAGGAGATAACTACACATTTGAACAATAATGTTTGGAATCATCAAAACTATACAAGTTGCAAAAATGTAAAGCATGCAAATAGCAACTTTTTTAACAGTTTATAATTAAGGCAAGGCTTAAATTAGTTTATGAGAGCGAGTTGATGGTCATTTTATTAGCCATCCAAAAGTGGCAGCCCTACCTATTAGCTAGGCATTTCATTATCAGGATGGATCAGCGGAGTCTTAAGTACTTGTTGGAGTAACGGATGCTGACGAAGGAGCATCAAAAGTGGCTATCCAAACTACTAGAATATGATTTTGAAATCTAGTACAAGACAAAAGTGGAGAACAAGGTGGCAAATGCCCTGTCAAGATATATGGGGGAGGTACAAGCGATATCAATGTCAATCCCACTGATGTTGGATTGGGAGGCCATTAAGGAGGAGAGTGCCTGGGATGAGGAGTTGGGGAAGATTAGGGCTGATTTACTGGAGGGGAGTAGCCACACAGGTATTAATTGGAAGGGGTGAGGCTTCTATACCAGGGAACGTTTGCGATGCCTAGGACATCAGTCCACATTCCACATTTTCTTCAAGAGTTCCATGGGGGCGTGGTTGGGGGTCATTCAAGGGTACAGAAGACTTATAGGAGACTAGCATCAAAATTGTACTAGAAGGGGATGCACAAGGATGTGGAGGAAATGTTAGCCCGATGTGAGATCTATCAGAAGAACAAGTACATGGACATGTCTCCAGAAGGATTATTACAGACACTAGCTTTGCCATGTCGGGTGTGGGAATAGGTATTTATAAACTTCATAAATGGATTACCTAGATCAGAATGGTTCACAGTGATCTTGGTGGTAGTAGATAGACTGAGCAAGTATGCTCATTTCATTCCCTATGACATCCCTACATAGATGTGATAGTAGCATCAGTTTTTATTTGAGAGGTGGTTAGACTGCATGGAGTACCTGAGTCTATAGTATCTGACATGGATAAGGTGTTCCTTACTCATTTCTGGAGGGAGTTATTCAGATTACAGGGGACAGTACTAAAGAGGAACACCGCCTACCACCCACGGACAGACGGTCAGACAAAGGTGGTTAACAAGAGCTTGGAAAACTACTACCTACGATGCTTTGTGTCTGAGACACCCAAGTTGTGGGCCAAGTGGTTGGCATGGGCATAGTACTGGTACAACATTTCTTATTATTATGCTTCTCAGATGACTCCATTCAAAGTGCTATAAGGAAGGGATCCATCTCAAATGGTGCATTTTGGACATAGTAGCACCACAGTTTCTTTAGTGGAGGAGTACACTAGGAAGAGGGACAAAGTGCTGGAAAAATTGAAGAGGAATCTGATGAGAGTTCAGGAAATTATGAAGAAACAAGCCTATGGGCATAGGAAGGACATGCAGTTCGAGGTAAGGGAGAGGATGTTCTTGAAACTCTGACCCTACAAGTAGAAAACAGTCACCAACCGGAGAAACGAGAAGCTAGCCGCAAGATACTTTTGGCCATATGAGGTAGTAAAGAGGACTGCAGCTATGTTGTATCTGCTAAAACTACCACCAACAACAACTATACATTCGGTATTCCATGTATCCTAGCTGAGGAGGGCAATTGGAGCTCATGCAGCAAGTTCGGAGTTACCAACCTAACAAAGGCTTTAGAGGTAATTTTAGAATCCTTAGAGTTGATGAGCGGTTCATCAAAAAGAAGATGGAGCTAAGGAAATCTTGATCAAATGGAAGAGTCTGCCGGACTATGATGCTACGTGAGAACCTTATGAGAGGATGAAGCATCAGTTTCCCTCCTTTCACTTTGAGGACAAGGTGATTTTTTAGGAATGGGGTATTGTTAGGCCGGTCCAACATGGACCGGTCCAATGCTATAGGAGGCGAACAAAGCAATCTGCCCCATTGAATTTGTCGCCCAAGGAAGATGGGACCCACTAGCAGAATTAAATAGGAAGGAGGGGTGGGGGGCTAGGGCTAAGGAGGTGGGTTCAATTGCTTTAAATAGGGAAGGAGGATTAGGGTTAGGGTCATGCAAATTATTTGGGGTTGTTCTTGTTCTTAAAGTTTTGGTGTCTTTGGCTCTAGCAGCGTCTAGAGATTGGGAGAGAAGGATCCTCCTCTCGAATAGAGGATCAATTGTATCTTGCAATTTCTTTTCTGTAATAAAGCTATTGTTTTGTTTGCTTTCCATTGGATTTGTTGAGTTTTTATTGTTTTCGTCAATCTTGTTAGTGTTTACTTGAGTTCTTCAAGTATTTTCTATCATACTACTAAAATTATACTCTACATATTCGATTTTAGATTCACTCAAATGAAAATTTTTAGACTTTAAGATTGACCTCCATAAGTCATGTTTTCCTTCAACTCTCTCTAGTCTTATCAATAAGAAGAATATAATCACCAAAAAGCATACACCAGGGTAAATCCTATTACAAATGTCTAGTAGGAACATTCATGACTAAAGTAAAAAGATATGGGCTTAAAGCTAATCCTTGATGTTATCCAACTGAATTAGGAAATGCTTAGTCAAACAACCTTGTGTTCGAACACAAGTAATGGCTCCGGCATCCATGTCCTTAATGACTTGAAATGTGGAGGGTTGCATTAGATAGTCGATGCCAGCATAATAAATAATCATGACCAGCATGTCTAACAATTGAGAATAAAAATGTCTATTAAAATAAATATTGATGTATAGGATTCAAAATGATAATTAAGCTTTTTTACTCGAGGTTTATTTTAGCAATACATATATTTCATGTATAACAATAATTAGAAAAAAAAACTATTTACATATTTTAAACATGTCATATGGGAAGCTTAATTCAAGATGCTAGGAATTTGAGTGATGGAAATGAAAAAAAATTAGAGAAATATAGAGAAAATAAGGAGGATCTACATATGATATTTATTGATTTAGAAAAAGCATATGATAAAGTTCCAAGAGAAGTGCTATGGAGAGTTCTTGAAAAGAAAGGAGTTAATAATGCTTATATTCAAATCATTAAAGATATGTATGCAGGAGCGATTACTTGTGTTCAAACACAAGGTGGTTTGACCAAGTATTTCCCTATTTCGGTTGGGTTACATCAAGGATTAGCCTTAAGCCCATATCTTTTTGCTTTAGTCATGGATGTTCTCACTGGACATTTGTAAGAGGATGTACCTTGGTGTATGCTTTTTACTGATGATATTCTTCTTGTTGATAAGACTAGAGAGGGAGTTGAACGTAAACTTGAATTATGGAGATCAACATTAGAGACTAAAGTTTTCGCTTGAGTAGATCTAAAACGGAATATATGGAGTGTAATTTTAGTAGTAATAGACCTAGTGAAGGGATTGTGACATTGGGCGATCAAGTCATTAATAAGAGTACACGTTTTAGATATCTTGGATCTATTGTTCAGAGTGATGGTGAAATAGATGGGGATATTATCAGCAGAATTCAAGTTGGATAATTGAAGTGGAGGAATGCATCGGGCTTGTTGTGTGATAGAAAAGTACCCCTCAAATTTAAGGGAAAATTCTATAAGATGGTAGTGAGGCCTGCAATGCTTTATGGTGCTGAATGTTGGCCATTAAAGAGAAGCATAATATTAAGTTAAGTGTGGCAGAGATGAGGATGCTCAGGTGGATGAATGGCTTTACCCTTAGAGATAGGATACGAAATGAGCATATACGTGAAAAGGTTGGAGTAGCTCCAGTAGAAGATAAAATTAGAGAAAGTCGCCTTAGATGGTTTGGTCACATAAAACGGCGGCCTTCTAATGACCCGGATAGGAGAGTAGAGGTATTAGATTTGACTTATGTTTAGAAAGGTAGAGGCTGACCTAAAAAGACCTGGTTAGAAAATATTAGGAATGACCTTTCTTTATTAGATTTAAATGAGAATTTGATCTTTAATATGACACAATGGAGAAAAAGGATTCATGTAGCCGACCCCACGTAGTGGGATAAAGGCTTGATGTTGTTGTATATAAATTTTTTTTACTTCTAAATTTTTAGAAATATGTTGTTTAACTTGTAAATTCTTGAACTTCATATAAATAAATTATAAAATATATTGTATCATAATGTCTGTGTCATGTTATATCCATATCCTCATCTCCATATTCATGCTTCTTAGAGTGAGTTCCCAAATAAGTGGCTGCAAGCAAAACAAACATCGCTTAAATTTACTTTTAGATCTCAGCTCCAATCACTTCCAGACAATTACATTGAAACAAATTGACTCTTAATCTGGAAAATTTACTGGTCTTCTCAATTGAGTTATTCATATTCTGAATCATATTGTTATTCATGATAAGACCTATTATACAAGGTTATGCTATTTACTGGCATCTGATTGGCGGTAGACAAAATTGCCCATTTCAGTTTAATGACTGGACTCTTTTGTACTAATCATGGCCCAACATGCTACTGGGTTAGGCCCCTTATCTGAAGTGATTGATTTAGAATGGCCGTTTATCTCAAATCTGAAATCAGTGATAGCATCATAAGTAATAGTATGATAGGAAAAATGAAAGCTATTTACAATTTGTTGTTTGCTTTCTTTTGGATCATTATTTTCCCAACTTCTCTATAGTTCACTTCAGATTAAATAAATCATTTTGTTGACATGAATTTTGAAGATTCACATTCAAGGCTTTTATAATTGCTTTTTTGTTAATGTTCTAAACTGAGATATGTAATTCACATTTTAAATTTTGTTTGTTGCTTCTTTTTTAATGCTTTAAACTAAGTCTGTTATAGATGTCCATCTCAGAGGAATGTTAGAAAAAAAAAAAAAAACTTCAAAATATTGTTTGTTGCTTCTTTTCTGATGTTTTATAACTTAGATATGTAATTAATGTCCATCCCAGAAGAAAGAAACCATTTTGGTGACATTGATTTTGAAAATTCACATTTAAGATTTTGTTTGTTGCTTTTTCTTTGATGCTTTAAACTAGTATGTATGGCTGATGTCCATCTCAGATAAAAGAAACTATTTTGTTGACATAAATGTTGAAAATTAACATTTAGGGTTTTGTTTGTTGCTTCTTTTTTGATGCTTTAAACTGAGATATGTCATTAACGTCCATATCAGAGGAGAGAAACTATTTTGTTGACACAAATATTGAAAATTCACACTTACAGTTTTGTTTGTTTCTTTTTTTGGTTGATTTAAATTGAGAAATGTGATTGTTTAGGAGGAACGGCATTTTATAGTCATAAGTGTGGTAACAAGCAGATGCTTTTCGACAATCAAATGGAGAATTCATATCATTATGAGCCTCCCTTTTGGCTTTTGTTGGAAGGCTTGAAGGGGAGATATTTTGCAACCTGAGATAAGTTTTTTTTGTTACGGTTAATCTAAATCCCTGACCAGACTATTATAGAGTACAATTCAGAAGTATGGAGAAAGTCTTTCCTAATTTTTTTGTGGAGTTCTGCTCTTGTCTTTCTTTCTTCTTCCTCTTCTTCTGTTTTTAATTTTGTTTCCGATGAAAGGAGACTGTAATCTGTTTTGCAGGGAGAGTTTTATTGAGAAGCTTGCTGTTGCAGTTTTTGGCTGATGAGGTCATTATATGAACATTCTAATTCAATGTTCTCTCGTTTTCTAACATTTCAGAGCTTGAAGAGTTTGCCTTCGTATTTTCTTTTTGGCTCAACATTATTTAAGTTTTGTTTGGAACAGCTTCCTTACTGATTTCTAAAACAGTTTTGTAGTACAAAAATTTCAAGGTCATATTTTTTTAACGAAAAAATTGTTTTAAGAAACAATAAAAAAATCATCCTAAAGGAAACCAGAGAATTACTGTGTTTTTCATATACCAATGTTATCTTGCTTAATCGTGCAAGCTTATCTAGAAAGAATCATGGAATATAAACTAAATCTATAATATTCATATAACATCACAAACATATAGCAATTAATTAAAAGAAGAAGAAAAATAAAAGAAAATGGTTCAATTATTCAATTTTCTGAAACCACAAGCATATAGCAAACTGAGACAAACAGATAGCAAAACCCATGAAAACAGGCTCTAAGTTTTGCTAAATAAGTAGAAGAACTGATTCAAATGAGGAAACTGTCTTCCCTTACGAAACTATACATAACCATATCTCTCGTTGCCCCTTTATTCCAGCAATAGTTTCTCAATAACCCTTCTCTTTGAAATCCTACCTTCTCCAAAACCCTTTGAGACGCCTTATTCCCCTTCTCTACCAAAGCCTCCATCCTCTCCAACCCCTTTATTTCAGACATCGCCGCCTCCGTCGCAATCCTTACCGCCGCTGTCGCCACCCCTTTCCCCCACCACTCTCTTGCTAATACATAGCCTATCTCGCGGCGGCACTGACTGTCTGCCCCGTTGAAAGACTTTAATGACACGGCACCGACTGGCCTGCCATTGACAATAATAGCACGGAACCATGGACTTGGGAGAACATTCTCTTCCATAAACCGTCTAAGATCGTCTTTGCTCGTGTAGGCATCCCAAGTGCAGTTAGCTGCCACGTGCTGATCAGAGGCCCAAACCCAAAAGTCGTCAAGGTCGGAGAGATCAAATCGCCGGAGGCTCACCGGAGCTGCCATTGATGCTGTTGGTGCTTTGCTTTGTTGTTGAGTCTTTGATCTATTTCATAAAAAGGTGGGAGTAGGGAGAGATGAGATGAGAGATGTGACTTGTTTGAAGTGGTGGCCGGCATTTTTGACCAGGCCAACGGTCAATTATTTGAAAATTTAATTGGACAACGGATGACTAGGCAGCCATGTGCGCAAGTTGAGCTAGGGGACAAATATTTTTTGCCCGGAATAATCATTTACTCTTATTTTTTATTTTTAATCATAGAATAATAAATGAATGATAAATTTTTTGTCCCGAATGATCATTTACTTTTAATCATAGAATAAATAAATGGAGATGTTTTTTTTTTTTTTTTAATCAATTTTTCTAAGGCAATATTTTAAAATAAATTATTAAAAAATTATCATCTAAATAGATGCTTCTTTTTGCTTGCTAACTTTTCTATCGTAGGAAAAATAAACAAAGTGTTTTTTTTTTCTCTAAAAATAATAATTATTAGATGCTTAAAATTTTGAAAAGAAATATATATTTTTTGGTAGCAACTAACAACAAGATAATGTTAGGTTCTTTTGAAAAATTATATAGTTTTGTTGCGTCTTGAAATATTGGCGGAGATCGATATAGAAATATAAAGTTTAATGTCTTAAATTTGTACGAAGATTCAACACATAATTAGATAAATGAGAATGTAATGTTCATAAGAGACACCAGAGTTCTTATGTGGAAACTCCTAAAAAAAAGAGAAAATTTATGAGGCCTAACCTAGTTTGAATAAATCCACTAGTGTTTGCAGTCAATTACAAATGAGGCCCTTCATTGAGAGAATGCCTTGGTTTGATATAGCAATATACATCATATAAAGTGCATTACATTGTGGGAATTGGAAGAATTGGTATAGAACTGTTTGTTTAGTCGGTAAGACCCTACTTTTCTTAACATATGTCAAATCTAATACCTCAACTTTTCTAATCGGATCATCGAAAGGCCTCTGTTTAATGTGACCAAACCATCAAAGGTGAATCTCTCTAATCTTATCTTCCACTGGAGCTACTCCAACCTTTTCACGTATATTTTCATTTCTTATCCTATCTCTAAGAGTAAAGTCACTCATCCACCAAAGCATCATCATCTCTGCAACACTTAACTTAGTATTATGCTCCAACATCTATAATGATAGTTAAAATAACATAGCACAATCAAAGTTCTCATAACACATCATATTAAAAGATAAATATTATAAAATATAATCTAGAAAAAACCATGAAAACAAGCTCTCAGATTTGCTAAATAAGCAGAACTCCTTTAAATGAGGAAACTATCTCCCCTTATGAAACTATACATAACCATATCTCTCAACAGCCCTTTATTCCACCAATACTTATGAAACGCACACTTAAATTTCATGCAAAATGCAATTTAAGTGTGCGTTTTCTGTAGAAAGATAGAATATTAATTTAAATAATGGCATAAAATTTATTACTTTAGTTTTAAAAAATATCATTATACATATATTCAATTTTATTTAAATTATTTATAATTAAAAGTTTATAAAGTAAAACTTTTATTTATAACTATTAACTTTTAGTTATAATACTAATAACTTTTAGTTATAATAATTTTTTTCATTATTATGTTTTTCTTTTTAATAATATTTAATTTTAATAAACTTAAATTGTTTTAAAAAAATAAATTATTTATAACTATTTTAATCAAACTACTTATGTCAATCATATTTAAAAACAATGTATATAGATGGCGGCCCGCGGTCCCGCAAACCCGTGCCTAGGCTTCCCGAGGATGCGAGCGCCTGTTGCGCGCGCTGATGCGCGCGCCTGTTCGCAAACAGTCGAGTTATTTGGGTGGCGGTTTGCTGCCACCGACCTAAGTGGGCCCCACAAAAGCGAAAATAGCCTTTTTTTACTATTTTTGGGTCCAAAAAATTCCCAAAAAAATCGAAAAAATTTGGAAAATTTTTCTAAAATTAAAAAATTTCGAATTTGTATATAACTCCCTCTTATTCTCTTCAAAACCTATAAATAGGCCCCCTAGGCCTTTAGAAAACTTGCACCTTCTCTTTCTTTCTCCCTCTAGCTCTCTAGCGGCTGAGGCCTCCGCTATTTGCGAGCGGGAAACTTCCCCTGCTCGAATTAACGCCCCCCTCGCGTGCAGGAGTTACGAGATTTCTCTTCCTTCCCCCACGGCTTTCTAACAGTTGAGGCTTCCGCTATTTGCGAGAAGGAAACTTCCCCTGCTCGAATTAGCTCCCCTCCTCGCGTGCAGGAGTTACGGGATTTCTCTTCTTTCTCCCACGGGTTTCTAACGGTTGAGGCTTCCACTATTTGCGAGCGGGAAACTTCCCCTGCTCGAATTAGCGCCCCTCCTCGCGTGCAGGAGTTACGGGATTTCTCTTCTTTCCCCCAAGGCTTTCTAACGGTTGAGACTTCCACTATTTGCGAGTAGGAAACTTCCCCTGCTCGAATTAGCTCCCCTCCTCACGTGCAGGAGTTATGGGATTTTTCTTTCTGGTGGATTCTCGTGAGGCAATCAAAATGGGTGATCGCACTTCTACCAAAGATGTTTCCGTCATAGAAGATCGTCCTACTACCCGTTCAGAAGGTTCGAAGAAGGCTTCTAAGGCGAAAAAAGCCAATGACGTGGTTTTTACAATTACGGAAGACTCCTTCATCTCTTTTAGGAAAAAGTATCATTTTCCTAATGACTTGGTGATGAAGGTGCCGGTGAGATCTAAGCGCGCCTGCTTCCCTCCTCGAGGATACGTGACAGTGTATGAGTTTAGTTTGCGAGCGGGGTTATGATTTCAGTCGCCGCCCGAACTGGTTGATATCCTGACGGCTTGTGGATTGAGTTTGTCTCAATTCTCCTACCGGGTCATGTCGGTGGTAGTGGGTCTGATTGCATTTTTCAGAGAACATGGAGCGGTATTGTCTGCAGAATGCCTATCCCAGATGGGGCGTATCTACACTGATCTGTAGGGTCGTATTTCATTTAGATCTAAGTGGTTGGACATTCGTACTCGGGATCCATCCAAGGATTGGATTAGCGATTATTTCTTTGTGCAGAATGATTGGGGTCTCCAAAAAAGATGGGGGGAGTTAAGGGAGCTACCTATTCCCCTTCATGTAGGAGCGGACGACTTGTTGAGTATGTTGAAGCTTCCTGATACCGAAGCTCTTCGTTACGAGATGCGCTCCCTTAGCAAATGCTTAGACGAGGAATATTTATTCAAGATGGGGCTATCTACTCATGCAGGGAGGTCACACGCGCAGAAATTGAAGATATATGTAAAAGCCTCGGAGGTCCAAAAAACTCAACCTCGACGACCTGTGGACGAGGGAGATTCGCATACGCCTAAGAAGAAGAAGTCAAACAAATTTTTCGCAGTCGCCGGCAAGGGCCCTCGCTTTTCTCCGTCTAGGATATATATTCCAGAGGATGTTCTGAAACATAAGTGCATCGATCGTCGACGAGCCGAAGAGTTGGTGAGTTCACCTTCTCTCTATTTCCATTGTATTTGCGTCTAATTTCGGGGATATACTTTTCACTTATTGATTCTTTTTTGAACAGTACATTGAGTTGAATAAAATCTTAGATGATTGGAATGATGAGTTCGTGAAGGTCAAATATCTCCAGGGAGAATATAAGAAGAAATACGACGGCATAGTGAAGGAAATGGAGACAATGGAGAGTCAACTCGATCAATGTAGAACAGAATTGGCGAACAAGATTGCTTCAACCTCTTCCTAGAATGAGCGGATGGATCGTTTGCATATTCAATAAGTGGAGGCGGAGGCAATAAACAACCAACAACTAAAAAATATGCGAATCCTCGAGGCTGAGAATAAGAAGCTCCTGAACAAGTTGTCAGAGAAGGTCGCTCATCTGTCACCATCTACAGCTGTAGAGGAGTTCAAAAAATCTTATGCTTTTAAGATTTTTATTGAGGATCAAGTCCAGGAAGCCCGCGATTATTTTTATGACGTAGAGGTGAAGGCTTTAGAAGCAGAGCTTATACAGGATGGCTTCATTAAAGGCTTTATGAAGGGCGTTCGTACTGTGAAACGCAGGAACAGAGGGGATATCGAGGGGTTGACCCCAAGCCAAGCTTATGGTGATCCTTCTCCAGATTCTGACGGCGAAGAATTGGAGAGTGATTTACAAAAGAACTTCGCATGGGAAGAGGACGACGATGATGATCTTGAGATTCTGTAGGACTGTTTTGATGCTTTTTGTGTTGCTTTTGTTTTTGTTGCGATGATTGTTCGTAAGTTCATGCTGTTCGTGTGTTGTACCTGTTGTTTGTGGGATTTTATATATATATATAATATATTTTTTCTTTTTCATATATGTTAACTCATATGTTAAAGAAGTTCTTTTGACTTGCACGAATATGAGAGATATTCGCTTTGGGACACTCTGACCTATCAGAGGTTGTTAATCAAAGCATTTACTTGATGATTTTAACCTATGTGGAAGAGGTCGGACTAGATCCCCCTTGGATTAGTCATCTATTGATTGAGATACAACATGAGTTGTGTATTTCTCGAATCATAAGAGAAAGCTTCAAAATAGAAGAGATAGTGCAATGACAAAGCAAACATCACATTACTGTATTATATAAAATAGTACGACAGTTCCCTATTAAACTTAGGAATACAAAAACAAGTGTTCTTCTACAACAACGTACGAAGAGTGAAGAAAAAACTCAAAGAAACTACAAGGCACAGCTACAAAGCAAAAACGAACGTCATGAACGACATTACACATAACAGATAGTAACGTCAATCTTCTACTGATAGTATTTGCGAAGGTTGTCCACATTCCAAATTTGGGGAAGCATCTTTCCATTCACATCTTTCAACTTGAAGGTCCCAGGTTTGACCATAGCCGCTACCAAATAAGGACCTTCTCATAGAGGGGAGAGCTTATTACGTTGAGGGCCTTTTCCAGCAGCTTCAAGGCTTCGCAGAACTAAATCTCCAATAGAAATAGTTCGAGGTTTTATCCTCCGATTGTAATGATGAGCGGTCCATTGGTGGTATGCAGCAGCCCTGAGTGAGGCTACTTCTCTTGCCTTGGGGAGGAGGTCTAGATTCGTCCTGAGTTTCTCCTCATTTTTGCTGAAGTCAAAGGTCTGAACCCTATTGCTCGGGACCCTTATATCCACTGGTATGATTGCTTCTGTGCCGAAACAGAGGTTAAACAGAGTTTCTCCTGTATGTGTTCTGGTTGTGGTGCGGTAAGCCCATAAAACATTTGGGAGTTCTTCAACCCATTGCCCCCAGCCTTCCCTAGGCGTGTTTTCATCCCTTTTAGAATTGTTCGGTTTGTGACTTCTGTTTGTCCATTTATTTGAGGATGGGCGACAACTGTGTGGACGAGCTGAATGTGAAAGTCTTTACAAAAAGAGGTAAAGATTTTTCCAGTAAACTAGGTTCCATTGTCGGTGATGACCTTTGCTGGAATACCGAAGCGACAAATTATATTTTTCTATAAGAATTGTTTGGCATTTGCTTCAGTGATTTTTTCCAAGGGCTCTGCTTCCACCCATTTTATAAAGTAGTCTACAGCTAGGATGATGAATTTTTGTTGTCCTGTGGCTATAGGGAAGGGTCCCATTATGTCGATTCCCCACTGGGCAAAAGGCCATGGGCTTTAAAGAGATGGAAGTTCTAGAGCTGGTGTGTGGGTGAGATTGGAATGCAATTGACAGTTTACGCACTTTCGTGTAAACTCAAGTGCGTCTTGTTTCATTGTAGGCCAATAGAACCCCTGTCTCATGATCTTATAAGCCAAAGCTCTTCCTCACAGATGCTCGCCACATACTCCATAATGAACTTCTCAGAGCGCATAATCAGCTTCTGAAGGTGGGAGATACTTTAGATATGGCCCGGTGAAAGCGCGCTTGTATAATTCACCACCAATAATGATGAAATTTGCTGCTTGTCTTTAAAGTCTCGTTGCAGCTATAGGTTCTTCAGGCAGTACCCCATCTTATAAGAAAGACAAAATGGAATTGATCCAAGACTCCTCCCTTGTTTCGTTGATCGATTGTATAACCCATGGACCTTGAATGCTAGGAAAGTGGATCTCCTCAACGTACTTCCTCTTGTAGATGTCTCCTGTTATTGATGTTGCAAGATTTGAAAGAGCATCTGCTCTCGCATTTTGCTCTCGGAGAATGTGTATGATCTGATATTCCCCTATTCGGGTTAAAAGCAGTTTTGCAATCCTGTAATATTGAGCCAGTTGCGGATTGTGGATATCGAACTCTCCCTCTACTTGGGATGCAACTAGTTGTGAATCGGTGTGGACTACCAGGTTCTGCACTTCGCAATCAATTGCTAGTTTTAGCCCAGCAATAAGAGTTTCATATTCCGCCATGTTATTTGTTGCCGGGAATTTGAGTCGGAGCCCATACTCAAGAGTAACCTCCTGTAGAGATATTAGCAGAATTCCAGCTCCCGCACCTGAACCTCTCGAGGATCCATCAACGTACAACGTCCAACATGGAGGAGAAGGCAAAGTACCTAGTTGAACATCAGATGCTGGTACGATGCATTCAACCACAAAATCTGTGAGTGCTTGAGATTTTATATCGGGTCTAGGCAAGTAGTGAATGTCGAATTTGCCAAGCTCTACGGACCACTTGACGAGCCTACCCGATGCTTCCGGTTTTTGCAGAATACTTTTCAGCGGCAGATTTGTGTAAACTCCTATTGAGTGGGCTTGAAAGTAAGGACGTAGTTTCCTGGCAGAATAAACTAACGCCAATGTTGTCTTATCTACTAAGGGATAACGCCCTTCCGTCTCAGATAGGATTTTACTGACATAGTAAACAGGGTGTTGTGTGGCATTTTCTTCCCGTACCAAGACCGAACTGATGGCTGGGTCGAAACAGCTATGTATAAATATAACTTTTCTCCGGACGTCAATTTAGAAAGTAGCGGCGGGGAGGCAAAATACTTTCGTAGATGTTCGAAGGCTTCTTGGCATTCGTTCGTCTATTGGAAACCAGAGTTGCGGGCACCTTTGAGTATTTTGAAGAAAGGGATATATTTGTCTCCTGAACGAGCCAGGAAACGTGACAATGCTGCAATTCTCCCGTTCAGCCTTTGGACTTCTTTGATGTTCTTCGGGGGAATCATATCTCTTAATGCCTTGATCTTTTCAGGATTGGCTTCAATTCCTCTGTGGATTACCATAAAACCCAGAAATTTTCCAGAAGCAACTCCGAAGGCGCATTTGGTGGGGGTGAGCCACATATTGTAACGCCTCAGCAGATGGAAGCACTGCTCCAAATTGGAGATATGTTGAGACTTTTCGAGACTCTTTACCAACATGTCATCGACATATACCTCCATGTTACGCCCAATAAGAGTTTTGAAGACTTTATTCATGAGGCGTTGGTAAGTTGCTCCAGCATTCTTTAGCCTGAAGGGCATTACTCGATAACAGTACAATCCTCTGTCTGTTTGAAATATTGTTGCTTCTTTATCAGTCAGATTCATCTTGATTTGATTGTAACCGGAGTATGCGTCCATGAAACTCAACATTTGATGACCAGAAGTGGTATAGACTAACTGGTTGATACGTGGAAGGGGAAAGCTTTCTTTTGGATTGGCCTTATTGAAATCCGTATAATCTATGCACATTCTCCATGCGCTGCTCCCCTTTCGAACCAAGATGACATTTGCCAACCAATTAGGATGGTGCACTTCTCATATGAATCCGGCTTTCAGAAGTTTGTCTACCTCTTGTTCGATTGCCTGTTGACGGTCGGGTGCAAAATTCTGTTTCTTCTGGATGATTGGTTTGTTAGCCGGATTGACCTTAAGGGAATGTACAATTACTTCAGGGTCAATCTCGAGCATATCAGTCGGACTCCATGCAAAAATATCTTGATTTTCTCGTAGAAAATCCGTGAATATTTTCTTCTTGTCTTCTGAGAGAAGTGATCCAATTTGCACCGTCTTTTGAGGATGTTCTTCAGAGATAGATACAGTGGTGAGTTCTTTTACTGGAGAGGCTCTCTGAAGTATGTCCTCACTCCGGAGATCAAAATCCTTAATATTTAGAGTATCGGCCAGGTGTCTTTTGACCTGCCTGAAATAGCAAGTTTGTGCTGCTTGCTGATCTCCGCATACCACACTAACCTCTGTTGGAGTGTGGAACTTCAGCTTGAGGTAAGGGATAGAGGTGACAATCCCAAAAATTGATTGGAGTGACCTTCCAAATATAGCGTTGTAAGCTGATTCAGACTTTACAACAATGAACTGAACTGAATGTGTGGATTGCCGGGGGAATTCTCCAAGTATAATTGGAAGACTAATTATACATTCTGCTCGTACAGGTCGATTATCAAACCCGTACAGAGGGCCTGCAGTGGGCTGAAGCTTTTCTCTTGTGAGACCCATATTGAGGAATGTAGAGTAGAACAGGACATCTACAGAGTTGCCGTTGTCCACAAGGATTCTCTTGACATTGTAGCACGGGTCACCTATGCCTGCATTGATAACGAGCGGATCTTGGTGAGGGGTTTTTACTCCCTCCAAGTCGGAATCATCAAAGGTGATGGAGTGATTTACATGAGCTTTCTTTGGAGTTGGAATTTTGTCCACAACCAAAAAGACTTTATCGGATAGCAGAGGGCCTCCAGCTATTGTCTCAATTTCTGCAACTATTATTCGGTTGTTTACCGGTGGCCTCTGCTGTCGTTCTTGCCCCCCAGCAGGACGAGTTTCCTCTCGGGGAGGAGGATTCTGAATAAATTGACGGAGATAACCTTGGCGGATAAGCCTTTCAATCTCCTCCTTCAGTTGTCTGCAAGCTTCAGTAGAGTGACCACGACTACGATGGAAATGACAGTATTGGTCCTAATTTCCTATGTTCGGCTTCAAGGGATGTGGCCACTTTACTGTATCCTGATCTCGAACAGCCATTAGCACATTTGTTCAAGATGTATTGAGATGAGTGTATTCTTTTTCTTGTCGAGGTTCTCGCCATGGCAACGGAGGCCTCGGGGGTAGATTGTTCTTCCCTTGCTTCTTTCGTTGCGAGGAAGAATTATCCGTTCCTGGCGCTCCCTTGTGTTTTCCAGTAGATTGTTCGAACTATTTCATATGGGCATTTATAGCCTCATCCGTCGAGATCTGAGCTTATACCCATTGAATTAAATCGGCATATGATGGAACGGTGTCGCGCATAAGTGTCGAATAGAAGGGGCCAGGGCAAAGGCCTCCAAGGAAGACTCCCCTCAGCAGTTCAGGATCTACTCCTGGGATTTGTCGAGCTTCAGTAGAGAATCGCTGAAAATACTCCTTTAAAGATTCTCCTTCATTTTGGCGGATTCCAGAGAGGTGGGAGGAATCCTTAGCAATCTTTCGGTTGGCTACGAATTGCTTGAGAAAAGCTTTTGCTAATTTGACAAAAGAAGGGATCGTCCCCGATGGAAGCGAGTAAAACCATGTGCGAGCCTGTCCTTTGAGAGTGGCAGGAAAGACTTGGCAGAGGAGAGCGTCCGAAGCCCGCTGAATGTGCATAATGGTTCTGTAGTGGTCGATGTGCTCGTACGGGTCGAACGTTCCATCGTAAGACTCGATGTTAGGTAGCTTAAATCTAGCCAGAATTGGATGTTGTAGTATGGCCTCAGTTAGAGGTGATGATTCATGAAAGTCTCTCTATCGGAGAGTTTGTCTTTCATCTCCTTGGGGGAATTCTTCCCTTACTAATTTTCGTAGTTCGTGACTCAGGGCGTTGTGAGGGAGCTCCGCTCTATGTGGTTGAGCAGAGTTTTCAGGGAGATCTGGGAGGATGCGAGGTTGTCGAATTGAAGGTGGATGATGTATAGAACTTGCCGTATCGGCAAGTTCATTATCCTGTCGAGACTGAGGAAATCTCCTAGCTGGGGGGAGATGAACTTCTGCTTGAGGATGTCCAAATTGGACATCCTCAACCCATGGTGGATTCTGGGGGAGGAAAACTCCCTCTTGTTGTGCTAATGCCGGCTGTCGATTATCCCGCAGGAGTTGAAGAATCTCGTTATGAGATTCTTCCATTTTCCGAATTCTTTCTTCCAAAGAAAGCCCTGAGGTCCTTTTGCTGGCAACATTTTGCCCCCCGGGATGCAAAGATACTGACATTGCTCGTCTATGGTTAATAGACGAGTTTCAGGAATGACGAGAGTTGGAGTGAGAAGCTCCAACCAAACGACTGCTGCGCCTATTCAGCATTGTAGCAATACTCGAAGTAGTGGGATAGTGTTCCCACAGACGGCGCCAAACTGTTGCGTGTTAGAAAATACGCGGCGGTAGAGTTTGTAAATTCGCGTCAAAGCGTTGCACGTAAATTTAACACACAAACAGTAAAGAGAAAATTAACATCGGGATTTTATACGTGGAAAAACCTAAAAGAGGGAAAAAATCACGGGGCCTCGCCCAGTTGCAAAAATCTACTAGTATTTGTTTGAAGTACAAAGGTTGATCCGTCGTACAAATCAAGACGATCAGTTTACAATCAACTTCTCACAAAGTTACAAAGTTCTGGTGTTTCTCGAAAATCCGGCAGAGTTTCGGTGTCTTCGGGCGGCAGGAAGAGCTCCGGCGGTGGTCGAGGAGGTGAGGAATCTCCTTTTCCCCTTTCTCCTTCTTCTTCTCTCTCTTCACTTGAGTCCCCTTGGTGTAGAATGAGGGCTCTATTTTTAGTTTTTCTGGAGTGGCATAGCCCGTAAATAGGCATGAGATCAAGGGAGAATTGGGAGTGGTTTGAATGGACGGACGATATCGAATCCTTTGATCATGCATCATTCGTTGGACATTTGAGAGCCTTAGTGATGTCGGAATTTGACGATCTTGGGCTCGTTGGATTCTTCTCGTCGAGCCGTTCGATTCGAGTATAAGCTCGTCGAAATCGGAGACCGTTTGTTAACTCAAATTGCGGTTTAAAGCTTTCAACAGCGCTTCGGGTCCTTGATTTGGACTCATTTGGGCTCGGATTGGGTCGAATTTGGTGTCGTTGGATTTGTATTTTCGAGACGCTCAGTTTGATTATAAGCTCGCTGAAATCGGAGTTCATATGGTCTCGAATTTAATTTTTGAAATTTCCGAACTGATTTTGCCTCGAGATTCGTGCCCTATCAAGAAAATTTTGTGATGCCGTATCATATATATATATATATATATATATATATATATATATATATATATATATATATATATATATATATATATATATATATATATATATAATTTGTATATATTAATTTGTTAGTATTCTGATTAATTTGTATATATAAACTTAAATATTATTTAATATATCAATTGTTAAAAAAAATTATGTTAAATTGTTAAAATTATATTTATATTTAAGTTAATAAAAATTATATGGTATAAAATAAGTTTAATATTTATAATATTCATCATGTTAAATTTTTTAAATATCTTTTATTATTTTTATTAAATATTTAAAATATTATTAAAATGTTACAAAAAATTTTAAAATTAATTAAATATTAAAAATATAAAATAAAATTATTTAAATTTTAATTGATTTCTCTCTCTCTCTCTCCGTTTCTCTCAGCCTCCCTCTCTTTCTCTCTATCAGGAGAAATTATTAAATTTAAAGTCTCACACTCTCTCTCTCTGTCTCTCTCTATTTTTTATATTTTCTTAACATGACTATTCAAAGTTGTATGGTCCTTTTTAATCTTTTATAAAATTTCGCCAATTTCATAATGTATTTTCTGGTGTAGTAGCTTTGTTCTAGATCTGGGCTGCATAAAATTTTCTATTTTTTATTAGAAATTATTTTATCGACTGCAATTTATTTTGTTATAATTTTTTGTTGTTTTTAATAATAAAAAATATATTTGTCGCACATCATGAAGGAGTATGAGATGGTTACCATTTTGCACTTTATATAGTTCCCTCTTTTCAAATAAAGCTTATTTTATGAGATGACATCTATATATTATGGTATTAAAAATCTCATTATTTAATAAAAAATTTATTTAAAAATATAATAAAGTAAAATATACTATTTCTATTTTATTTAAAAAAAAATTAAAACTGGTCGGTTCTTTCAAACTTGGACCGGTTCACCGGTTGAACCGTTGGTTCAGTCTGGTTCATGTCGATTCTCTACGAAGCTAGTTTTTAAACTGGACCGGATCAGACAACTAACCGGTTCACGGTTGAACTGGCTGGTCTTGTCCGGTTTTTAAATTCTTGTCCGGTCTTTAAATTCTTGCTTTTGAGAAGCATAGTAAAATTTATAGCTAAAAATGTAAGACCGCAAAAAATTAATTTATTTTTTTTTAAATCAATTTTTCTATGGTGAAATTTTTAAGGAAAATTTTGAAGACTAAACATAATTAGAGGCGTAATTAGAGGATTAAGCATAATTTTTTAAAATTTTAAAAGTATGCATAATCGCTTAAACGGGCGATTATATTCAGTCTAAATTGCCCATATAATGGGCGATTCCGTTATACGGGCATCTTTGACCTGTTTAAAATTGACGACCGAAGCCCTACTCTTTATCCGACTATCTATTTGCCCTCTTTTATCCCGTCCACCCTCGCTCTTCAGCGCTGGATTTCGTCATTTTAGGAAAGTTTGTTTGTATTTTTTTTAAAAAAAAAATATTTATTTATTCCTTTCCTAAATAGAAGGTAGAATAAGGAAAATAAAAAAGAAAATGCACCGTATAAAAGTGTAGAATGAGGTGATTTTAGGTGATGAGCTAAGATTTTGAAACTTCCACTTAGGAAGTAATCACTTGCAAAATAAATTTTGATATCAAGTCAAAATACATGAGTTATGTTTATATATTTAAGCTCTTAATCGTGCATTGACTTTGTAAATTTGCATGAGTTAAAATTTTTTTATATTTATTGTTGAATGCTTCTCATTAGTCTCAAAGTTGTATGTTGTGACTTATATCTTTTCATTTTGTAGTACCCAAATTATTTATATAAACAGATCTTTTGACAAAAAAAAATTTAATATTACAACTTATATCATTTATATTTAACAAGTTAATGACAATATTAGCATAGTTAAATACTATTAATTAAAATTATATTGGAACATAGTGTGAAATGTTACGAAGTTCCCAATTGTATAGATGAAATAAACATATCATTTGAAATTTAAATGTAGGTATTCAAAATGAGTGCATGACCACCATCTTTTATATTGTTATATGACGGAGAGTTATCGTTAGATGGTAATTTTTCACCAACATATATTGGTGGTAAATGTCAGCCTCAACAAATTTCATTCAACTCGACTTTGAACCAGTTGAAGGATCGTGTTCTCAGGGCCCTGAAGTTTAATCCCTCAAAGTTTGTGGTGACCATTGTGGGTCATTTTTCAGTGGGAAACCAATTCATGGCCTCGAAGCTTGAGGATGATGAAGGTTGTGAATTTGCATTATCATTGATCTGTTTCTGAAGTTTTGATTATGTATGTGGAGGATGAGGAAATTCATAATGATATTAATTTGGATGAAGATCTGTTGATTGAAATTCACAATTCAGTCATATTATATCATGTACATGAGATGTATGATGCTGCGAAAATTGCCTTGACAATCCCAAGTGCACATCTAGGGTATGTTAGTTGTGAAGGAAATAATTAATTTTCTAAAGTAAAATTTTATTCATCATTATCTAAAATTATATAAGTAAAAATACAGATCCACACCAATCTCATACCAAAAAAATTTGGCCGATCCTACTACATAATCTCAACCTGCTTTTGTTTTTGAAGTTAATGATATTAGATATCTACTCCTACTCTAAATGATGAAGGGTATGAGACAATGAGCAGTGGTTCAAGTGATGATGGGGATGAAAAGTTTGATGATATCCTCCATGATCATGTTGTAACAAATATTGGTGTTCTGCCAAATATCAATGATATTATTCGTGTCTATTGTATAAGGACTGCAAATACAGAAGAGGACATGACATCTAATAATTAATATGTTGAGATTCCCAAGACTACACTCTAGTGGAATGTGGATGTTGCACCTGATAGTAGTAATGTTTTTACCATCACAGATGATGAATTTATCATTCTTAATGAATTAGAAGAGCATATGTATTTCTGTCGAAATTCTGAACTTCAATTTGCCTTGTACAGTTGGTCAATCACAAATACTGTTCAATTTGTTATTCTGGCTTTGGGACCTTTTCAGGCTTTCTTTACTCAGCTGACTCATCAATCCACACCAGGTTGGTACCCACATGAGTATGTTCTAGACAGCACATCAGTAGGCACAGTAGGGGCAGAGCAGCATGTTTTACATGACAGACATGTACGTCCACCACAACATTACACACCAGGCATTTATGCTTTACCCCATAGAGGACGTACGAGACGTTAGTTGATGATATATTTTTATTATATATTATGTAAACTTTTACTGATGTTGATATATTTAGTGAGCAATGAATATAAGTTAACTTACATTTCTTTTATCTAACGTAGTTGACATTTCACTTATCAATTGTTAAATTAAATGAAATATTCTCTTTTTAACTTCTGTCAATGCATTAATTAGTAAATTTTAATGCATTAATTATTCTAAATAATCTAAAATTATTTTTTAAAAAAAAAATTGGACAAGGATAACTCACACATTTAAATTTCGTTTTAAAAAAAATCAAAACAGGTCAAAATCGCCCGTTTGATGGGCAATTTTGGTCTGGCATGTTTAGCGCCCATCAAACTGGAGATTATGCCTAACCACCTAATCGCCCGTTAAATAGGCTATTATGCCTAGTTTTAAATTTTTAAAAAATGATGTTTAATGTCCTAATTACGTTTCTAATCATGCTTTAACTAAAAATTGGCCAATTTTAAATAAATTATTAAAAAATTGTCATCTAAAAAGATGCTCCTTTTTGTTTGCTAACTTTTCTATGTTAGAAATAATTTTAAAAAAAAAGTTTTTTTTCTCCAAAAATAATAATGATTAAATGCTTTAAATTTTGAAAAAAATAATAATGTTTGGGTAGCAACTAAAAACAAGATAAAGTTAGGTTCTTTTGAAAAAATATATAATTTAAATAGTCTTATGATTTCTACCAAACACCCTAATTATCATTCAGTTTTATTTGAGAAATATGGCTTTGTATGCCTCATAACGGGAGAAATTAGATAAATAAATCCATTACATATAAATTAGAACAAAGTTTGAACTTCATTGGAACATAGTTCAAATATATTTTACTTACGGTAGAGAACAGAGTGAGCTCTAACATTTATAATGGTAGTTAATATAACATAGCACAATCACAACATTCATAACACATCATAGATAAATTCAATGACGTGCCTTTGAAAAAGAGGCTAATAAAGTAGATAATTTTGTGTTTATGTTCAACGCTGGTTTTTTTAATTTTTTTTATGGAAGCCATACATTTATTGAGAGGTTTGATGGAGAAATATAGAGAGAATAAGAAGGATTTATATATGATATTTATTAATTTAGATAAAGCACATGATAAAGTTCCTAGAGAAGTACTATGGAGAGTTCTTGAAAAGAAAGGAGTTAATAATGCTTATGTTCAAATCATTAAATATATATATTGATGAGCTATTACTTGTGTTCAAACATAAGGTGGTTTGACCAAATATTTTCCTATTTAAGTTGGATTACATCAAGGATCAACCTTAAGCCCATATCTTTTTGGCTTAGTCATGGATGTTTTCACTAGACATTTGCAAGAGGATGTACCTTGGTGTATGCTTTTTGTTGATGATATTCTTCTTGTTGATAAGACTAGAGAGGGAGTTGAAGATAAACTTGAATTATGGAGATCAACCTTAGAGTCTAAAGGTTTTCTCTTGAGTAGATCTAAAACTGAATATATAAAGTATAATTTTAATAGTAATAGACCTAGTGAGGGGATTATTACTTGGGGCAATCAAGTCATTAATAAGAGTACACATTTTAAATATCTTGGATTTATTGTCCAGAGTAATGGTGAAATGGATGAGGATATTATCAGCATAATTCAAGTTAGATGGTTGAAGTGGAGGAATGCATCGGGCTTGTTGTGTGATAGAAACGTTCCCCTCAAACTTAAGCAAAAATTCTATAAGATGGTGGTGAGACCTGTAATGCTTTATGGTGCCGAATGTTGGCCATTAAAAGAGAAGCATAATACTAAGTTAAGTGTTGTAGAGATGAGGATGCTCAGGTCAATGAGTGGCTTTACCCTTAGAGATAGGATACCAAATGAGCATATACGTGAAAAGGTTGGAGCAGCTCTAGTGGAAGATAAGATTTGAGAGAGCCATCTTAGATGGTTTGGTCACTTAAAACGGCGACCTTTTGATAACCCAGTTTGGAAAGTAGAGGTATTAGATTTGGCTTATGTTAAGAAAGGTTGAGGTAGACCTAAAAAGACTTGGTTAGCAAATATTAGATATATCTTTCTTTATTAGATTTAAATAAGAATTTTACTTTTAATATGATATAATGGAGAAAAAAGATTCATGTATCTGACCTCGTGTAGTGGGACAAAAGCTTGATGATGTTATTTTCAAATCCAAGGAAAAAATGATAAAATATTTCTAAGAAAATAAAATGTCAAAAAATAAAGTAAAATAAAATTCAAAGATATAATATTTGTAAGAAAAATAAAAGGAATTAAAATATCTTTATTATCTCTGTCATATCTCAAAAAATAAAGTAAATTAAAATTAAAATTAATCTTATAATATATTTTAATGTCTAACAAGTAATGAAATTTCTTCTATAAATATCATTTTAAAGACTATAATTTATGTTAAAAATATTCCGTTTATTAAATATACTTATATTCAATATAAATTTTAATCAATCAATTTAATATATTTTTATAATAATTTAACCTAATATTTAATCTATAAAGTTTGATATGAGAAAAGCTTAACATTGATTAAATTTTATACTAATTATACTAAGTGTATTTGTATAGTGCAGATGTCCTTTAACAGTAGTTTTATATGATCCTTATTAAATTAAATTTTTATTAAATTAATTTTGCTAATACAATTTTAAAGAATGATCCTTTTAAAATATGAAAATATCTGACATGAGTGCATTCAAGAACATGCTAAGAAAAATCATGAAGGCTTAGAAGTAATGTTTGCTAGCAATGAATTTATACAAACTGTTATTTCAACAGAAGAATGGGACAAAAATGTGGGACTATGATGCTCCAACAGAGGGTGTGATGCCCTAAAATCTAAATTGGAAGAATTATTCTTTTATTATAAAAATATCTAAAGTCAATAAAAGATTTTAAAAAGATAAATGAATATTTCTTCTAAATTATATTCTTGGGCATCATAATTGATATCAGAGTAAAGTTATTGAAAGAATTGATTATTACCAGAGCTGTAGGAATTGATTGAGAGTTGAGTAGATTGGGTAGATTAAGGTGTTTTAGTTTACATGCAAAATTGAATGACATATAATAGAATGAACTGCATGATTGTATGATTTTTGATAAGTTTTGATTATACGGATTTGGTTGATATTGATTTTATTTATGAATCCTTTAGGGAAATGTCGGGGATGACATTTTCTTAATGTGAATAAATTATAATAACCCATATCTTCATTTTGCCAAATTTTTTCTAGAGTCATTATAACTCTAAATTACAAATCATCTTCGTCATGATATTTTAATCGAAGTATTTTACTTACTCACTTTTTTCGTAATTTTTGGGCATTGTCGAAAATCCTTAAGGAATTTATACCTATCGGTACAAGTGAGGATTTCTGGACTTTAGGTGTCCGATTTACAAGCTAATTTCATCCATATTTTAAAAAAAAAAAAAATTATTTAATGTATATTTTTATAATTTTTAAATTCCTAAATGATTTATTTAAATTTTATACTAAAATAAATTGATTAAATTAATTATATAATATTAAATTATTATTTTACTTTAAAAATATCTAAATTCGCTAAAAGATTTTTAAAAGATAGATGAATAATTCTTCCAAATTAGATTCTGGGGCATCACAGTGGGGAATGCGTTAACACTAACAAAATCTACGCATTCTACTGAACTTCAAGAAGAGTTGATTTTTCATACGAAGGAAGCCTTACAATGTGCAGTTAATATCTAGTCCATTACCAATAATGCTGAGTATATCAAATGTAGATCTAATAAGAGCAGTCTCACCATCATATGTGCTCATCATGATAACCCACAGAGGCCTTGTGCATGGCACCTACATGTAGCATGAAGTAAGAGACTAAGGGGACGTTAGAGAATATTTATTGTGATACACAACACACATGTACTACTGTACACATGCTATAATGATGGACGGTCATCATAATTGTACATCAAAATTTGTATGCACATATATTACTCCAATTGTGCGTCAGCAGCTGGACATAAAGCCAAGGGAGATAGTTGCCCAAATGGAGTCAAAAAAAGACATAAAGCTTTCGTACGTCAAGGCATGGGATGCACGATGAAAAGTGATACAAGTATATTTGGTACATATGAAGAATCTTACCGCTCCCTTTATTGATTCATCGAGGCAATCCGCATTGCTATCACGGGTACAATATACTACATTGAGTTGGTCGGTAACTCCCAGTTTAAGAGCATTTTTTCGCATGCTTAATCAACTAATTACGACGCTAATGATGCTTAGTGTGAAAATTTAACTGAACTCTAATGGAATTTTTTAACTGTACCAGTCTTTGGAATACACCAAAGAGTTTGGTGCATTCAATAGAATGCACCAAACCGTTTGGCTAATTTGCTTATTTCAAAATTATTTTAGTAATATGCTCCTACGACTAATTTAAATATTGATAGTTCTTCTTCTTAAAATTTCTTTGATATAAAATCTTTTTTTTTTCTGTAATGGAAGATAAGATTAGAGAGATTCATCTTAGATGGTTCGGTCACATAAAACGACGGCCTTCCAATGACCAAGTTAGGAAATTAGATTTATTAGATTTGACTTATGTTACGAAAATAGAGATCGACCTAAAATGACAAATTAAGATGATTTTTGTCTGTGTTCCGACTCATTTAATAAATGAGCTTAGAATCTTATTCAAACTCAATTCACTTAATCAACAAGTCGACAACAAATGCTACAAGCATGAATTTGTTGAAACTACTAGGTTTTTTTCTGACACCTCAGGCATATATTATTCAATTTTTAGATGATTAATTAAGCATCGTTTACATTAAATTAACATGACATTTTTATGTGTCAGATGCTTTCAAACTGGAACAAACAGAACCAAAACAATGAAAACAAGCTCTCAGATTTGCTAAAATGGCAGAAGAACCCATTCAGAAGATTTAAAATTTTTGTCGTATCTAAATCTGATGAAGAAGCTTAGCTTGGAATAAAATGACTAGCGAAAATGGAGTTCATATAATCTTATTAAGTAATGACAAAAATATTCCTACAAAAGTTAGTATTATTTCTATCACACTTTGATTTTAAAACCAAAGAAAATTTTACAAATTTGGAGAGGATAGCTAAATGAAAGTCAAGTAGTGATGACTTAAAATTTTTTATAAGTGTATCTGTATAGTGCAGTTGTCATGTTAACTCCTTGAAACATCTTTATTCTTTGTAGAATATCACGATTAATTTAATACTTTGGTGGCGAGCTGCAAGTTACAACTGATTTCATACCAAGCTATGTCGACGGTAGGAATAAGCCAATAATTAAAGAGGACATTATATCGTTTGCCCAACTAAAACTACGAATTATTCAAGTGTTACAATACAATCCATCGGCAATACAATCCATCAACATAGATAGTAAATCTTGTATGTCGAATTCGTAATAATGATGGATATGCTGCCACCCATGTGATTGATGACGATGTTTGTGAATATATGTTGTTAGCAGCTAGAAGGTGCAGTGTTATGGTATATGTCGAGGCTGAAGAAGTTATCCCAAGAGAGCCTATCGGGACAAGCATAACAACATTCATATTTGATGTTTTTGGCCCTTCAACTCAAGTATATTGGTAAGTTATCACATAACATCGAAGATTCCTTTCTTCGCCGGTGGTTTTTCAAAAAAATATGTAATGTTCTCAAACTATGTGGTTATTTGATATGCCAACTCCAATATTTATCAAGTTACTATCAGTGCAGAATTTTCAACTGCAATGGTTGCTGACTTTCACGAATTCCTAAGCTTATGTGAGCACCCAACTTATTTGTAACAAGATGCATAGCCACGTGATAGTGTTAGTGAGCGACGAGGTGATTGCATTTCTTTATCTGAGTTTAATGAAGATTCTGATTCTTTTAGGCTGTATGTGCAAGGGA
Source organism: Dendrobium huoshanense (assembly GCA_016618105.1). Taxonomy (NCBI): domain Eukaryota; kingdom Viridiplantae; phylum Streptophyta; class Magnoliopsida; order Asparagales; family Orchidaceae; genus Dendrobium; species Dendrobium huoshanense. The sequence goes on from CM028350.1 coordinate 3,470,609, forward strand.
CTTCACGACAACAACCACATATTCTTGAACCTGGGGAGGGAAATGAAGATGATATAAACAAATACCAAACAATGGATAGTAGAAGTAGTGATTCATCTAGCAGTGGCCCTATATTATACATTCCTAATCCTTCAATTGAAGATAATAATATGGAAATATCTGACATGAGTGCATTCAAGAACATGCTAAGAAAAATCATGAAGGCTTAGAAGCAATGTTCGCTAGCAATGAATTCATACAAACTGTTATTACAACACAAGAATGAGACCAAAATGCGCACTATTATGCTCCAGCAATGGGTGAGATGCCCTAGAATCAAAATTTGAAGAATTATTCTTTTATTATAAAAATATTTAAAGTCACTTAAAGATTTTAAAAAAACCTAAAAAATAATTCTTTTAAATTAAATTCTAAGGCATCACAATTGGTATCAAAGCACAGTTGTTAGAAGAATTGATTGTTACCAGAGTTGTAGGAATTGATTGAGAGTTGGATATATTGGGTAGATTAAGGTGCATTAGTTAGCAGTTAGACAAAAAACTAAGGGAGATAATTGCCCGAATGGAGTCAAAAAATGACATAAATCTTTCATACGTCAAGGCATGGGATGCAAGATGAAAAGCGATACAAGTCATATTTGGTACATATGAAGAATCTTACCGCTCCCTTTATTGATTCATCGAGGCAATCCACATTGCTATCACAGGTACAATATACTACATTAAGTTGGTCGGTAACTCCTAGTTGAAGAGCATTTTTTCGCGTGCTTAATAAGCTAATTACGATGCTAATGATGCTTAGTGTACAAATTTGCTCGAACACTAATGGAATTTTACAACTGTAGCAGTCTTTGGAATGCACCAAACTCTTTGGTGCATTCAATAGAATGCACCAAACATATTGGCTAATTTGCTTCTTTCAAAATTTTTTTAGTAATATACTCCTACGGCTAATTTAAATAATAATAGTGCTTCTTCTTAAAATTTCTTCAATATAAAATCATTTTTTTTTTCCAATGGAAGAAAAGATTAGAGAGAGAGTCACCTTAGATGGTTCGGTCACATAAAATGGTGGTCTTCCGATGACCCAGTTAGGAAATTAGATGTATTAGATTTGACTTATCTTAAGATAGAGGTCGACCTAAAAAGACAAATTAAGATGATTTTTGTCTATGTTACGGCTAATTTTATAAATGAGCTTAGAATCTTATTCAAACTCAATTCACTTAATAAACAAGTAGACAACAAAAGCTGTAAGCATGAATTCGGTGGAACTACTAGTTTTTTTCTGACACCTCATGCATATATTACTCAATTTTTGGATGATTAATCAAGCATCGTTTACATTAAATTAACATGAAATTTTTAAAAATAAGAAAAGAAAATTAAAAGAAAATTGTGATTTACATAAAAAAATATTTAGCTTTATTTTCCATGTGTCAGATGCTTTCAAACTGGAACAAACAGAACCAAAACCATGAAAACAAGCTCTCAGATTTGCTAAAATGGCAGAAGAACTGATTCAAAAGAGGAAGCTATCTCCCCTTATGAAACTATACAAAACCATATCTCTCAACAGCCCTTTATTCCACCAATACTTTCTCAGCAACCCCTCTCTTTGAAATCCTACCTTCTCCAAAACCCTTTGAGATGCCTTGTTCCTCTCCTCTACCAAAGCCTCCAATCTCTCCAATCCATTTATTTCAGACATCGCCGCCTCCGTCGCAATCCTTACCGCCGCTGTCGCCACCCCTTTCCCCCACCACTCTCTTGCTAACACATAACCTATCTCGCGGCGGCAGTGGCTGCCTGACCCCTCTGAAGGCATTAGTAACACCGTGCCGACAGGCCTGCCACTGACAATAATAGCACGGAAGCAGGGACTCGAGAGAACATTCTCTTCCATAAACCTTCTAAGCTCGTCTTTGCTCGTGTAGGCTTCCCAACTGCAGTTGGACGCTACGTGCTTATCAGAGGCCCAAACCCAAAAGTCATCAAGGTCGGAGAGAACAAATGGCCGGAGGCTCACCGGAGTTGCCATTGATGTTGTTGGTGATTTGATTTATTGAGTAATTGATCTATTTTATAGGAGTTGGGGATAGGGAGAGACGTGACTTATTTGAAGTGGTGGATTTGGATTGGGTGGGTTCCTCACTCCACAATCCCCCCAAAAATGAAAAGAAACGTGATGAGTGTGGCCGGCTTTTTTGAATAATATTGGGTAGCAACAAACAACAAGATAACGTTAGGTTCTTTTGAAAAATTATATAGTTTAAATAGTCTTATGATTTCTACCAAACACCCTAATTATCATTAAGTTTTATTTGAGAAATTTGGCTTTGTATGCCTCATAATAGGAGAAATTGGACAAATATATCCATTATTTATTTTTTGGGAGAAATATATTTGAAATTTTATTTGTGATCAAAATACCCCAATTTTGATTATTTAAATGAGTCTTGCCTAATATTTGTTCGAAAAAAATTGAAATAATATTTATTAAAAATTTGAACTTCTTCGAACTTTAGTTAAACAAAGTTAGAATATGGCTCAAAAATGTATGAACACGCAAAGTTCTAACGTCATTTGAACATGGTGCAAATAAGTTTTACCTATGGTACACAACTCTCCTTGGCCTATTGGTTTAGAGCTTAGGCTTCCAACTAAGAGGTACAGGGTTCGAGTCTATGTGTATGCGTTGTGTGTGTGAGTTTGTCTTAAATGACCTAAATGTCCCAAAAAAAAATGTTTTACCTATGGTAAAGAAAAGAGTGTGTTCCAGCAGTTATAATAGTTGTTAATATAACATAGCACAATCACAACACTCATAGCACATCAAGGTAAATATTATAAAATATAATCTAAAATTAGAACTTATTATCCAAATTTCATAATTGTTATGACAAAACAGTTTATAAGAGATACCAGCAAATGAAAAACAAAAGTTATAACATGTCATAATAACATACATTACATCATCTTATAACCAATGAATGAAATTATGTCAAGAATTACATTAAAGCTAAACAGTTAACAACATTTTCGCAATAACAAGAAGAGAAAAATATAAACTATTATAAAGGCAATAGCCACTAATAAGTGTAAATTATATAATATTTTACATGTTTTATTTTCAGTGAAAATGTATTATTTTAGTTATTTTTGTACCGGAAAAATTAAAAAATAGCAAAAACTCTAGAAGCTTATAGTGCCACTGTGCCACATTCAATACCGCCTAGGTGCCACAAATTGAACATTTGGTCTGCGAGGTCTCTATTTGCAAGCGCTACGATGGAAACAAAGTCAGTGTCGCAGTATTATCAACGCCACATCATCAAAACGTTAGCCTGGAAGCACCGAATTCTGTGCTTTCAAATGTCACGGTGCACAATTTCTCACGCACGCCTTGGTGCCATTTTTGTCACTCGGGCATCGCAATGCTCGAATGTCAACAGCGTCACGACGTTGTAGTTGTAGCTTCCAAGGACCACATTCTCTTAGTAAAGAGATGCGATTGTTTACTAAGTAACTGATTTAAGTCATCAAGTGTCGTGGCAATGCAAAAATTTTAATGTTGAAGCATTAGTTCACTTTTAAGGGCGTCTTGGCGTCACTTTTGCAAGCTCCATATGCCTTTTTGTGTTGTCCTATAAATAGTTGTGCTATTATATTTGTAAGGGAGTTTGATCACTTATAAAAAGCTCAGTACTTTTAGAGTACTTTGTTGATTTCGTACTTGTGTTAAACCTAAGCAATTATCCCAAGGCTAACCAAGAGGGGATTGAATTGATAATTTAAAAAATTCTCTTGGATTTTTAATAGAAAACCATTTTAACAAATTTTCAAATTTGATTATCTTTTGAAATGAGCTTTTCAACTACAATAAAGAAATTGCAGAAAATAAAAATGCGGAAAATAAAATAACAAAAAGATTTATAGTGGTTCGGTCAAACATAACCTACATCCACTCCCTGAAAAATTCCTCTTCAGGTATTGCACTATTACCAAAGTGACTCTCTTTTTGCACCCACAGCAAGGCAGAGATGCCTTTACAAATCCTCTCTTCCACCAATCCGTAGTGCGGCAGAGAATTGTCGTCCTTTCAGAATCTTAAAGTGTCGGCAGAGAACCATCATCTATTCACACTCTCTAAGTGTTGGCAGAGAACCGTCGTCCTTTCACACCCTCCAAGTGACGGTAGAGTACCGTCATCCTTTCACACCCTCCAAGTGTAAAAAGGGTACTGTCATCCTTTCACACTCTCCAAGTGTCAGTATAGTACCGGATCTTCTTCAAAGTTCTTCTAACAACCAACTTGAAAGAAGAAAAGAAGAGTGATAACCAAAAACACAAATAGATCCTTACCTTTGAGTAACCTTGTGAACCCTTCACACTCCACTTGCAAAACATCTCTCTCAAATACTCTCCCACACTTTCTCTTTCACTTGCCCTTGAAAAGTTACGAAGAACAACTTTATTCACATCAGTTTTAAAGGACCTTTTATATGAAAGACATGAAAAACTGTCCAAAAAATTAAAAATTTTTATTTTGAGTGTATACGATCGTATGTTCGTACGTACGAACAGTTCAAAACTGTTGCATACGAACCTTTTTTGAATCTGTATGAAATGAATTCATACACGATGATCGTCCATTACCAACCAAGTTCAAATTATACGAACATTTATAAAAAATTTCATCTTCGTCTGGACTAATAGGGACCCACATTTTCATACTCTAGACGATGTCTGTACAAATAGCATATCGTACAATACGATCAATTTAGAAAATTTTCACCTTTGTCGGGAAGAAAAAGGGACCCGTCCAACTCGTACTCTGGATGGTGTACGTACGATGATGACATCATACAGTATGATCATTTCAGAAAAATATTGTAATCGTTAGGACGAAAGGGGACCCGTCCAACTCGTACACTAGACGACATAAATACGATAATGACATCGTACGGTATGATCAGTTCATAAAAAACTTTGGATTCATTGGGACGAAAAGGGACCCGTCCAATTCGTACTCTAGATGGTGTACGTAGGATGATGACATCGTATAGTACGATCCATACTTAAAAAAAAATTCTGCCTTCTATTCGTTTGACTACACATAGGGGAAAATAAATGAATTAATCATCCCGTACTAAATGACTTCATACAGTACGATCAGTTTAAAAAATTATAAATTTTAAACACTCCTCCGGTGTGTGTGTGCACAGTTACTCAATTACAATCACACTCTATCACTCAATAAAATAAAAAATACATACTTCATTTAAATAAACTCTAATCTTATCTGATTTGAAGTATAATCTAGAGTATGAATTCCTTGAAATATTAATACACACTAACAACAAAAATAATACAACCAAAATTTGTTAGGAGAAATTGTAATTAAAATAATTAATAATATTTGAAATCATCAAAATCATACATGTTGCAAGAATATCAATAATTAAAAAACCTAGTTGCAACTATGTCAACATAAAATACTTATATTAAATATTATATCCAATATTTTTACTATTTTATTCAATGATAGAATCTCTATAAATATTTTTTTATTTTATTATAATTAGATTAAATGGTAGTAGTTACTGTAAATAAGCATACTTTCTTGTGGGTTCGACACTCTACTATATCGATGTATTACTTGATTAAGCATGTACACTTGTGTATATTAAGTGGGGTTTTATCATTTTTATATCAAAGAAATTTTAAGAATTATTTAGGGGTAATAGAGCCCTAGATTCTTATATAATCTAAACGTTCACTCTACAACCCCGTATCAATTTTTTGGCAACGTCGTTGGGGAAATATTTTATGTTTTATTATATTTTTAAATATATCATTGAATTAATTACATAGTTAGACCTACTTTTATCTTTCATTTTATTAATTTGGTTTGCTGATTGCACATTCATAGTTGCATACTTTATAGAAATAGAAATGAACATTTGTTGTTTGCCTCTGAAATAGAAAAAACCCTTTCAAAAATTCAAAAAACCAAAAAGATTGTGAATATGGTTGAACATGTACTAGATCAAGATTATTCTAAACCTCTTAAGGATTATGATAACTCTTTAGTAGATAGAATTCATCAAAGCATTAATAGACATGAGATCCAAGTTAATTATTATGAATTAAAACCTTTCATAATTCAAATGGTTCAAAATTCTCAATTTGGGAGAACTCTCGTTGAAGATCCAAATTTACACTTAGCAAGTTTTTTAAAATTTGTATAAAATTTAAGTACAATGGTGTCAATGATGGTACAATTAGACTTAAATTATTCCCATTTTCACTATGAGATAAAGCTAAGATGTAGTTAAATTCTTTACTTCCAAGCTCTATAACCTTTTGAAATGAGTTGACTAATAAGTTTCTTATTAATTATTTTCTACCTTCAAAGATTGTCAAACTTAGAAATGATATTACTTCTTTTTTGCCCAGTTTGAAGGAGAATCAATTTATGAGAGTTAAGAAAGATTTAAGGAAATACTTTCACCATGATTTATATGATTGGTTGGCTATTCAAATATTTCATAATGAATTAGTAGGTTCTTTTATAGCAATCACAGATACTACAACTGGAGGATCATTAATATCTAAGACATTTGAGAAAATATATGAATAAATAAACCAAATGATCGCTTACAATTTTCAGTGGCTTGTTGATATGATAAATCCTAAGAAAGTAGCAGGAGTTTATGAATCTGATGGTTTGTTAATGTTGACTACACAAGTTGCAGCAATTTTTAAAAAGTTAAGCATAATAGGAGTGAATTTTAAATTAGGAATGGAATCATCTATATAATTGGAGGATTAAAATTTAATTAAAAATAGTAGTGTGCAAGGGATTAAAAATATTAATTTGATTGAAAGATGAAATAATCCTACTCCAATACTTATAATACAGTTGGAGGAATCATCCTAATTTTAATTGTTCAAATAATGTTGTTGATAATAATCAATGGAATTCTAATCAAAATAATCAAGGATGGAATAGGAACAATTCTCAGTAATATGTTATTCATCCTAAACTTGCATATATTCAAGGATTGAATCAAAGTAATCAGTTTGGAAATAAAAAATCACCATTATAAGATGTATCGATGTAGTTAGAGACAATTGCAAAATCAAGTTACTTCTATTAAAAATTTAGAATTCCAATGAAGTCAGCTTGCAATCAGTAGCAGACCTTTTGGATCATTTCCTAGCAATATTGAAGTTAAACCAAAGGAAAAAGAAAAAGAGTCTAATAAAAATCTTTTGAAGAATGATAGCATCGTACCCAAGCCAAATTGATAAATCTAGACAAGTCTAACTAAAGACTATAAACTTAACATTGTATGGGAGGCATTGCAGTGCTACTTATAGAGAGAGAAGGAGAGAGAGAGAAGGAGCATTGCAGTGCTACTTATAGGGTCTCTGAAATTGGTTGTGCCGTAGTGGTTTAAATTTAAATTTTGGCACCATCACGCCCATAAAATTTATAAAAAGGGTAAGGTAAGAGTTTAAATTTCTATCCATGACAATTCTTCTTGAGTGAAGTATTATTGAGTTTCCTTATTCCTTTCTTGAATCCTAAAGCAATGGGTGCAAAGAAATGAAAGTATTCATCCTCAAAAAGAAATGAAGTACACTTAAAGAATGGAGATTCCTTCTCTATTCTAAACATGTAGAGTTGTGTAATAGTTGATAAACTTCATGAATTCAGAAATAAAATTTATCAAGATACACAACTCTATAATGCATAAATAAAGAAGATGCATGGGTGTGAAATTATAGATCATGAATTTTTTATTGGTCAAGATGTCTTGCTCTTTGATTATATGAAGAAATATTACTATGGAAAGCGTAAGTCTGGATAGGCTAACCCTTTTACTATATTAAAGTATATCCTAATGGTGTTATAAGGATTCAAGATAAACAAACATTTCACATCTTCATGGTTAATGGCCATAAATTGAAACTTTATGGATGAGAAGCATATGGAATAAGAAATATCTTGAATATGTATATAAGATGTTTTTATTTTCTATGTATTTTATAGAGAATATGTATATATGAATGCTACTCTTATTTTATTGCATGTATTTTCTTTAGAGGAGATTTCAAAAAATTGAAGGATTGTCATTTTTACAATGAAGTAATTATTATAGTTATGACTATGAAAGCCACTACATTGTGATGGTAAGTGTGGTGCTATACGCACTAGTTATATATATTAGGCTCAAGAGACAAGCATTAGTGAGAAAAGTGTGTTGCTTTTGAAAACTCAAACAAGTAGACTCAAGAGACAAGTAGAGAGTTTTACAAAAATGGAGAGTTATAACACTATTTATAGAATGTTTACTCTGTTAAATCATATGGCACGATATTAATTATACAATACGAGCCAAAATGTAATGGATCTTCCCAATGACTTTCTAATGTTTATTTTGGCTAGTTCAATCATACAATATGATAATTATAATACAATACAATTTATGAGTTTCTGATCATCCCAACAATTATCTCAAAGAGCTATTTGACTAAGTGAATTCATATAGTATGAAGTGAATCATATATTATGAAGTTTTCTAAAGTTCATTCTAAACAATTATTTTTGTATTATTGACCAAAAGATTGTATAATTCCATATGTATTGTACAGTACAAATGATCTTTATTTAATTTAATTATTTTTAATGTTTGGTGATCAGAAACCTCCTAATAAATGCAATTAGAAAAAAATAAAAAACAAACATAAAACAAGCATAATAATTACATTTAAATACAACACTCACAAATGCATTACATATAGATGGACCAATTTAATATAATGGTATAGGCACTTAAGTATATCACTCTTCCCTGAAAGTTCGTATAGGTTGTTAAGCCCTAAATAGTCCCGAGGCTAACCAATATGGGGTAAATTGGATATTTAAAACTTTTTAACCAAAAAGAAAATCTTTTTATAACTTGATGCATAAGCAAATTACATTCACAACAAAAAGATAAATCAGATATTTCACCCACGCGGTTATCACAAAAATAAATATGGAAAATACAATGGAAAAATAATAAAAGGAATAAACACATCATAATTATAGTGCTTTAGTCCAACCTAACCTATGTCCACTCCCTGGAACCTCCCATTCCAGGTATTGAACTAAACCTTTAGTGACTCTCCTTTAGCCCCCAAAGCTAGGCATAGAAGCCCTTATAAAATCACTTCTACCTTCCCTAGTGCGGCGGAGTAGATGGGTCCTTTCACACCTAAGTGATCTTCTTCTTACCAAAACTTTCCTCAAGATAAATCATGAATTTGATGGTACTAAGATGCAAGATTGTCTGAGCAACTATGTGAAACCCCCTCCACACTCCCTTGAACCCCACAATGATCTTCTTCCTCTCAAGTTCCACCCTTTCCTCTCTCCCATTCAAGGCCCTCTCTTCAAGTTTTCTTTAAAAGAACGGAGACTCAGTACATGCCAAAGACACTTATAATATTTTTGGAGAAAGCTTAAATAGTGGGTTTCACAAATCCTAAAAAATTTAATTCTACTAATAAAGATCATATAGCACGATCTTGAGATTTTCCTGTACGATTAGTTTAAAATAGCCCTTTAAGTCAATATGATCAGTATTTCCATATACGATCAGTTCAAGTATTTAAACAGATCATCCAGTACGATATTGAGATCATTTAGGATGATTATTTCAACTGAAATGTAGTTCGTCCAGCATAAAACATAGGATGTCCAAAATCATCTATGTTGATCATCAAGTACGATCCAATTCATACAGTCTAATCAAAATATTAAAATTAAGTAGATTCGATTGACTAATTACAAGATTAATTTAGGCATTGTTACAACTCGAGCTCATGAGTTTATATTTTTTTATGATAACTAATATTGTGGCTTTTATTCTATTATTTGCTTCTATTTGCAATATATTATTGTTTGTGTGTGTACTAACTTTTTAGGAATATCATGCATCATTCAACGAAGATTCTGGATTCAAGATAGGGTAGACAAGATTATGATGTAATTAACATGTAATATTCAATGATATATTTTTTTTATTTCTTGAGTCATATCATGTAAGGGTGTATGCTTGCTTGGTGATCATGCACACACATTCAAAAGGAGTGAGATCTAATCAAAACTAAAATTTAAAGTTTTGAACTAATCATACTAAAAGATTTATATCATCCAGGATGATTAGCTCATTGAACTAATCACACTAGATGATTTCGATCGTCAAGGATGATTCATTACTATCTTGAAAAATAACCACCAATGATAATTTTAAGCATGTTTTTAAAATTGTAATTTTTGTCTAATCATTCCGGACGATCAACATCGTCCTAGACGATCCAAAATAATCTTGCCTAAATTGATCATGTGATTATGGAAATTGATTAAGATCAGATTGATCAATTATATCATTTGGGATGATCGTAGAAATGTATTGGGCGACCTATAAGAAAAAACTTAGTTCTCTCCTGAATCTCCTGTACATCTCGAACTATCTATTGGATGATAAGGTATGATTTTAAACTAGTCGTATGGAACGATATCCAAATTGTTCTAGATGATCAAAACAAATATTGTGTTCTAATTATACATCACACCCAGATCATCTTGGCTGAAAGTGTTGTTTTTGTACTGGTTGTACAAGACGATCTTAGGATCATCCTGGACAATCTTTGCAACCAGAATTAATTTTTAGGGTTTTTTAAAGCCCTCTATTTAAGCTTTATCAAGGCACTTGGTAAGTGTCTTGACAGTCATTGTGTCTTCATTCTTCTTTAGAAAATTTGAAGATAGAAAGGGCGGAGTTTGAGAGAGGGAGAAGATCCTTAGAGGGGGTTTCAAGGGAGTGTGAAAGGGGTTTCACACGGTTGCTCCGACATGCTTGCACCTTAGTACCATCAGATTCAAAGTTCATCTTGAGGGAAGTTTTTGGAATAAGAAGATCTCTTTGGTGTTAGAGGACTCGGCTACTTCGCAGCACCGGGGAAGGTAGAAGTGATTTTATAAGGGCTTCTCTGCCTAGTTGTGGGGGCTAAAGGAGATTCACTACATATTTAGTTCAATACTCGGAGGGTGGCTTTGAGGAGTGAACTTAGGTCAGGTTGGACCAAACTATTATAAATCTAGTGTATTCTTTTTTATTATCTTTTACACTTTATTTTTAGTATGATTAACTACTTAGGTGAAAACTGTGATTAATCTTTTTATTATTAATTTAATTTATTTCAGTAGTAAGATATAAAAAGTTTTTTCTTTTAGTTAAAAAAGTTTTTAAATATTCAATTCAACCCCCCCCACCTCTTGGTTAGCCTCGGGACTAGTTCATAGGGGCTTAACAACCCTAACAAACTTTCAACTGGTATCAGAGTGGGATTCATAAATTAAATTTTTGAAAAACTTTAGAATTATGATCAATGACTAATTTTTGTAATCGTAATATGTTTACATCTTTTGATTTGATACACTTGTATGCATTTTTTAATTTTGGGGTATATTACGCATCTTTTCATCTTTGGGCTCATTTTTTACCTATTTTCATTATTGTAATTTTACTTCCTTTTTAAATTTTTAAAGACTCAAAGCAAACTCGATTCAATGATAAAAATGAACTGCTTGATTAAGAAAATTATGAAGTGAGCTCATCAGCTTACAAAAGATTCCTATGAGATAGAAGATATGTAAGATGAAAAAAAAGGATTTCATTTCAAAAGTCCAATTCTTAAATTGAATAGTTTTTAATTCAAAAAGTGCAATAATGTTATTAAGGAAATGAGAAGGAGAGATATAATCCTGAATTTTCTTTCTTTAATAATATAGAAAAGTCAATCACCACAAACTTAAAAGTTTTATATAAAAAGGAGGAGATAAAAAGAAGACAAAATTTTTATAAAAATTTTTTAGAGAAGTGAATTGATTCTCTTATCCAAATACAATATGAAATGTGATTTGTGTGTGTTGATGAGAGATGAATCACAAAAATATACATAAAAAATAAAATAAAATTATTACAAACAAAAAAATATCAAAAATAGCACAGAAAATATTTAAAATGAATAAAACAAAATAAATAACATATATGTATGCTTTAACTACAATACATAAACACACAAACAAAACTTTACACCTTATTATACTTCTCCTAGTCTAATGATTCAGAAGCTATATCTGCCTAGGAGATTATTTGCTTTTTATCATTTGCTCTTATTATAATTGACTTATTTTTACTCTTTTTTTTACATGAAATGTTTTTTTATATTAGGGCACTGATTTTTCAAATGTCTAGATTTTCTACACCTAAAATAAAAAATATTAGAGGAAATCTTAATATTCTTACCTTTTTTATTTTTATTCCACTTTTATTGATGTTGATGCTTGTGCTTTAGTAGATTTTTAAATTTGCTTGTAATTGATGATATCTCTTTACTCTCAACATCTACTAAGCTGCTTTCATCCATATTTTCAGCTTTTAGCACTATAGTTTCAATGGCATCAAAAAGTTTTTGACTCGCACTTTGCTCATGGAAAATGAGTGAGTAAATCAAATTATCAATTGAATAATTATTAAAGTATTTTAATTCATAAACAGCTGTGACTTTAGCATGAAATTTATCAGGCACACAATATAGATTTTTATTGACTTTTTCAAAGTTTGAAAATTCTTTACTTAAATCATGTAATGATGTCACAATTTAAGTAAACCTAGTATACATATCTAAGATCGTCTCATAAGATTTTATGCAAAAAGTTCATAATCATGTATTAGAATATTTAACTTAGATCACTTGACTTCATTAGTTCCTTCATATATAGTGCATAATCTATCCCAAATTTTTTTGATAGTTGTTCATGTAGAGATTCTCATATAATCTTCAAAATTCAAAACACATAAAAAATAATTCAAGTATTTAGCATTCAATTCATCATTGATTTGTTTTATTCTACTACATTTAATAAAAGGAATATTAATTTTGACTTCATCTACAATCTGTGATGGTTACAAAATAACCAGTTTGAATCATATGTCACATTCAATAATCAATTGATTGCAAAAAAGTAGACATGAGAATTATATATATATATATATATATATATATATATATATATATATATATATATATAAGGTGATCGTGTGATTGTATAACTTTCTGTAATGATACCATTTTCAAAGTTAGTCATTAATCATTTTTTCAAAAGTTTTCCAAAATTCTATTTTTGAATCCCTGTTCTGATACTACTTGAAAGTTTGTAAGGGTTGTTAAGCCCTAAAGAACTAGTCCTGATGCTAATCAAGAGGAAGATGAATTGGATATTTTAAAAAAAAAATTCAAAAAGAAAATCTTTTTATAACATGATGCGAAAGTGAATTACATTCACAACAAAAAGAAAATCAGATATTTCACCCACACATTTATCAAAAAAAATGAGGAAATTAAAGTGTGGAAATAATAAAAGGAATAAACACACTAAATTTATAATGGTTTGGTCCACTCTGACATACATCCACTCCCTAGAGCCTCCCGTTCCAGGTATTACACTAAATCTTTAGTGACTCTCCTTTAGCCCCTACAACTAGGCGAATAAGTCCTTATAAAATCACTTTCACCTTCTCCAGTGTGGCAGAGTAATCAGGTCCTTTGACACCAAAGAGATCTTCTTCTTCACAAAACTTCACTCAAGATAAACCTTGAATCCAATGGTATTAAGATTCAAGCTTATCAAAGCAACCGTGTAAAACCCCCTCCACACTCCTATGAACTCCACAAAGATCTTCTCCCTCTCAAGCTCCAGCCTTTCCTCTCTCCCTTTCAAGGATCTTTTTCAAGTTTTCTTCAGAAGAACGGAAACTCAATGCATGTCAAAAACACTTACAATGTCTTTGGAGAAAGCTTAAAAAGAGGGCTTCAAAAACCCTAAAAATTTAAATTATGCAGACAAAGATCATATAGTACGATCCTGAGATTGTCATGTACGATTAGTTCAAAATAACTCTTTCAATTGATACGATCAGCATTGCCCTATACGATCATTTCAAGTATTTGAGCATATCGTCTAGTATATTATTAAGATCGTCCAAGATGATTAGTTCAATTGAAATGCAATTCGTCTAGGTTGAAACTTGGGATGACCAAAATCATCTATGTTGATCGTCTAGTACGATCCAGTTCGTACAGTATGATCAGAATATCAAAAATAAGCAGATTCAATTAACTAATTACATAATCAATTTATGCATGATTATCATAGATCGTCTAGTATGATACGCATCATATTGAACGATTAGAATAAAATATAAAATTCAAAATCTTGCTTGAATTATATTTTGTGGCTATTTTTCATTATCATAATTAATCGTACTATATGATCTAAATCATCTAGTATGATTTGTTAGATGAGATGATCGCACATTACGATATAAATCATATAGTATAATTAGTTCAAAAGTTTAACTTCTAATTTTGACTCAAACTCACTCCCCCTGAGTATATGTGTGCATGGTCACGAAGTTAGCATACACCCTTACAGGACTTGACTCAAAAAAATCAAAAATACATCAATGAATATTACAAAAAAAATTTACAGTATAACTTATTTTACCTAATGTTAAGCCTTGAGTCTTCGTTAGATGGTGCATGATGTTCCTGAAATATTAGTACATACAAAACAAAAATATATTACAAATACAAGTAGACATAAGGATGTAATCCACAATGTTTGTTATCATCAAAAATATAAACTCGTAAGCTCGAGTTGCAACATTCCCAACTAAGGTTATTAGTAGTTAAACATAGTAGTGATCGCATCATACCTTTATTCCTCTTCAAATTTACTTGCCTTCCACTTAGGTCCTTATCCAATTGTGTAATAGGGCTCATCAAGGTATTCATATTCATTCATCCTTCCATATTAAACGTTTTAGATTAATTTCTTAATATATCTTTTTTTACTTAAAAAGGTACCATATTTTCTTTATTTTATATTAAACCTTGGGAAGTAAGTCATGTGACTCATCATACTCATTTTAAATTCATAGCTCATAGTAGATCCTTCATATAACACCTTATTTGTAAATTCAAATAATATATCATCTACATATATTTTTTCTATCAGAATATCAAACCTTGTTTTTTTGATAGATAATGTGATATCTATGATCTCTTTTGCAAATGATTTATCTAATGGAATATACTAGCCTTTCATACCATGCCATGGGTATTTATTTCAGTCCATATAATGCATTTTCCAATGTATAAACATGATCAAGAAATAAAGCAATCTCAAAACTAGAGTTTTTTAGCATAACCCTCCTTTTTATAACTTTATGTAGAAATACACTTGTTTAGATTCATTTGATATAATTTGATTTCTCCAAAACTTGCAAATGCTACAAAACCCTAATATCTTCTAATCTTTCCACTATAGTAATGGGTTCCTCAAAGTATGCTTCTTTTATTAGATTATACCCTTTTACTGCCAATCTTATCTTATTTCTCAATACTAGTCCAGAGTAATTGAAGTTATTATTAAGTACCCATTTATCATCACTGACACTCTAATCAGTAGGTCTAGATATTAATTCTTATACATTATTCCTTGTAAATTAGTTCAATTCTTCTTGCATAAATATAATCCAAAACTCATATATTAAGGTTTCATTTATAATGGTGGGTTCAACCATTGAAATAAAGGTTGTATGACTAATCTCCTACCTAGGACTATGTATAATCCTAACTCCATTAGAAGGATCTTTAATAATCAAGTCCTTAGGAATGAACTTAGTTGAAATTATATTGTATTATTAGCATAATGACATGAACTTGGTTGAACACTTCTATAACTCAAATAAAAATTAAAATATATCATTTTTTGTGTATTTTTATTGAATAAAAACATTCAAAATTAAAATATAACAAACATTATGATAAATTAAAATTTTAAAAAAAAAAACTACGTTAATCTAAGAGCTTAGATTTATTTAACATTTTACACATTAAATTTGCATTTTAAAAAAAAATTAATGTTAATAAATTTAACCGATTTTTAAAATAATTTAACATATGAATTCATATAAAAAATTCAAAAACAATCAACCGACTTAGACAAACCTTTAGTAAAACTATGACCTTACTAATAAATTTTACTGATAAAGAATTAACAATACCATCAAAAAATCAGTTATTTAATTTTGATAATCCATATTTTAAATCACAAATTATTTGAAAATTAAAACCTTTTAAAATCTCCATATAAAAGAAAAGCAATGTGCAATTAAACTTGATATATATATAATATATGCATTTTATTTTTCTAAATTCGTTTCATTGGCCAAACCAGGAGATTATTCTGTGCGGACAACCAGACCTTTCGGAGGTGAATCAAAGCACGCCACATCACCCAGTACACCGCGGTACACAGCCGCCGTACACAACAAAAGGATGACATGATGCGCTCTGATTCGAATCCGGATGGCATCCAGTATCCGCACAGAAAAAAATTTCCCAAAATAGAGGCATTTTACTTCAGCAGCTCATCATATAAGAACTGCTTCAGGAGACTCAGAGGCTCCCGCATCTCAACCTGTTACACACAGCAAACCATTAATGCTTTGTTATGCTTATGACGAGCTGATTTTTTTAACTAATTTTAAAAAGAAATAAAAAAGTCATGTCAAACAAAACCTTAAGTTTTAATTTCTCCTCCACAATGAGAAATTCACATAGCAGTAAAATAGCAACAATATCATCATCATCATCATTTCAAAATCAATCTTCCCTTCATAGAATAAAATTCACAATTTGGATTTTTTTTCCCTGACCTGAAATGTATGAAAAACAATAAAATGCCTGCTTATCTGTAATTCCCTAGAAATGCAATTTCACTCAAAAAAAAAAAAAAAACAACATTCACAATGTCACATTAAGGTATAAATATATAGAGATAGAAATATATATAGCTTTTTCAATCAAATTTTCAGCACAGCACAGCCAAGAATGCTTCCACTACACCGAGTCATCGGCGAAGCCTGTCGCCAAATCGGCCATTTGCTGTTCACAGATAGAACATCAACATCTCTAAGCTGCTTGATAGACTGATTAGTAGGTCCTGGTCCAATCACTCCGCCGATGACATACAAATCGTCTCCGAGCCCAATCATTCCAAATCCGATCCGGCTTTTGAATTCTGGCGCAGAAGACACCAATTTATCAAGAAAAGTATTATCTTTCTGGCTGCTCTCCTTATGCTGCTTCAGAATGAAGCCTCCATTTAGAACATAGAGCTCTTCTCTAACAACAGCCATTGGACCCTGAAGCCAACCGAAGTCCTTAACTGACCATTGCTGCCTATCTTCCAGAATCTGAACTACTGAGAGGCCTTTGTGCAAGACATGGATCTTACCATCAATTACTACACCAGAGCAGACTGAAGTATGGGTGTGGAGAAGATCGGGGAGCGATCGCCATGTATCGGTATCGGGATCATAGATCTCGGCCTTCGAAATTGATTTCCGGAAACTCGTGAAACCTCCGGCAACAATAATCTTTCCATCTATGGAGCAGCAGGCGAACATCGCACGAGGAACGAGCATGTTGGCTCGTCGAGCCCATTCATGATATAAGGGATCATAGGACCAGACCTCACTGGTGGCAAAGATGCCATCATGATCACCTGTGAGTGGATCAACCCTGTCGCTGCCACCTCCAAGCACAAACAGCTTGCCAGCTACAGAGGTCACGCCAAAACGTGCAAGGTGTCTGATCTGGGATGGCATGACAGGAAGAGTTAGCCAATGATCCCTACATGGGTCATAAAGCTGCCAAACATTTTCAGGGTCAAAGGCTAGAACACAGAGAAGCTCCTCGGAGGCACCGATTTCACGGCGAACCTTCAATAACTCGGAACTGCAGAGTGCAGCTCTCCATGATCTGGAAACAAGCCGGAGATTTTGATGGTAGTAGAAGGGAACTCGTGCAAGGCAATGATGGGCAACTGCATCGGGAAGACCTTCAATAAGGGCAGACATAATATCATGGGTCATTCAGATTAACCTTTGGAGGATATATTGAGTTGATGTGGATGGAACCTGAAATAAGAATAAGGAATTAAGCAATCTATGAGGGTGACAACAATGGATGACTAAAGTGGCAATAATAGGATAATGATCAAAGGAAATGAAAATTTAATGCCAGCCACCAGTCTTATATTTCCTGGACAAAAGCATAAGGAGGAAATATAAACAGTGAAGAACATACTCATAACTCTTTAAATTAGCACATTTTAGTGCAACCAAGACTAGCGATATCCAATGTAAATAATGAAAGTTGGTACAAATGAAATGTGCGCACAAAAGCATTAAAAACATATTTAGACACCAATGGTACACAATGAAGGGGCGGAAAACATCTTCTTTCTCTAATGGTATATAAGCTTGATCAAGATTGCCAATGCATATTTTATGTTTTGTGAGGGTGTGAATGTCCCTGTGAGTGAAGATTTGATAGAATTTATTTCTCAGATACTAACAAGCATGGAAATTAGAATCAGAAAAGCTTGATGCAGGCTATTCTATAAATATTTTAGCACTACTGGTAGACTTTAAAAGAAGAATTGAAAGCTTCCTTTGCAGATGGCTTCATATATCTATGATTAGATATCTACCTGATAAATTTAAGAAGCACGAAAGATATTTAAAGGAAATTCCTGGCTCTCATTGGAGAAGCAATAGCAGCATAATATGCTTAGGTTTGGATTTAGTATCAATCATAAAAAGGTCCCATTATACATGAATCATGAACATGAAAACAAATGCAGTATAAGTTTCCTAGTGCGCTAAAGAATATATCTGATGTTGTATGCGAACTTTCAAAAAAATCAGAATAACAGCATGCTAACACGTCTCATTCTAGAAGTAATCTCATTCCATTTTTTATGTTCAAGAACAATCAGGTCAATTAATCTAAAATAATTGTGAAGAAACAGAATAATGTAGCATAACCATAAAAGCTACTTTCCACTATTTAACATAAAATCATGACATCTTTTACAAGCTTTCCCATCTTAATTATATCAACAAAAATCTTCTAAAGCTTTCTAATATATGGTTAGGCAAGTTGCGTTGCATAATTCAACACCACCAATTTCAGCCGTACCATATTGCGTGGAGTTGATGAATCCTTCTGGCTATATTACTGCTGACTCGATGAAAATACCTTTGCAAAAACTTCTACCATGTTACAAATGAAAAATGCTCTTTTTTACACTCCTTAATAGAGTATGTAGGGCTGCAAGCGAACCAAACGTTCAACGAGCTACTCGTTGCTCGGTTCGATTAAAACTCGTTTGTGATCGTTTAACTAACTAAACAAACAAACTTGAACAACATTTTTAATACTCGATCATTAAATAAACAAGCTTGAATACAATGTGTTCGGTTCATTTATGTTCACGAACAACATCATTTGAAGCTCGTGAACAAGCTCGACTTTAAGCTCGATAAAAAGCTGGATTCTTGTTCGATTTAGAACTCGCGAATAAGCTCAATAAATATATTCATATAGATTAATCATATTTTCATTTTAAATTGATAATTGATTTTGTTATAAATTTAATTTCATTTTATTTTATAGCTTCAATAGAATGAATTTGTTCATGAACAAGAGACATTTCACATTTGTCAATGTTTGCTAGATTGTTTGTTTAAGATGTTCATGAACAAATATAAGATTAATCATAGATCGTTTGTTCGTGAACGAGCACACTTAGTAGCTCGAAAGTACTAGTTATGTATATATTAATGATCTTGCTAATTTGATAGCTCAAGAATACTTATTAGATTTTTTCATGAACGTGCTTGTTTGATAGTGTAAAAAAATTTACTAAATATGTTCGCGAACATAGCTCGTTAAAGCTTGTTTGTTTAAAGCTCGATAAGCACTAAACGAACCGAACATGAACACAAACAATAAAGCTCGGATCAAACACGAACCAAACTTGAACAAGCTAATAATAAACAAACTCAAACATGAACACTCATATACTCGACTATGTTCGGTTCGTTTGCAGCCCTAAGAGTATGTTGTGCCTTCATTGAAGATGTACAAACAACTAAGTCCATATTCAACAGTGGTATCATGTCGGATTCAAGTGGAGTTGGCCTCAAATCAATATAGAAAAAATTTGATTTCAGCTTGAGACTAGTTCGAGTACCAATGAAAATTATCAATTTCAGATTGATTTTTTGTCAATTCACGCCAAATATCTTAGGTTTAAAATATTATTTTCAAATTTCATAAATGAGTTTATATATATATATATATATATATATATATATATATATATATATATATATATATATATATATATATATATATATCTTAAATAAGTTGTTAATCATTGTTCTAACTTTAAATTAGTTCCATACCAACCACACTTATAAGGTCATCTAATGCAAAAGCACAAATTGAGCAAAAAAATAAAGTAGAAAACTTCTGAGGAACCAGCAGTTTGGTAAAATAAGTAGCTAAACATACATAAAAACTTTGTAATTTTGTATTTGATAGTTATAGAGAATAGTTCTATAAAACAAAATTCTTGTTTTCGTATTCTTAATTACTTTGTGTACCAAAGAAAATCATTTTTTAGAAATTCCAGACTTGAGCAAGTCTGCCACAATTTGAATTTGATCATTTTGATTCAAGTCAAATTGCATGCACACGTCTAATGTGAATATGGTTAATTCAAGTTGAGTTTCCAGTTAATTCTATTCAAGCCTATTATCCTAACAAATTATTTTTTAAATAAAACAATGAAGCTTCAATTATACATAAATGTATATTTTTATATATATTAGTAAACAAGTAAATAATGAGATATAAATTATTCCATGTTATCATGAATATTGGCTCACAAATTTGTACGTGTGCGTGCACATGTGTGAGCACGCAAACACCTTTATACAACCCTCTCATGATAACCCCCCCCCCCCCCCCCCCCCCCCAATCGTTTAAAGTTCAAGCAATTACAGAGTGAGCTCTAAATTTCCAAGTATTATTAGCAGCATCAGCTCAAGTTGTAGAACAAAATTGTGAAGCCAGGTTCAAAGCATCAACCTTACAACAATTCATTGCAAGTTGGCTAGATCTCCTATTTTTAGCAATTGAAAAAGGAATCTCATATCCCGTTATCCACGAAAGTTAAGAAGCATTGAACCATTGACCCATCAGTACAGAAAGAAAATGACTTAATAAAGGGTATAAGGTGAAAAAAAAAAACTCATACAAATGGTGCATACTCCATGAGTATGATATCATTTTGGGGAGCACATTCATTACATAATAACATCAAAGCATTAAATTTTCTCATCCTTCTATTTACCCCATACACATATTCAATCCTAAACCATGAAAGATTATAGTCTAGTTCCTCCCAAAAAAGGACGTAAGGCATTGCATAAACAAGAAACTAAGTGAAACTAAGTCTCACGATCATGAAAAGAGGCGTATTATATAAATAGTCAATATGGGACTGCAAAAAAATTAACAAAACAGTATAATTAGAAATGCAACCCTTTATACTGTGTATCAGGAGAAACTCTTCAGTGCCTTTAATATTCTCATTTACTTACTCTAAAGGAAAATCATTATCATCATTATTAGCCCTGTAAAACCTATTCGGTATTAGTTGTAAGAACTCTGCTTGATCATTCCTTGCTATTAGCACTGCATGTGAATTCTTGTCTATGTAAATCATTTTGCACAACTTTAATTGCATGTGAGCTCTTAAACTATCTACATTGAAATTATGTTGGTAAACCAACTTCAAATGCATGACTTAGCCAATATCATGGAGATTACTTAATGTTGCTAATTCCTAAATAAAATATGCATGATACTTAGAATATCCTGAATTCAAAAAGTAAATTAGCATCAGAATCATTAGAGCTATTTTAAAAAAAGGCATGAAACATTCTTCATGTTTTTTATTGGTCCAATTCATCAACTTTATCTAATAGGATATTAATTGAGTTCCTTTTAGATCTGACCTTACAAAATGTTGCCAACCTTCCAAAAATTGTCAATTCTTATATGATAAAAATCACCAGCCAGATTTAATATTATGAAAATCCAATCATCTTCCCCAAATTGATCATGGTAAACTCTACCTTAAACGAGCTAAGCTAAAAGTTAACTAACAAACACGAGATCTCATTAGGTTACAAGCATACTATTATATCCATTTCATAAACTAATGATAAAATGCACCTCTACATAAAATAGGACAACAATCATCATGAAAGGTATATGCGATCATTAAAGTAGAGAGCTCTCATTAGAAAGAACATAACAAAAGTATAAGAAATATAGACAAATATGAAAGTAATAATTTAATATATCTTCTATCCAATTCTTAAACTCCAAGAAATAATGTCCATTTAATGTTTATCTGCAACAAATGAAGATAATAATAAATATAATTAAAGGTGGGGGATTAAAATGAAGAAATATTTTAAGAATATTATGGAGACATGAGATATTTTTATAAAGCTATAATTAACCTAGTTATGCTATATGAATGCTGGAAAAAGAAAAGAACACTAATAGAGAAGTCGGGCATGAAAGATATGAGAACATGAAGATGGATGCATGGAAAAATTAGGAATGAGATTTGACAAATGATTGGAAAAGAACCTAAATGAGATTAAGTGGAAAATACACCAAGATAGTATGGATGAGTACATTAAAGGGTAAAAGATGTAACAATAACACAAATACATTAAACTAACATATAAGAATCAGGAAAAAATTTAGTCCAAAAATACACCAGAAGAAAGTTGTACAAAAAGACCTAAGTAAAGCTTTGTATAGCAGTCGACATAGATTAATGGAGAAAAAAAAAATTCTTAGCCGATGAGATAAGGCTAATTATAAAGATGACGAAGAAAAGAATATTATCAGGAATTCAAAGGGAAAACCTCCAGGTCAGCAATGTGTTATTCATGCATGTTAAAGTAAAATGAGTCAAAGCAAGGAAAATTTATTTTAACAGAGTTAGAACAGTGAATACTAACTCGTATCCTATTTGCTAGCTATATAACTTCTGCATCATTCAGAATTCATATAAATATCATATAAAAATTTTTAGGCATAGAGGTCAAACGTGTGTAATTATTAAAAGAAAAAAATTGCATATAAATATGCTTTTTTTTTTCCAACCTGCATTCCTTATTAGCTGATGGATGAATTAACATTAAATAGAACCTTTGGAAGGAGTAGCTCGATAGATGCCAAACTTAATCAAAGAATAGTGAAAGCATTTCAAATAACAACCAAAACCTGTACATGTAAAAATAGAATAAAAATTTTTATCAAAATAAGTGTAACTACATATGGGCCACATTTATGTATATAAAAATGTTTATCTTTTCCCCTTAATAGTTCTATAACAATCATGGATCCCTTGATGTAGCTCACCGAGCCATTCATCATCATAACTGATATCCCACATGATATCAAATTAGATTTGGCAGTAAAAGATTTCAATAATGTTTGTTTTTTTCTTAATTGGTTGAAGGCATTTACTTTATTTATTTTTTTGATAGAAATCTTTTTTCAACATCTAATAAGCATCGTAGCCATTAAGCAATAGTTAGACCATATTATCTCTATAAATAACCCTTGCAAGAACCAATTAGATCTAAATTTGATGAATGCAATATATTTTTTCCTTTCCTTGGAGAATTTGGCTAGCAAAGAAGCCAGTCTTGGAGTTCATGTGACGCCCTCCATCGTCTTCTAAGAGTTTATAATTTCTTCGATAATTTCTTCCATTTTGCATTCATCATCCACCCTTTCCCCGGCGTTTTCCATCTTTTTCCACTCTTCAAATATGCTACTAATAATCACTTGGTATCAGGACCACATTAGAATTACCTTAGTACTTATATGGCACTTTTGCAGCGGAATAGTGTGACTTTTTTTTATTTCGGTCATCCATTCTACTCTTTTCCTGCTGTTCTTGCACTCATTTCACTGCAACATTGCTAAAAATTACATTACCTCTGTATTATTTCCTGCATTGACAGCTTGCTGTCCCTGGTGTTATCCAGCCATCTGCCTCCATACCAACATCACTTTCATCCTTCAAAAAGTTCCAATTTTCCTTCTTTTGATTCTTTTACCTGATCTTCTCTGACATGCATTGGATACAAAGAAGAAATTCAATTTTTCTACCTCTCTTACACCTTGTTTGTGTTGCTGCTCAAGATCACTGTTATATGCTGAATCCTGCATCATGCTGACATTTCCTGAAAATCGTCAGCATTCCTCCATTCATCCGCCAACCCAATCTCCACAAAATAAATGAAATTCTAACCGCCACTAAAAAATGAAATCCCACTACCGTTCTTTTGCATTGATTGCAACAGACTAAAATACAAGTAAAAAAAAATCAAAACTTACCCAAAAGAAAGTCTAGTTTTCAAATTTTGAATTAGAACTTCAAAAAAATGAATTTCACTTTGAATTTTTGCATGAACATAAAAAGTTGTTGCGACTACTCAATTCTGTCTTTTTAGAAACAAGCTATCCTATCAAACAACCCAATTATATCCTCCCTCCTAAACCAATAAATTTATCCCCAGCTATACACGTACACCCATCTAAACAAGTAAGGGAAGCAAACCCAATTAAACCCGTAGGAAACTAAGGAGTTTGGTATTACCATGGTTTTAGATCATACGCTTTCAAGGATGATCCAAGATAGCATCAAAAGAAGTTCTAACTTCCCAATTCCTGTGAACGGTCCTGATTTCACCTTTCAGCTTCCTCCTGAATGCAAGCCCCTTCCAAAGACCACTGTGTGCTGAAACCTAGCATTTCCAACCCTTTCATTGTATCAACACTCCCAGACCTACTAACATTTGGATGATATCTGAACCACCAAGGAGATGCACCCAGGTCTCCTCTTATTTGCCTTAGGCCACCCGAGACACTTGGCCTCTCTGTCAACCACCTCTTGCAACCCATACACATTGTCTATATGTACCTGAATATTTGCAGTTCATTTGTTCTTTGAATTGGCATTTGATCCCCGTTAATTGGGTTTTTGTTATGCTAATTGAGTTAAAATCTTAGGAGTTAGCATAGGAAAGTTCACGTGCATGAGCAAAAGCATTTGTTTCATGGTTTATATAATCCTAAGCTTAAGTCAAGGAGAGCACTATCATTTTTTGCGAGTTGTAATTGGAGTGTTTGTTATCTAGTCCAATCACACCCTCAAATCCCTTAATTAAAATTTGTTCATTCCACAACTACAACATCATATTACTAGCATATAGTTAAACACTTGACCTAGATATAGGGGTGTAACGGCTCGCAAGCCGGCTTGAGCTCGACTCATTAACGAGCTCACGAGCCAAGCTTATCAAGCCAAAATCTCAAGCTCGTTTCTTAAACGAGCTCTAGGTTCAAGCTTGATGAGGCTCGGATCCTGAGCTCGCGAACCAGCTCAAATTACTATTACTATTTTTAAATAATTATTATTTTATTAAATTTGAATATTTAAAAAAATAATAATTAAATTGCAGCATAATAAATTAACTTTTATATATATATATATATATATATATATATATATATATATATATATATATATATATATATATATATATATATATATATATATATATATATATATATATATATATATATAATATTAATTTTATATTCTTAACCTGCAACTTTTAATTGGAAAAGACAAAAAGAAGTTGCTTTGCCATAAATGTGCAGCAACTTTTTTTTAAATCTATTCTAAATAATAATAAAAAGCATACGGCTCCCTCTACTAAGAGCATAGAAGAAGATCTAGAATTCAGGATACGGACGGAAGGAGAACTGGACTAGGGGTGTAATGATTCTAGTCGAATTCAAGTCAAACCTAACTCAAGCTCGACTTGCCAGCCAAATCTCGAACTCAAACTCAAGCTTGAACGGAGAGCTAGAACTCAAGCTCGGATGGCAAGCTCGAGCTCAGCTCATCCCATTGTAACCGCACTCGCAAGCTTTCTGCAGTTCGATCTACCTTCCGCAATTTGATCTTCTTACGCATTTCGATCCGCCTTCCGCTTGTATCCAGAATTCCAAATCTTCTTCCACGCACCCAACAGAGGGATTCATATATTTTTTTTTTTTTTTTTCAAATAGATTTGAAAAATAGCTACTGCACATTTATTACAAAGCAGCTTCTTTTGTCATTTCCAATTAAAAGCTACAGATTAAGATATAAAATTAATATTTTATATATATTTTTAAAGTTGCATTGATTATGATGTAGTTAATTTTTATTTTTATAAATATTCAAATTTAAGAAAATAATAACTATTTAAAAATAGTAATAGTGATTCGAGCCGGATCACGAACTCATGAGCCGAGCCTCATCAAGCTCATGTTTGAGCTCGAGCTCGTGGCTAGATAAGCTTGGCTTGTGAACTCATTAATGAGTCAAGTTTGAGCCGACTCGGCTCACTTACACCCCTAAACCTGACCGAAGAAGACGATCGAACTACATAAGGTGGACCAGACTGTGAGGCTAGCAAGCGGCTCGCAAACTCGGTTACAGTGGGACGAGCCGAGCTTGAGCTCGACTCGAGTTCGAGCTCGAGATTTGGCTGGCAAGTCGAGCTCGAGTCAAACCTAACTCAAGCTCGACTCTACTCGTTTACACCCATACCTAGATATAGTCTTTTAACTTCTTGATGAACTATGTTGAAAGCTTGGCAAATTCAAATTGTATAAGCAAGCCCACTAGTCATAAGCATAAAAGTTTGGTAAAAAAAATTTCATATCGATTGCATTTTCCAACTACTTGCATTTTTGCACTTCTTACACTGAAGATACTTCGCCAGATGATCTTATGAGAATCAACATCATAAATATCACTATTGTGGCGCATACTAAGCTTATGCTCAACAAAGAATTAAAGATGGTGTTTTTACATTTGGAAATTCTACAAACCTATAAGTTTTCTAGCTTAAAATAATTAGAAGACTTCTCTAATCAACACTGTATGTCTCGATAACCTAACATATTAGGCAAGTTGAAATTAGTAGATTAGCTGAAGAAGCTTCACATATATTTGAGAATGATATAAAATTCTCATAAATATCCTTTAACTACATGGAATAAGAAGTACATGCTTTACAAAAAGCATCAATGAATTGTAATACCTTGAGCTTACAACCGAGCATATAGCTAAATCTACAGGTGAGAAGCTCAAAGGAATTATGAGAAATCTTTAAAAAAATTAAGTCCTCATTTTCTCTTGACCAAAAACATGAAAAAGGAATCTTCTTGGTGCAATTTCTAATTAGGTCAATCAACTAAGAAGTTAAATTTATCAAAAACATACCTAAGAATTTTAATCAAAATCTTATTTAGATTAAATTTGAATTTGAGCTTGATAATGAATCTAAATATGAATTTGAATCTAATCAAAATTTTCATTTGAATTAGATTATATGAAACTCGTATCTATTGTAGTAGTTAGAACCACATGAAGGATTACCTAAAGAAATCATTTGTATATGCATTCAATCTAGTGCCAATTTCATATTTTGTTCTTACTTTCTTAAATTAGAAACTTATTACAACGACTTCATCAATGCTTAACTCTTAATTACCAATTTATAAGGACCTCATCAAACATGCTTAACTCCTTAAACTAAAAAATTCATAAGGACTTCATCAAACACAATGAATTGCATAAACAAGCTAAGTCTATATTTGAAACCCAATAAGACATATCATGTTCTGGTTTATATATGTCCGATGTCAATCCCAAATAGTTGGGATAAGACTAATCATGAAGAATATAATTTTGCCCCATTTGCTTATTGCACTCCGCCAAAAAAAAAAGCCTAAGAAAACCATTAGATCTTACAACATTATTAGAAAGCCTGATATTAATGCTTACATGCTTCCTTGGTCACTTAAGGTTCATGTTGATCCTACTTTCAACATGGAGGTTGACTTGGTTTCATAGCTTGGTAAAATCAAGCCACCAAGTGTTTATTCAACCCAAAGTCTAATTCCATTTGCTCTAGCCTATCCACACCTATCCCAACTAAATAGGAGGTTGATTAAATAGTGATCAATGATGTTGGCCTTCGGCCATCTGGAATTCAAAAATGTCTATTTCATTTGCATTGATGGTCACAATTAAATGATACAAGAAGAGTTAGGCGTCTTCTCTAAGTCTTTTGAAGGACTGCTAGGACTTTAGCTCTACAAAGGAGAGACCTTTTAGCTTGGAGGGAGTTAATGGAGCCTATTGACATGAGGTAGATTATGTTTTCATTTATGATTGTCCTTTGCGGATCCTATAATTGAGATAAGGATACTAATATGAGTATTACATCGATCCTACTAGCTTATTGCACTTCAACAAGAGGAAACCATTACAAGATAGTTAGAAAGGTTGATCTTAATGCTTATATGCTTCATTTACCACATAGCATTCATGTTGATCCAGCTTCAAATATGAAAAATAACTTCCCTTAGCATGCTAAATTCAAGCCACCAAGTGTTTATTCAACCAAAGGGTCTTCATCCATTCTTGCAGTGCCCATGCATGTCCAACCATCAATCCCTATACAATATGAGACTGGTCAAATATCATTGATGGGGTTGGTCTTGGGCCATCTAACATTCATAGATGTTCAGTTCATTAGTTTTGATGTCCAACATCAGGTGATATATAAATGACACATGAAAAGCGTGACTTTTAAGTCTTTTGAAGGAGCATTAGGACTTTCAACTCTCCAGGGGAGAATTCTTTCTAGCATGGAGAGAGTTGATGGAGCCCATTAGGATGAATTCCATTCATCATTGTTAACAATTAAACAAACATATTATATAATATTAGGCGTTAACAGAGTAGGGAGTCGATGGAACCCATTAAGCAATTACTCATTCTCATCAATATTTAAAAATATTAGATTAGATCATGGCTTAAAAGTAATTACTAATATTTCTTTCTTTCTTTATTTACTTAGGCTACTTGACTTTTATACTTTTTATAGGCTCATTTGTCATATTTCTACTAAGAAATTGGTGTGTCATTTGCAAATGACATAATAATGATAGATGAGACCACTGCTAAAAAAAGTTGAATAATGGAGAAAAACTTTAAAAGATAAGGGGGTTACGATTAAAAGAATAAAAATTGAGCATATTACATAAATTAGCTAAGGTGAAATGTCAATTATAATTAAACTTTGTTGGAAAACCAATTCATACCTAGGTTTGAAAGATTTAAGTATCATAGATCTATTACGCAAAAAAAAAATGAGATATACATTAAAACATAACATCTAAAGCTATAGTTGAGTGCTTAAAACAAAGAAAATTCTTAGGAGTATTATGAAAAATAGAAGCACAATAAGTGCATGTAATGTTGAGATATGTTAAGAAACTACCCTAATAAGCTCCCTTACTACATCAACCTATTTATGTCACCGGTCAAGAATTTTGATCATACATTCATACTTGTTGAGTCCCTGATTAACTATTAGAATTAGTACAACAACATCAAGCCTTTGTCCCACTAAGTGGGGTCGGCTACATGAATCCTTTTTCACCATTGTGTCCGGTTAAAAGTCAAATTCTCATTTAAATCTAATAAAGAAAGATCATTTATAATATTTTCTAACCAAGACTTTTTAGGTCTACCTCTACCTTTCTTAACAAAAGTCAAATCTAATCCCTCAACTTTCCTAACCGGATCATCAGAAGGCCTCCGTTTAATGTGACCAAACCATCTAAGGCGACTCTCTCTAATCTTATCTTCCACTAGAGCTACTCCAACCTTTTCACGTATATGCTCATTTTGTATCCTATCTCTAAGGGTCAAGCCACTCATCCACCAAAGCATCCTCATCTCTGCAACACTTAACTTAGTATTATGCTTCTCTTTTAATGGCCAACATTCGATACCATAAAGCATTGTAGGTCTCACCACCATCTTATAGAATTTTCCCTTAAGTTTGAGGGGGGACTTTTCTATCGCACAATAAGCCCGATGCATTCCTTCACTTCAACCATCCAACTTGAATTCTGCTAATAATATCCCCATCAATTTCACCATCACTCTGAACAATAGATCCAAGATATCTAAAACGTGTACTCTTAATAATGACTTGATCGCCCAAAGTCACAATCCCCTCACTAGGTCTATTGCTACTAAAATTACACTCCATATATTCAGTTTTAGATCTACTCAAGCGAAATGATGGGGACATCAGATCAGTGTGGAAGGTTTATCAGAGACGTGGCCGCCGATCTACGGCCATGATCGAGTCCTTGTATTTCTGAGTCATGATTGTATTTGATTTTATTTATGTATTTTCTTATTTGCTTAGGTGTCATTTTTATTTCCCATTGTAACCCTCTCATGGGAGTTGTCGCATGTAAGCCCAAAGGGCAAGTTGGTCTTTTATTTTCTTGAGTCTTTGTACCCGGCTATTTATAGCCTCTTTTCCTTTGTTTTGGGTTAATGAATGATTGCTTATTGAAATTCCTTCTTGCATGAGAATTGTGTGTTTGAGAACTCTAATGGAGAGAGCTTCATAGGAGAGGAAGAGATTGGCGCAATACCCACCAATCTAGATAAGTCGGGTTCGTGGTTTCTTTTTCTTATCTCCATCTTCTTTTCTTTTCTCCCACCAATCCTCACTTCGTCGTCGGACTACCACCACTACGAAATCCTCCCTCCTCACTCCAATTCCCACGGCCAACCCCCAACTAGATCCCCATGCTGGCGGCTCCCATCACCTAGCCACCGGCCCCCATCCACTTCCTCATCCCCATTAGAACCCTTGCCTAATTTGGATGGATGGAATTTGGACAGATTTTCAAAATTCAAACTCATTAATTTGAAATTTGAAAACTTTCCTAATTTACAATTCTATTTTTGGAAAGTTTCTAAATCAATTCCATTTGAATTTTAAATTCACTTGGATTTGATTAATTACTTTCCTATTTTTAAATCTCAATTAGGTAAGCAATACACCTCATCCCAAACCTTCTTCACACATGCAAGCAGCCGGCCCCTATAGAAGTAAATTTGGGATTTATTTCTTAGTTACTACATAAACTCAATTGGGAAATAATTCAAATTATTTCTCTTCTCTGTGGACTGAATTTACCAAGACTCCAAATCCCTTTATTCTTTCCTATTCCACTTCTCTGTTTTGGAAAGAATTTCCTTGCCCGTCTTTTTTTTTTCTTTGCCGCCGCCCAAGCCTTCCCGTGCTCTCTCTTCTTTCCAAACTATCTTCCCCCTCATTAAGCCTTCTCTTGAATTACCTGTACAAGCTCTCTTCCAAAGATTTCTACTGTTTCATTAGAGAAATCTGAAACTTTCTCTAAAGTTTAGCTAGAAAATCTGAAATCTTTTCAGATTTTCTGTGGGAAGATTTGGAGTTGCTTATTCTACACACATTGAAAAGAACATCTTGTCTCTTTGCACTTGGCTAGTCTTCAAGAGAACTCGCTACCGTGGGAAGATGACAATCATTCATCCTTATGAATGACGGAAGCCATTGACGAGCATTTTGAAGGCATCGAGTGGAGGATCTCCGCGTCTCCTTAGCAAAGGTTTCTTTTCTCACTTGCATCTTATTTCTTTGAAATCTAAATTCTCTTTGGCTTGATTGTAATCGCAAAAGATTCATCCAAGTGCTTTTGCTAAGCCTAGTAATTCGTAGGATATTGAGTGTACTTTATGTGCATCCTAAATCTCGTTGTTAGACTAGGGATTAAATTGAAGACTACTATTTTGTGTTGTTTCAATTGTCTTATCTATCTTGAAAATTTCAAAGCTTGGAGCATGTGATTTAGCCTACGCAAAGCATCTCTTTATTTGTTTTAATCGACGTTGATAATTGCTAATAATTTTAATCCAAAATTATTCTAATCAAAGAGTTGTGCAAGGCCCAAAATGAAGCCATAAGCATGTCATCTAAGTAGTCCTGCATCACGAAAACCTTTAGACTCTAAAGTTGACCTCCATAATTCAAGTTTACCTTCAACTCCCTCTCTAGTCTTATCAACAAGAAGAATATCATTAGCAAAAAGCATACACCAAGGTACATCCTCTTGCAAATATCTAGTGAGAACATCCATGACTAAAGCAAAAAGAATATTAGTTAATATCAAAGAATTAGTAACAAAGAATTTTAGTTAATATCAATCAAGTTTGGATTTTGGCTCAACTTAATAAAAAAACATATAATTCGGCCTCAAGTGAAACCTCAAACTCAACCTAAAATCAAAAAAATATATATAAGTCTGCTAAATGGAGTCCTTTGATTTTGAGTAGAAATGAAACCCATAATTGATTCTAATTAGACTAGCTTAAAACAATATTCAAGCGAGTTAGATTAAGCTCAAAATTAATTTTACTTTGAGAGTAGAGCTAAAACTGGCTCAAGTTGACTAAAATCCATTTCCCATTTAGAGAAACGGAAACTTTCAAGAAGTTCTTAAGTTTCAAGTATTTTTAATAGTCCTAAGAAAGGCAAGGCACACAATAATATATAACACCATAAAGGATGGAGGACCACCTTCACGATGCATTGTGGAAGAGGAGCAAGTCATTAAACAAACATTTATGTTCGCCCTATTCAAATTTTGGATATTGCAAAAAGATTAGGAAAAATGGAGAAGATGGAAGTTTGAATTTGATAGTCTCTTTTGACTCTCAATGAAGAAATTGGTCTTGACCCTTTTTTGGCTCTTAGGAAATGAAATAGAGGAAGGTTAGAGATGAAGAAGTCTTGTCATCTCTATTTCATCATGACTCCGATAATGGTTAAGTAAGATCTTTAATTTGATTTAAAGATAACTAGATAATCAAATCAATTCTGAGAACAAATCAAACTAGAATTGAGATCTAAGCTTACTACCGAATTGCACTTTTCTTGAAACAAGTTATAATTAACAAAGCATCGATAAAAAAAAGGTAAACTCCAAATTGAATCAAATGCATATGCATGCATATTCATGCATCAGTTTAAATTGCATGTAATTAGTATGCCTATATGCACTTACATTTGCATATGTATACAAATACAGACGAATGTATATGTTAGAGAAGATTATCTTAGAAGATAAAGAATAAAAAAAAAAAATCTTATAGCTAGGATCGATACCAAGTAGAAACTAATCAGCCAGGAATAGCTCACATCAAGATGGAATGGACCCAACTTATGGTTAGCACCATCTTGGATCAAGTTCAAATTGCAGGCCTTGAAGTTGATCTTGAGCCAAGGTCATATTAGCTCAATATTAAAGTCATAGAAACTGGAGTTTTAACTAATGCAAGTATGGTTCATCAGAGACTTGGGATGCTGAAGAAGATTAATGCCTTTGTGACACATTTTAGTATCATAAGCAGATCAATAGTATTGTGTGAAAGAATTAAATTATAGGATATAATAAGACAAAGAATAATGCAATGTACTAGTATACAAGATGCGATGATGCCTCAAACAAACTATTATTGCCACAACCCAAAATCATACCTATCAAAAATTTACCAACCTCACAAATTTATCCACCATATATAGCTTCCCATGAGTTTATCCATATCCCAAGGGTGCTCCAAGATGAGAATGCTTAACTTTGTAGTTCCTCACAAAACACCCACCAGTAACACAAAAAAGAATCTCTATGTTTAAGATATTTGTTTTATTATACCTAAGAGTCTCAAAATCTCCCCACTTAAGAAATTAATATCTAGGGCTGCAAGCGAACCAAACGTTCGACGAGCTACTCGCTGCTTGATTCGATTAAAGCTCGTTTGTGATCGTTTAACTAACTAAAGAAACAAACTTGAACAACATTTTTAATACACGATCCTTAAATAAACAAGCTTGAACACTAATGTGTTCGGTTCATTTATGTTCATGAACAACATCATTTGAAGCTCGTGAACAAGCTCGACATTAAGCTCGATTTGTGTTTGATTTAGAACTCATGAATAAGCTCGATAAATATATTCATATAAATTAATCATATTTTCATTCTAAATAGACAATTATTTTTATTATAAATTTAATTTCATTTTATTTTATACATTCAATAGAATGAATTTGTTCATGAACAAGAGACATTTCACTTTTGTCAATGTTTGCTAGATTTTTTGTTTAAGATGTTCATGAACAAATATAAGATGAATCATAGATCATTTGTTCGTGAACGAGCTCATTTGGTAGCTTGAAAATACTAGTTATGTATTTATTTATGATCTTGCTCATTTGATAACTCAAGAATACTCATTAGAATTGTTCATAAACGAGGCTGTTTGATAGTGTAAAAAAATTCGCTAAATATGTTCACGAACATAGCTCATTAAGGCTTGTTTGTTTAAAGCTCGATAAGCACTAAACGAACCGAACATGAACCAAACATAAACACCATTAATTTAAACGAACCAAGCATGAACACAAACAACAAGGCTCGAATCAAACACAAACCAAACTTGAACAAGCTAATAATAAACGAACTCAAACATGAGCACTCACAAACTCGGCTCGGTTTGATTCGTTTGCACTTTGCAGCCCTATTGATATCGAAGATCCTTGGAGGGGGTTTCAAGGGAGTGTAGAGGGGGTTCCACACAGTTGCTCCGGAGAGCTTGCACCTACGTAGCATCGAATTCAAGGCTCGTCTTGAGGGAAATTTTGTGGCCTTATACATAGCCAGAATCATCCACCAAGCAAAAGTGGAGGTAGCTCCCACCATATAATACTTGCATCTTAAACGTATTAAAGAGATAACTCCCATGGGGTAACCCTTTATCATGCATATCACTTAGCTCCCATCTTATGAATAGTGTACTACTTATATATGAACTATCATAACTTGAATTTTCATTCATCGATATATTATTCATTTAGGCTTCACATGCCTCATTATTTTGTCCTCTTGGTGGACAATTCATAAAGATGGCACATTTAGTGAGTGTTCCAAATTAAGCATGTTTAACTAAAGTTCTTAATGAAAACTTCAAACGATACCCAAAAAAGATGAATTGATGATTAAAAGTAATGCTTTAAGTGTAACTGGTTTGAGTTTCATAAGGAACTCCAATGTTAAATGTGCTCATCCAAGAGAATTACCTTAAGAGGATAAGGTTGTGAGGCCTATAAAGCCGAAATGGATGATATCTCTATCAATGAGCATTCAGTTGTGACACTTATAATAGCATAAAGCCATATAGATGGAATATTTTAAATCAAGAGGTATTGGTAAGAAAGGCATCTATGTTATAGTCACTTGAGGTAAATATTAAACAATATTGTGTCATGTCTATAAACCTTTTAAGGGAAAAAAGATAAATAACACTTTCTTCTAAAGTTGAAGTTAATATGGATTAAAATTAAAAAACTACCAAACTCAAACAAACATTTATGTTAAATTATAAGCTCAAGAAAACATCATAGGTGACCCATAGTGCCTATCCTTATGAAATAAATTTGGTGACCACTTCTTTAAATGTTATTTAGAATGTTATTGAAATAATATTGTTACCAAACTAGCAATATTATTCAAATAATATTGTTATCGATCAATCACAATGTGTTTGGTTTAATATCATCTTACTTAAATAATTTAGTGCTATCTAGAATAATTAATGGTAATTAAACCTTTTTTCACCATTCTTTTAATTTACCAAAATCAAGGTAATCGAACTAGCATTCAATTTGGCCACTAATTTGATTACCTCAATCTTAGCAACTACTGTTATTCAAACTTCCTCAATGTGAGAGGTAAGACCAAATCAAATATCTCTTATTGTAAGTGACATTTAATTTCATCAAAGAAAACATTGAACAAATCAATCATTTAGTTTAACTCAGTTGCTTCTCAATCATTTAGTTGGTTGATTCCTCATTAAAGATAATCATGCATTTAAAAGTATGCAAATATAAGCTACAACGCCTAAAAGAAACTTGATGCAAATGTAATCACTTTAAGTGATGTTGGTCTGCCAACATGCTACAATTTCATATTGCATGAGAAGTTATTTCAACAAACTAAAATTAACACTCATTTCCCAATATCATCTTATGGCTCCTCTTAAAACCATTACCCATCTAAAGTGCTCACACACTAATTTGGCATTTCCTCATTTTCAATCTCATAGATAAATTTAACTTGTATGATTGAGACTTAATAATACTAGCATAAACTTTTTTTTCTTTTGAAATCATTTATTCTTTATGAGCTTGATCCCAACTATGTAAAAAAATAAGTATTAGTAAGGTACGATAACTGGAAAATCTAATTACCAAGATAATGGAAAATTTTTGAACCCACAAAAGGGAGATGCAAAATAAGGTTTTGCATTTGATTATAACCCACCCTGGTCATAAAAGATGTAGCTATTCTAATAAAAGGTTCAAATCAAATTAAACAAAGAAACCAACATGTCCACCCTTGAAATTGTATAACCTTAACATGGATATAGACACAACCACATAATGCTAGCGTGAAGCCACTGTCAAAATCTCAGAAACCCCATCTCTCTATTGGCCCTCTCACTCACCCTCTCTCCTCTCTAACAATCACTCTCCCTCTCTCTCGCTCACTATATCAGGCATTGCACTTATTCTCTACCCCCTCTTGCTCCCTCTAGCTTTCTCTTCCTCACTCCTTCATCGGCCCTCTCACTATCTCACTCTCCCTCATTTCTCACCCTTCCCCAACTAGTTCAAAGAAAAATAAACATGAATTTCCTTCTAAGTCCACATATTTAAAATGCATACGAAAATAATCCTCATAATGTCTCAATGATGTGATTGCCCATAGAAACCTCCATTGCAACCTCTCACTATTTAAGAACAACTGCAATCTCTCCATTCAATTTCACATTTCATAGCTTTTCATCAAATTATGACAAGACAGGTACAATTCTCTTGCAAAAATTAAAAAAATTCAAAAAAATTGAGGATTTAGATTTTTTGTCCTCCTTATTTATTCACAGTGGATTTTGAATGAATTATAGTGGCTTCTCCATGTTGCTTCACTATGTGATAATGCTCATGGACATCAGTTGTAACATCTTCACAACTAGAGGGTCATGCTACTTTGCAATTAGCGTTTATGCACTACAAATATTAAAGACATTCTTATGTTTTTGAAGTATAAATTATTGCAAATTGTGTTAAAGAAACTATAGTACTGTATTATATTTTATTAGTGTCACTTGACTTTTAGTATTAATCTATTCATATGATAGGTCTTTCTACCACCTATTTTTTATCTTAGCAACGTCATGATCACATATGATAGTGTCTGTTTTAATTACTAAATACTACATCAAGCCCTAATATAGAAACATAAACAATTAAATTCACATTACCAAACCAAATGCACATTTCCAAACCAGCTGGCATCATCTTTATCATCCTAATTTTAATGAGCATACACCATAAGCGTTGTATTATAATGACTAAAACAAATATAAGTAGTAACTAGTTAATTAAATCATACAGTTCTTGGATGGGTTTGTAGGTGAGCCTGGACAAGTGTTTAAATTGCCTATATTGTAATATGAGTCCATTTTTTAGTCCTAGAACAACCTATTACCTATACAAAAGTAAGGGTGATGATACATGCACAACTCCTTCTAGACCCTACATTAGGAGGATTTCCATGCATTGGGTGTACCCTTTTTAGTTCTTACAAGGCTTTAAAAGCTACTATAAATCCAAAAGTAAAACTACTTGGCTCCTCTAAAAACCAAATGCACTTACAAATAAGATTTACAACTCCTTTGAATGTGAATATAGCTTCAACAAATGAACAAAGTACTCCTAGACAGCAAATTCTCTTTCTAAACTTCCTATTATGGATTTCTTAACTGTTAGTCTCAGCAATCTATACTTCCATGGGCACAAATCATTACTTGGATTTTCATTACTGATTTCAACTTCTACAGGAAATTCATAACCAGATGTAATAGTTTGAGATAAATCCAATGTTGACATAGAAATACAATAATAATAAATAAAATAAAATATGAGGCAAAACTAATTGACCAAGCATACTCATAGGACCAGCATTATAAGAATAACTAAATATTATATCCAAACTTCAACAATATTTGAAAACCTTTCTACAAAGATATAATCGTGCAGCACCCTAACTAAATATCAACAAACAATCGGGATAAGGCATAACTAATTAACGATGCATTCTAGAATAAGAAAACATATAATGCAAGTATAGGGATAAAGGATAACTAATAAACGATGCATTCCAGAATAACCAAATATATAATGCAAGTATACTAAATATTTTTAACAAAAGAAAAACATAAGACAAGCCCAAAAAATATCTCGAATATATATGTTCATAGAAATAATAAAAATAAAAACCCTAACTAAACATGAACAAATAGCCAAGATAAAGTGATAAACCATTAAAACAAGAAGAGATATCAAAAAAAATTAGCAGGTAATCTATTGAATTCTTTCACCACAAAAACAAATGGCTAGGCCTTCTCAAATGTAGGAAATACTCTCAACAAAGTAAGACCCGAAATCACAAAAACATCAAACAATCAATTGCTAAATACTTTCACAACACGAAGAATCCCAAAAAATTGTCGAATATGTTCACAAAAAATAAGAAAAGTAGAAACCTAACTTAACAACAACATAGAGTAGGG
Organism: Dendrobium huoshanense; assembly: GCA_016618105.1. Lineage (NCBI taxonomy): Eukaryota > Viridiplantae > Streptophyta > Magnoliopsida > Asparagales > Orchidaceae > Dendrobium > Dendrobium huoshanense. The sequence continues at coordinate 3,509,375 of CM028350.1, forward strand.
ATAAATAATTAAAGCAAAAAGAGAAGCTAAATACTATCCAGAGATAATCTGTTAAATTCATTCAAAAACATCCAAATTCCAAACTACCACCTGCTAAATACTTTCACTACAAGAAGCCCAAAAAATTTTCTTCAATACCTAAACAACTCACAAGGGTCTTACTTGGATATGGCTTCTCAAATATGCATAGATAAAAAGAGTCAAGGGCCAATACTAGAGGAAAAGAAGAGGCAAACTAGATGACTCAACAGCTGAGAGGACAGCAAAAAGCTAGAGCTAAGAGGTCGGGGTGAGAGGCTAAGAGCGAGATGCCACATAAACGAAGGATTGAAAGAGAAAGGGCCACTTAGGGAAAACATAAGCAAACTTATTTAGTCAAAGGATGTAATCCAATGGTTGATATAACAATATCAAAAACCACACCTCCACACGATGCATCATGGGCCATAATTCTAATCTCCGACTCTTCACCAAACAAGCCTACTTATTTATTTAATAAAATTAATAATAGATATTAATTCTTTAGTTACTTAATTACTTATTATTTTACACCTAAATGAGCTGAACACGATCAAACAAAGGGTTTATGTTCGGCTCATTTATAGCTCGAGCTCCAACAATCTATTCATGTTCAATTCGCTTATTTAACGAATGAATAGAACACGAGCTATGTCGCAAGCCGAACACAAGCTACTCATGAATAACAATTTCTGTAGCAATCCTAGCTGTAACATTTCTACCTAAGTTAACAATATAAGGGAATATTGCAAAATTTTGTTTGAGGTCAACATCTACCTTCAATCTCAGTATAACTCACTACAATAGACATTTATTCCTTTTTTTGCATTCAAATAAATGTTAAGAGTGCAAATAATACAATAACAACTTAAGAATGAAATAAGTAAAAGCTACTGATAAGCATACTGTTGTTCAATTTCATAAAAGAGTGCAATAAAAACATTTAATATACTTAATAGGCACATTGTGCATCACGCTAATGATATAAAAACGCAATAGAAATTTAGCATGTCATGTAGAATAGTTAGAAGTTAAAAAAGTAATGGGAAAGATTGAACTTTTAATGGAAAGTAATAATCATAAAGATAATAATAGTAACCATCAAGATTAATAGCATAGTTATGGAAAATTTATTCAAAGGAATCCATTTGTCTGTACACACATTATCCTAGCTGAAACAAAAAGAAGAATTAGCAATTTCCAGCTCTTGGTGCGAGCAAAGAAAGATATATAATATAAAAAACATGCATTAAGGTAATAATAAATCTAAAAGTAAAATAAAGGGCATCATCAGATGAGTAGAATAACGATAACAAACCTCAACTAGAAGTCAATCCGGAAAGCTATTCACAATTTGCTTCAGAAACAGAAGTTTCAGCACAGCTGTGATCCTTAAAACATCAATAATAAACTAATGTGGTGCTGCGCATTTCATCAAGCAGGAAGCGCGTAGCAAATGCCAGATAAAATGGAAGACCCCAACAGAAAAACAAAAAAGAAGGCAACGGTGACAGAGATCTGCAAATCAAACATGATCATGGTTCAAACAATAATAAGAATCAAAAGAAACAGATGAGCCCATTGAGAACCGTACGTAATATTCGTCCAAAGGGCAGAGAGATCGGATGGGCAAGGTCGAAGAACAGAGATTGTGTAAACAGAGAGATGCAGGAGCTCAGCAAGAGAAAGTGGTGCGTAGATGAAACAGCAGGGAAGGGAAACGAGGGGGAGAGAGAAAGGTAGGGTTTTCGTTTTTTATCGTGCCCTTCACTCTCATTTTTGCCGTGGAATATAGGAGAGAAATGGATTGGGATATATATATATATATATATATATATATATATATATATATATATATATATATATATATATATATGTGAATAATTAGTAATATATTTTCAGAATTTCATTTTGAAATTGTATGATAATTTTTTATTATTATAGAAAAATATTGATATTTTATTAAAAAATTTAATTAATTAAGTGTGAATTTTGATGTAGAACTTCAATTTCAACAAACTTATATTTCAAAATGAATATTTTGATAAAATAAGTCTTTCTATTTCAAAAGTGAAATCCAAATGATCCAAACATTTGAAATATTATTAAAAATGTTATGATATTATTCAAGGGTCAAACAATCTCTAAATCTTGTATGTTCGTAGTCAAAGCAAACATCTTGGCAAGTGAAATCTAATAAATAAAAAATCACTCAATTCAAATATCATTAAAGTACTTATAATAATTAAAGAAAGATATATAATTAAAAGGATCAAGATGAATTGCCTAAGTGAATACTTGGATATATTGTACAAATTATCGAAATGAAACAAAAAAAAATCTATAAATAGCCCTTCATTCATCAAATGAGGGGGCTCAAACATGAAAGTTCGTTAGGGATGTTAAGCCCTTATGAACTGGCCCAAGGCTAACAAAGAGAGAGGTGAATTGGATAACTTTAAAACCAAAAATAAAACTCAAACCAAAATCACCACAAAAATCAAAGTGCGGAAGAAAATAATGTGGAAGCAATAATAAGAAAAGAACACACCGGATTTATAGTGGTTCGGTCAAACCTTGACCTACGTCCACTCCTTTGAGGCACCCTCCAAGTGTTGAGTAAACTAAGTGTCTCTCATTTAGCCCCCACAGCTAGGCGGAGAAGCCCTTACAAAATCACTTCTTCCTTTCCCGGTGCCACGGAGTCGTTGGGTCCTTTGACACCAAAGATATCTTCTTCTTTGGTGAACTTCCCTCGAGACAAGCCTTGAATCCGACGGTATTAAGGTGCAAGCCTGCCGGAGCAACCGTATGGAATCCCCCTCCACACTCCCTTGAGTCCCCCCTCACAGGATCTTCTCCCTCTCTAAGACTTCATCCGTTCCTCACTCTCTTTCAAGCTTTCTCTTCAAGTTTTCCCCACAAGAACGAAGCCACAATGGCTGCCAAAGACACTTACAAAGTGCCTTGTCATAGCTTAAATATAAGAGCTAAAAACTAGCTCATTAATGCAAGTTGCCGACTTTATCGTCCAGAACGATAGACAAATCGTCCGGGCCGATTAGTTCAAATATGAGAAAAATCATTCTGAATATCGCCCTGAAATGAAGCTGGCCGATGTCTAATCGGCCCGGACGAAATCACTATTAATTGCTTTCCTTAATTGCTAGAGAAATTTTGGAAAAATTGTCCTGGATCGTCCTAGCCGATATTTTATAGTCCAGGCCGATGTCCAAAAATAAGTAATTCCTAAATAGATCTGGCTACAGGAACTTTCTGAATTTAGCCTATCGTCTTGGTAGATACAAAATCGTCCAAGACGATATGTTTTGCATAATGACGACTGCTTAATGAGGATGCCCTAATTAGGATTTCTGCTTCTAAACAGATCGTCCCGGCCGATATAAATATCGTCTAGGACGATGTTACCAAAAACAATAAACTCTAGGGAACAGTTAGAAACTCTTATACGTTACAAAGCATCATGAGTCACAACAAATACAATAGACTCAAGAATGGAAAAAGTGTACAAACTGACTCAGACCTAGTCTACCCAATCTTGAGCTGGTTTCAAATTGCAGTCCGATCGTGTGAACCTGAAATGTCAGTACATAAGACAGTCGTAGAGAAATAAAAATATTTGTTATAATCAAAATCATAAATCATTGATCTGCAACAATCTCTCCCTTTTTGATAATGGCAAACAATTCAATTTGAATTTTCAAAAAAAACAATTTCTCCTAATCTCCCCTTTACTAGAATAAACTCTTTTAAAAAATAGGGGAGATAAAAAATATTATTTTTTAATTTTTTGAAAGAAAGATAATAGACAACGGATACAGATTCAACAATACACTATCCTCCTTTGACATTATCAAAAAGAGTGGAGGCACAAACAAAAAACAAAATGACAAAAATACAAAAATGTTCCCTGATTTAGTGGAAAAACAAATATTCTTAAAATAAGAAAGTTGCTTCTTAGTTTTAATCAAAAACTTAGTAGAATTGGATTGACAACGCATAGTCTAGGAAAGGTTAGAAATTCATAATTTGATAATCCCAACTCAAGTTCTTTTAAAGGCTCAAAAACTTTTTAATCCAATATCCAAATCAAGGAATAAACGGGAAAAAGAAATATTAATTTTTCAAAACTCCTTTCATAAAATATATCTAATAGAAGATTAATGCACGAATTATTGAATCATGAATTATGTTTTTCAAAATCAAGTATCGAAAGTATCAAGGGTTTTCTTAAGCTTTTAAGAAGTACAAGAATGCTAAGCATTAAATTTTGTGGGCTCATTTTATGCCTCTTGTCAGTTTGAGTGGCGCTCTTTGTGCATCTTTTTTTATTTTTGATACACTTTTGTGTATATTTTTCAATTTGGCGTCATTGCGCATCTTTTATTTTTGGCATCATTGGCCAATTTTTTTTAATATGCTACCTTTCTGAAATCTTAAAAAACAAAAGTAAATCCATCCTATTGATAAAGCAAATTCTTGATTAAGAAAATTATGAGTTAGATTCAACAACTTGCAAAAGATCCCTATGCGATAAATAAAATGTAAAGAGATAAAAAATTTAGTTTCAAAAACCAATTTAAAAGATTAAAAAGATTTTAAATCAAAAGTAGAATAACCTCTTTTAGGAAATAGAGATTGAGAATCAAAAATATCAGTTTCATTCCTTTGATTGTTTTAGAGAAGTAAAATACAACTTACCAAAGATTTAAAAAAAAATATGAAGTAGATTTTTTATTTTTAGAAAAGTGAATGTGTGTGTTGATCAGAGAAAAACTTTCATGAAAACAAATTTTTCAAAGAATAAACAAAATAAAAATGAAAAATATAAAAACAAAAATACAACACAAAAACACGAAAGGCTTTTAACCAATATCTCTCTCCTGGTCCGATGCTTCAGAAACCAAATCTGCCCATGAGATTTTTTGTATTTCATTATTTCCCCAGTTTAAATTTTGCTTCGCCTTGCCCTTTTCTTTCGTATGAAGAATTTTTAAATTAGGGCACTGATTTTTCATATGTCCAGGCTTCCTACATCGAAAACAAATAACGTTAGAAGGAATATGAACATCCTTACCATTTTTACCTTTTTTCACTTTTGCTTATGCTTTGGTGAGCTTTGTGATTTGCTTGACAAGTCATTGCATTCGTCACCAACTATGCTATCTCTTTTTGTATCTTCAGCTTTTAGAACAATCGTTTCACCTGCATCCAAAAGTCTTTTACCCAAGCTTTGCTCGTAGGCAATGAGTGAGCCAATCAAATTATCAATAGAATATTCATTCAAATCTTTTGATTCATAAATAGTAACTACTTTAGCATTGAACTTATCCAATAGACAACGAAGAATTTTGTTAACCTTTTCAAAATTTGAAAATTCTTTTCCTAAGGCTTGCAATGATGTTACAATTTGAATGAACCTGGTATACATGTCTAAGATCATTTCAAAAGGTTTCATGGAAAACAGTTCAAAATCATGCATTAATATATTCAACTTGGATTGCTTGATTTCACTAGTGCCTTCGAGTGTGTAGTTTATCACAAACTTTCTTACCAGTAGTGCACATGGATATTAACATAAAATCTTTAGAATTTAACGCACATAAAAAGTAATTTAAAGATTTTGCATTCAATTGAGCATTTACTTGTTCTTTCCTATTCCATTGATTAAAAAGAATATCAGTTTTAACTCCATTAACAATACGTGACGGTGATGAATAACCGGTTAAAATCATATGCCACATGCGAAAATCAATCGATTGCAAGAAAGTAGTCATGCAAATTTTCCAAAAATCAAAAGAAATATTTTCAAATAAAGGTGGTCTCGTGATTGAATAACCTTTCGCAACAATATGATTTGAAAAATTAGCCATGGATCAAAATTCAAAAAGTTTTAAAATTTAATTTTATGAATCCTGCTCTGATACCACTTGAAAGTTCGTTAGGGATGTTAAGCTCTTATGAATTGGCCCAAGGCTAACAAAGAGAGAGGTAAATTGGATAACTTTAAAACCAAAGATAAAACTCAAACCAAAATCACCACATAAATCAAAGTGCGGAAGAAAATAATGTGGAAGCAATAATAAGAAAAAAAAACACCAGATTTATAATGGTTCAATCAAACCTTGACCTACGTCCACTCCTTGGAGGCACCCTCCAAGTATTACACTAAACTAAGTGTCTCTCCTTTAGCCCCCACAGGTAGGCGGAGAAGCCCTTACAAAATCACATCCACCTTCCCTAGTGCCACGGAGTCGCCGGGTCCTTTGACACCAAAGATATCTTCTTCTTTGGTGAACTTCCCTTGAGACATGCCTTGAATCCGACGGTATTAAGGTGCAAGCCTGCCGAAGCTAACGTGTGGAATCCCCCTCCACACTCCCTTGATTCCCCCCTCACAGGATCTTCTCCCTCTCTCAAACTTCACCCATTCCTCACTCCCTTTCAAGCTTTCTCTTCAAGTTTCCCCCGCAAGAACGAAGCTACAATGGCTGTCAAAGACACTTACAAAGTGCCTTGTCATTGCTTAAATAGAAGAGCTAAAAATGAGCTCATTAATGCAAGTTGCCGACTTTATCGTCCAGTACGATAGACATATCGTCCTGGCAGATTAATTCAAATATAAGGAAAATCGCCCTTAATATCGCCCTGAAATGAAGCTGGCCGATGTCTAATCGGCCCGGACGATCTTGTGATCGGCCCGGACGAAATCACCATTAATTACTTTCCTTAATTGCCAGAGAAATTTTGGAAAAATTATCCTGGATCGTCCTGGCCGATATTTTATAGTCCAGGCCGATCCACCAGGCCGATATCCAAAAATAAGTAAGTCCTAAATAGATCTAGCGGCAGAAACTTTCTGAATTTAGCCTATCATCCTGGCCGATACAAAATCGTCTAGGATGATGTGTTTTGCATAATGAAGGCTGCTTTAATGAGGATGCCCTAATTAGGGTTTCTTCTTTTGAACAGATCGTCCCGACCGATATAATTAAATATTGTCCAAGACGATGTTACCAAAAACAGTAAACTCTAGGGAACAGTCGGAAACTCTTATACGTTACAAAGCATTAGGAGTCACAACAAATACAATAGCTCAAGAAAGGAAAAAGTGTACAAACTGACTCAGACCTAGTCTATCCAATCTTGAGCTAGTTCCAAATTGCAGTTTGATCGTGTGAACCTAAAATGTCAGTACATAAGGCAGTCGTAGAGAAATAAAAATATTTGCTATCATCAAAATCATAAACCATTGATCCGCAACAAAACATAGAGTTGACTTAAAGTTGGAAAGAGCTATGCTAACGATTAATGCATATGATTGTTGCTAGTGAATGCTATCACCCGATACATGTCATTTAACTATTATCGCCAAAGTATGATTGCTTAACCACTATCATGTTGCGAACATGGATTTAATGATTATAATTTTGACGAGAGCAAATATTTCTGACATTTATATTTTCTTACTATGATTATTATTGCATATATATTTTGGTTTCCCTCCCTACTAACATTTTAGGTTTGCAAGGTCAATTGCAATTCAAGCCAGCTCAAGAATGGTAGATTAGGACTGAGTTAGTCTTTAAGTGTACTTCAAGAGTTTTTTACCTTTTTTTTTAGTCAAATGTAATAAAGTATATCATGATATTAAGTAACCTTGCACACACACTCATTAGGAGAAATTTTGTCTATTTTAGAGTTTTTTATTTTTTGATCATATTGTCCGGGATGATACAAAATCATCATGGATGATCAGATAAAAATAAAAATCTTAATTAGGGCATCCTAGTTAAGGCAGCCAAGTTAAACAAATCGTCCTAGACGATAGGCCTAAATAAAAAAACATCAGTCGCCAACTCGTTTAGGTATGATTTTGTTTTAAGTAATCATATAGGACAATCTCATATTGTCTTGGATGATTCATTGTAATCATGCCTAAATTAATCAGGTGATTAAAGAAAGTAATTAATATTTAATTGAATCAATCATATCATCCTGGATGATTAGTTATAATCATTTTCTCATGGATCATCTAGACAAGCCAAACGATGTGTTTGACCAAAATCCTTGATTTTAAACTAATTGTAAAAGGACGATTCAAGGATTATCCTGAACGATATATTATATTTATTCATCGTCCAACATATATGACTCTGGACGAACAGAATGATGTGATGGATGATATGTAGGGTTTTGAACTAATCTTATATAACAATGTCCACATCGTTCTAGACGATCAGAATAAATAAAGGTTCTAATCATATAGGACAATGTCCATATTTGTGCTATTTTTTTTATTTAACAGAATGTTAGATCTAAATTGAATAAGATATCCTATGAGATCATTAAGGATAGGACACTCAATCTTTTCACACCTCCACGTCTTTAGTTGTAAGTTTTTTATTCTTAACAATGGAAAATCACTCTTAGAAAAATTTGACCTAAAATTGATGAATGAATGTTCTTAAGATATTCAAGTGTGGGATCGTTTAGAATGTTTAATAAGAGGACATTGGTGATGGAGGAGACTACTCATATAGTGTTTGATGAATCTGATCCTAAGAAATTTAGAGTTAAGGAAAAAGATGAAGTTAGCCTAAGAAGTATAAATTATAAATTTGAATAAAAGGGTATAGCCTCAAAACACTGATAGAGTATGTGAGATTACCCAAGGAGTAGAAATTGTAAATATGGAAGAAAGGGTAAAACCTCAAAACATTTTGCCTAGAGATTGACGATATTCTTCAAGTCATCCTAAAGAATTGATCTTAGGAGACCCTTCTAAAGGTGTTAGAACTAGGCATGGACTTATGAAGGAAGTAAACCACTCTAACTTTATCTCAATAACTGAACCCACCAATATTAATAAAGCTCTTTCTAATGAATTCTAGATTTAGCTATATATGAACAACTTAACCAATTTGTGAGGAATGATGTTTGAGAGTTAGTAGAAAGATCTAAGAATCAAAGTGTGGTAGGAACCAAATAGGTCTTTAAAAATAAAATGAATGATTCTGGTGTGGTGGTTATGAATAAGGTAAGATTGGTGACTAAGGGGTACAACCAACTAGAAGAGATTGGTTTTGAGGAGACCTTTACCCCTGTAACTAGATTGGAAGCCATTAGAGTGCTACTATCATTTTTCTGTTATAAGGAATTTAAGCTTTTCCAAATGGATGTCAATAGTGTCTTTTAAACGGGATAATAAAAGAGGATGTGTTTATAGAGCAACCCCTAAGTTTTGAGAGTTCTCAATTTTTAAATCCTTATTATAAATTAAAAAAAAAACCTTATATGGATTAAAACAGGCACCCACAACTTGATATGAAAGGCATAACACATTTCTATTAGAGAGGGAGTTTATTAAGGGGAGCATAGACACCACCCTTTTTCTAAAAAAAAAAGAGATAAGTTACTCATTGTTCAGATTCATATTGATGATATACTTTTTAGATCTTCTAATAAAAAGTTATGTAATTATATTTTTAAAATAATTAGTAAAAAATTTGAGATGAGTATGATGATAGAATTATCCTACTTTTTGGAATTTAGCATAAGACAGTTGGATAATAGAATATTTCTTAATCAATCAAAATATATTAATGACGTCTTGAAGAAATATAAAATGGATAAAGCCAAGCCAATAAACACTCCTATGAGCTCTAGTGTTTAGTTATATAAGTACTTAAATAGAAAATATGTTGATCAAAAGAAGTATAGAAGAATGATTAGATTACTACTTTACTTGATATAGTGTCTAGTGTTTGTCTTTATGCTATATTTCAAGCTGATCCTAAAGAATCCCACATAACTGCATTTAAGAGAATCCTTAGATATCTCTTAGGGACTCAAAACTTAAGAATCTAGTATCCTAGGTACAGTACTTCTTTTAAAATTATTGAATATTCTGATTGTAATTTTATAGGGTGTAGAGTGGATAGAAATATCACTTCTGGAACTTACCAATTCATAGGACAGTCCTTAGTCTCTTAGTCCAGTAGAAAATAAAACTATGTTAGACTTTCCACAATTGAAGCTAAGTATATTGCCTTAAAAAATTTTATGGCACAAGTCATTTGGTTAAACAAATTCTGGATTTAGGATTATCTGTTGGCACAATTATAATTCTATGTGATAACATCAATATTATTTATATCTCTAAAAATCATATCTAATATTCAAGGACCAAACATATTGATATAAGACATCACTTTATTTGGGACCATATTACCAAAGGAGACATTGAGATACACCATGTAGCAACTAAAAATCAACTAGCTAATATCTTTACTAAATCACTAGCCTTTGACACATTTAGCATCTAGAGGATCAGTTTGGTTGTGATTGACATAAATATATGAATTTGATAATTACTAAACTCTGAACCTTATATTTTATTATTTTTCTTTTGTTTTTATTTTCTGATTTTCTTTTGTTTTTGATCGTTTCTTTTTTATTTTGATTGGTCATTCCTATTTATTTGCTAGTATTTTTCATGTTTTTAGTTTTGTATTTTTTTGCTCCTTTTAGTTTTCTTTTGATCACTGTTGAACTGATATTTTATGCATTATTTGTATTTTTGAAAATTTGTAATCAATGGTTGACATCCCTAAATTAGTTAAATGAAGAAACAATATTGATCATTTCCCTTCCTCTAACTCCTTTAGTGGTGTAAGTTTCTTTTTAAAGTACTTTTTTTTTTAAATTAAAAAATGACTTTGATATTGAGATCTTTTCTATCTTCCTACAATAATCTGTCTCATATGAATAATGTTCAAAGTCATTAAATCACCTTCAAGATTTTCTTGATCATGTTGTTGCATTTATCATTTGAATATGATTCTATTTTATGATATATTCTTCCTTATATTAAAGAGTGAGGTTTTCTTCTCTATTATCTGGAACATATTCTCACAATTGATAGTCTTTAAAGGTTTCAAAAGGGAGCTAGCTCGTAAAAATGACAAGAGGCATAAAATAAGCCCAAAAAAAAAGTGAAAAGATGTGCAATAATTGCCAAAAAAATTTAAAAGATACACAAAGTATATCAAAACTCAAAAGATGTGCAAAGTGCATCAAATAATTGACAAGAGGCATAAAATGAGCCCATAAAAATCAAGCTTCCTTCTCTTTCAAATCTTTAAATCTTTAAAAAATTCATATGTCACTTGATATCTTCAATCACTTGATTTTTGAAATCCTTGATTTTGAATAATTACTTTGGTACATTACTCTATTAGATATATTTTCTAGAAAGAAGTGTTGAATAGATCACTTTTCTTGATTGCTTTTCTTTCTGAGTTATATTTTTATTTCCAAAAGTTTTTTACATTGTAGGGAATCTGAGCTAGGGATAACATGATCAATTTTTCTATCATTTTTTAGATTTAAGTAATGTTAACTCATTTGTTACAAATTTTTAATTCAATCACAATAAAAATTTATTGCATTCTTGCTTTGATAAAACTTTATTTTTCATTCTTTTTTGTTATTTTTATCGTCTTTTGTTATTTTATATATTTTTTTATTGGTTTTTTTCCTTGCACTATTGTTAGTTTCTGAGTTGTTTGTTTTTTTTCTTCTTTGTCCTCCTTTTTGTGATGTCAAAAGAGGGAGTAGTGTTAGTGTTTGTGTGTTAGTGTTGTTTTGATGTATTATTATTTTTATTTGTACTCTGGTGTTTGGTGTTTGTATCACCTACTTGTTTTTAGTAAAATTTTCAATGCTTTATTCATACTGTTCTCCTTTACTTTATGCTTCATTAATATGTTTGAGTTGAATTTCGTAACAAATGTTTGCAATTATAAAAAAGGGGGAGGTTATTGAGAACATGGATTCAAAGATTATAATTTTGATGATAGCAAATATTTTTGACATTCATATTTTCTTACTATGATTATTATTACATATCTATTTTGGTTATCCTCCCTATTAATATTTCAAGTCCACAAAATCAATTACAATTCAAGCTAGCTCAAGATTGGATAGCTTAGCATTGAGTTAGCTTGTAAGTATACTTCAAGAGTTTTTACCTTTTCTTGAGTCAAATGTAATAAAGTGGATCTTATGCTAAGTAACCTTACACACACACATTGAGGAGGAAAAATTCTGTCTATATTAGAGTTTTTTGTTTTTTGATTATATCATCCGGGACGATCCAAAATCATCATAGACAATCAGTTAAAAATAAAAACTTTAATTATGACATCCTAGTTAAGACAACTGAATTAAGCAAATCATCATGGACGATATTAATATCATCTTGGACGATAGACTCACATCAGAAAAAATTAGCCATTAACTCTTTTTGATATGATTTTATTTTAAGTAATCATATATGACGATATGTTAAGTAATCAGAAAGAATCAGCCGCCAACCCATATCATCATGGATGATTTATTGCAATCATGCCTAAATTAATCAGGTGATTAATGAAAGCAATTAAGATTTGATTGAATAGATCATATCTTCCTGGACGATAGTAGGATCATCCAGGATTATAGCAGGATCATCCTATATGATTAGTTATAAAAACCTTTGTCTTCTCCTAGATCAACTAGACGAGCCAAATGATGTGTTGGATGAAAATATTTGATTTTGAACTAATCATACAGGACGATTCAAGGATCATCGTGAACGATATATTATATTTCTTTATCGTTCAACATATATGACTCTGGATGAATAGAATGATGTGTTGAATGATACATAGGGTTTTGAACTAATCGTATAGGACAATGTATGGATGATTAGAACAAATAAGGGTTCTAATCATGTAGGCCTCCCATATCATCTTGGCTGAAAGGGATGAAAATATACTGATCATACAGGATGATCTATCAATAGTCTTGGACGATATTTGATGGCTTGTTATAATTTATGGAAAATTTTAAGCCCTTCTTTATAAGATCTCTTGATTATTCAAGGTGAAATCTTTTGCTACTGTCATGACCTGAGATAGCCAAGAGAATGATAGTTAGAGCTTGAGGGGGGAGAGAGAGAGAGAGAGAGAGAGAGAGAGAGAGAGAGAGAGAGAGAGAGAGAGAGAGAGAGAGAGAGAGAGGATCTTGTGAGGGAGAGTTTATGAGGGGTTCATAAAGATTACTCCAAGGAAGGATCTGAGTCGTCTTCTTCAGTCATCATCTCTGGTTCCTTGGAGGCTCTAGGGAGGTATTCTTCAACAATCGATCAAGGTTCTCTACCTGCTTTAGGAGGAAGTAAAAGGAGTTTGGGTTCTCTCCCTACTTTAGGAGAAAGTAAAAGGAGTCGGGTTCTCTACCTCACCGGGATCTGTGGAAAGGAGTTTTTGTACAAGCTTCTCCACCTTGCTATGGGAGCAAAAAGAGAGTTACTGAGTTTAGTGTGATACCCAGAGGAGATGCTCCGAAGAGTGGATGTAGGTCAAGTTGACGAACCACTATAAAATCTGATGTGCTATTTCTTATTACATTTTTACACTTTAATTTTCACACTTATTTTCTTGTGGGCGATCGTATGTTTTATGTTTTAAAATATTACAAAAAGATTATACTTTTTGTTTAAGGTTTTTTAAACTATCAATTCATCTCCCCTCCTCTCTTGGTTAGCCTCGGGCTAGTTCATAAGGGCTTAACGACCCTAACGAACTTTCATATCACTTAAATACTATCACCCAACTCTAGTGATCTAACCACTAGTGCTTGATATATCATGTCACATCCATTGTTAGCTTCTACCAAACAAAGTCAATGCACACAATTGTATATAAAGATGTGTACAACATTGACTTTAACATTGATGCATGTCATTTCCAACAAGGAAAATACATATCATTGGTGCACACAATCACTAACAAAGTTGATGCACATCATCGATACCAATGCAAATGCCTTCCATTGTCAATAACACCGATGCACGTCATTATTAATAAGGTCAATACATGTCATTGGCACTAACATTAACGCATGTCATTCCCAATAAGGACAATGCATATCATTGAAATATATGTTAATGTATTTCAAAAGCTCATTATCGACACAAACCTTTACACTTGCCATATCTATCAAAGCTAATGCATGTCATTAATATCAACATCAATGCACATCATCACAAATAAGGCTGGTGTCCCTCATTGACATCACTAAAAGTCTTTGTGCAATAGGGGTTAACTCATAGATTGAGATAAGTTACCAAATTAATGTATCTTAAGGGATATACCAAAACTAAAACCTATCACGTTAATGTAATTGAATTCAAAAATTAGTTTTGAAAAGAGAAAAATTAAATTATTATTTTTAAAATAATGACCATGCATATGGTCTAAGTATGTAATTAATTTTGAGAAGTTAATTAAGGTGACATACCATAAGTTAATTGTATTCTTTGAACAATCATATGAGATTTAATTATGATAAATTAACTATCGTTATCAGATAAACTATCACCCGATAATGATAGTTAACCTATCAAGCTCATTTGCTAATTATTGAGACTAAATGGACTCGATCTACCTAGCCATGTGTTGACAATGATACAATGAGAGATAGTTGAAGCTAGTAGCTATGTAGCACAATATTTAAATATTTTTAATTGCTGTAAATACTTGAAATAAAGATATGTTCTAAACATTCAGAAAGGGTTCCAATTATCCATTATTTTGTACAAGTCCAAAAATAGATAATTTACTTTAAAGAGAGAGAATGTGATGGGTACAAGTTTATGCTCAAAACTAAAGGGTGTTCAACTATAGAGTATGATTAAAAAATTAATATATTTAAAAATACATGATTAAGATGGGATGAGTCTCAAATGTGTTATGGATATATTTCACAGTAAGAACGACCACTGAGCAGTAGTATTAAGATCAAAAGGGCATAACCCTGCTAGGATTAACTCAACTATATGTGGTATAACTATATCAAGGGATAACCGAACCAAAAGTGTATTGCTAAATTGGATTTAATTTAGCTAATAGAGCATGACTAAAATGTGGTAGACTTAGCTAAAATAACATAATTAAATCAAAAGATAGATACCAAAGGACATAATAGAATAAAAAAAAAAACATAGTAAAAAAGGTATGAGTATTCTAAAGATGAACCCATAATATGGCTTATTCATGATGTTTCTTAGTTAAAAGAGCACTACTAAGAGGATAGATAATATGGTCAAAAGAGTATGACCATATTAAGAGTAGACCCAATCAAAGGAGCATGACTTGGTTTAGGAAGATTCTTAGCTAAAAGGGTATGATTGGGAAGAATGGAAAGGGAAATTAGAAGGATATGTTTGCGCTAAGAATAAACTCAACCAAAATGGCATGGCTAAGTCCAAGGAAAAATATACTTAAGATTGTATAACTATATTGTGAAGTTAAATTATAATGAGATGTCAACCAAGTTGATGCATGCATGCTAGTGATGCAAATAGGTTAGAATATAATGGTGTCTAGAAGTGGTTTAAAAGATAATGTGTTATGGCATTAAGTGTTATTGGGACCTAGAAAGTAGAAATAGCTAGGGTTAACTATCCTAAAAAGCTATGTGAGTCATCATAAAAAGTATAGTCCCATATCTATTAATAAGAAAATCAATGGGTTTAAGATATAATGTGTAAAACTTCACTCATATTAATCAATTTTAAAATGAATATTATTAAGTTGAGTTCAAATTAATCAAACTGAAAGACCAAGATGTAAATGCAACAACCAGATAACCCTCTATATGTCAAATAATCAAGCTAAAAATATTAACAAATGTGTATAGTATATGATATAAAAAAATTGATATGAGTAAATTTTAATCGAATCAAATGAGATTTAGATATAAATAGTTTAATTTTAAAAATAATAATTTTAAGATTTTTCTAGAAACTCCTTAAATTATAAACATTAATAATTCAAAACTTTTAAATTCCTTTGAAAAATGATAAATTGATGTTGATGTTCAAGAAATTAATATTTAATATCTTAAAATTATCATTTTACAAAGATCAAACACAAGTGGATGGTCACATTTAAAGTCAAAATTAAACCCTAATGTTCTTAACAATGAGAGCAATTACAACTAATAGAAGATAATTAGGGGATTTTTTTTTCAAAATGGTTAACCAGTGTGTTGTGACTTAGTTTTCAAATCTATACTTTTATATGATATGAGTTTTTTATGATACCAAAATACTATTGTGTTGATTATTATTTCTCCTAACACATATTAAAAAAATCTTGTTTGTGTTGTTTGTGTGTATTAATGTTTCAGTAAGATCATACTCCAGACTGCTGAAGATTTCAAGATAGATTAGATTAGGTGTTTATTATAACTAAATTTTGTAATTTTTCTATTTTTCTTGAGTCTGAGAGAGTGTGATTGTTATTGGGTAGCCATGTACACACACACACACTAGGGGAGTGAGTCAAAACTTGTATTTTTAAAACTAATTATAATGTATGATTCTTAAATTGTAACGGATGATTTGACCTGAGTGTTCCTATAGAATGAATTTATTTGAATCTTACCTTAGAAATTTCTTTTGTATTATTTGTAATGTACAAAGTTGGATTCATATAGATGAAATTTGTTGTATGAAATGGATACGTACAAGTTCGTCCTAAACAAACTCACCATCTTCTGAACTGATCGTACTATACGATATTAGTTTGTATAAATGACGTCTAGAGTATGAAATGGGTGCATACATATTTGTCCATACGAACAGGTAAATTTTTTGAATTGTTTGTATTGTATAAAATTAATTCGTACAGATGACATTCGTAGTATGAAATGGAATTGTCCATTTTCATACCATATGAAACATGATTTAATTTAATCAATTTGGACTATACGAAATAGGGTTAGTACATAAGATGACCAGAGTACAAAATGGGTTTGTACATAATCATATTGGATGAATCTGTTCAGTTTTGAACTGTTCGTACTATATGATGTCAGTTCATACATATGAATGCTAGAGTATGAAATCAATTCGTATAAGATTGTACAAGGATTTTTTTGAATTATTCGTATGTATGAAGTATGATTGTACTGTACGATCCAAGATAGTTAAATTAAAATTTTTAGTTTTCTGAACAGTTTTTCCTGTCTTTCATATTTAAGAGTCCTAAAAATTGACTGATACAACTCCTACTATAAATTTCTTTTGAGAGTACACTTAGAAAGTGTTTGGGAGAGTGTCTTGGGATTAGAGAGTGAGAGATATCTTAAGAGAGATTTATGAGGGGATTCATAAGGTTGCCCAACATTGAGGATCTCTTACTTATTCTTCAAAGTTCTTCCCTACTTTCTTGAAGACTCTTGAAAGAAGATTTTCAAAGGAGATTTGGTACTCTGTCGATATTAGGAGGGTGTAAAAGGACCCTTATACTCTGGCGACACCAAGAGGGTGTGAAAGGATGCTGGTACTATGCCGACATTAGAAGGGTGTGAAAGGACGCTAGTACTCTGTCGACACCAGGAGATTGTGAAAGCATGAGGGTACTTTACGGCATTAGGGATTGGTGGAAGAGATGTTAATTGTAAGAGCTTCTCCGCCTTATTGTGGGATTAAAAGAAGAGTCACTTTGGTGTAGTGTAATACTTGAAGAGGGAGTTTTCAGAGAGTGGACGTAGGTCTAGTTGGACCGAACAACTATAAAATTCTATGTTTTCCTGTCTTTACTTTTAATGCATTTCTATTTTCTGAAAGTTTTAATTTTGTGATTGAAAAATTATTTTGAGAAAATTTGTCATTGTGATTAAATATAAAATTAATTTTCTAATTTTTCTAAGATAATTTTTAAATTATCAATTTACCCCCCTCTTGGTTAGCCTAGAGATAAATATTTATGTTTAACAACCTATTCGAACTTTCACAGTGATCAAAATTAATTAACATAACTTCAAATTCCTCCAATTAATATAGGATATATTGTCAAATATTAAGGTTATAAATTTAAATGTTTTCATAATATAGGATATATTTTTTATACTTATTTAAATGTTTCCATAATTATTACCTTAGTGGTATACATTTATTAAAATGCCAAATATTTTAAGAAATCCTCTAAAATATTTGAAGAAGTTCTTTATTTAATGTTTACTTTGGGAAGCCTAAATTAAATCTCAATTAATCAGATTAATTCAAACTTTAATTATTATTATAGTTAACAAGGAGCTTTTTAATGATGAAAAATTCATCATGTCAAGCATATATATGATGTTCATGTTAACTTGTTCATATAATCATCCATATGTGATGTTCATTTTAAAATATTTTAGATTTTTAAAAATTAGAATTATTGTAGAAGTTATTATAATTAAGAAAATTATTAAATAAATTGAGAAAATTCCAAGTAATTTGGAATATGTTCAAACATGCATGAAATAATATTTGAACTTGAAAACAAGCATTGATTTAGTTAAAAATATATGAAATTTAATTTTCCTTATATCACTTATTTTTAAATGATTGCAAATTAGGAGTTTTAGGTTAGAAAAATTAATTTTTGCATTTAAAAAATCATATGAATACATGTAATTGTATGATATAATTTTCTCAATTTAATCATTGAAATAATGTCCACTTTAATTATTAAAATAAAGTTTAAAATAAATCACAATAAATGCTTAGACCAATAAGGCACATTCATGGGATGCATGCCATGATAAAAAGGCCCACCCAAGGGCAAATTAAAAATCTTTTAAATAATGAGTATTCTTTTAAAATAAGTAAATGGCATATAAATAATCAAATTAAATCTTAGAAAATTTCACAGATGAATATGATGAATATTCTAGATAAAAGGACATTACCAAATTTTCTCTAAAATTTTAGATTTATTTAAATAGGTTAAATAGTTCAAAAATAATAAAAACAACTATATTATATCATTAATCACATTAAAATCTACAAAATTCTTAAACAAATCAAGGAGATGTGTAAATATTCCTTTTTTTGTTTTTGAAAATTTTGAATGTTAATCATACTTATTAAAAATTTTAAACAATTAATAATTACAACATCGAATGGATTGTTCATCTGATCATATGAAAGCTTTTATAGGGTTGTCATGGTCGTATTATCCATCTAAATGAGTTTGAGACTTTTTAAATTTATTTAATGTTTTAATTAAATAAAGTAGTTGATAAAATATTTTTTAAATTAGAGATGGGGAAATTATTTCATGGTAGTATTATTTCATGCAAGAAAGGGTTGGAAACACTTTTGAATGATAGATGAATGTTTATATATTGATTTTGGAGGGTTCCACCTTTTTTAAAGTTAAAATGGCCAATGGAATAAGATTAGGTCGTGTTTACTCCATTCATGACAACAAAAAGTTTAGAAGGGGCTCAGGGTTAGGGTTTGTTGGAATTTGGTTAGGGAAATGGTATGGAATGATTAGAGTAATGAAAGGATGAGAATTCAATAAAAAAATATAAATAGGTTTAAAGGAAATAAGTAAACTTATCACTCGCCAAAGTGAAAGTGTTGAAGAAATCACCCCTCTCATTCAATGCTTGAAGCTAGCTACCCAACCTTCATGGAATAAACTACTAAGTTTTTACTAAAAATACATCGTCCCTCACCTTTCAATCCAACAAATATATATAGTGTTTTGGAACAATTCATTTCAAATGCTTAAAGAGAGGGAAAAGGAGAGGAGGCTGGCCACTAGAGTGAATTGGAGAGTATAATGTTACTACATGCTCCATTTTGCATTAGCCTACCAAACATGCATGAATATTGCTTGTTTGATTTTGTTTATGCAAATAAACATTGTCAAGTTAGAAAGATCAAATTCCCTCAATATTTGGGAACTTAAACTTCAAATTTTCAAAATTTTGAATTTTCAAAATTTAAATTTTAACTTTTGAAATTCTCATTTTCAAATTATACTTATAACTACAAATTTAAAATTACAATTACATTCTTAAAAAATAATCATCATGCACATAGAATATGAGCTTTACTTGATAGACTTTACTTGCTCCATATCATGGGACCTTGATTATTATCAACTTTTTTCTTGTTATGAGATCAATTGGTTAGTCCACTTCATCTTAGCACCTTGTGCCACATCGTTATCATTATACAATTTTTTTAGTTGAGTAATTTGCAGCCTATGAGGAGTGATTTTAAACCCTTTACAACCAATGAGAGAGACTAGAGAAGCATTAGAGATGCACTCTATAAAGGATGGACATAAATATGAGTTACCAACCTCACTACAACTATGTCAACTAGCTCAAAAAATCCCTAACAAAAACATTCATGAATTGGCACGTTAATGCCAAACCTAGAAACCTAACCTTTACGAGGCCATCGTTGTACCCCAAGCCACCTCAATTACATCATAGAGGAGGCAACTTGCCAACTCTTAGAAGTCTCATTATCTCTATTCCTATTCTTTACACTTTATCTTTATTATTTTATTCAATATTTTCATGTATTTGGGATAATATCGACATCAAGCGTGGGGGTGACACATTGTTTCAATACTTTTGGTTGGATTTTAGCTATTGCATGTTTATCATTATTTATTTGTTTTTTATATTAGTAAAATTATTCTTGTGTTAATGTTTTTATTATTTATATTGTTGTTTACTAGGAGGGAGGATTGAGCTTGTATTTTGTGTTGAACTATTTCTTCTCATATAATGGGACTAGTACTAGAGACTGCATCAATTGATCCCATAGTTTAGAAAAAGAAAAAAAAATGACTTGTGGATATCTTCTTACTTGTAATATGAACTGTGAGTCAAAAGGAAATCAAATTTAGGCATCTAGAGTTTTTAATTGAGTTAACTCATGAACCAACTAGTTGGGTCTCATCAAAATCAAACTTATGCTTGCTTAGAGCTTAAACTTTACGCCCTCATCTTAGTGCTTAGATGGCTTAGTCTGATGCCTTGCCCAACACCTAATGCCCAAACCTAACGCTTAGGTGCCAAATCCATTTTCTGAAAAAATGCATTTACGTGCTTTTTTAGATTTTTAGAGCTCAATGTTAGGCACTAGACCCGCGTTCAACAACAGATGAGGCATTTACCACTGTTAGAAGAAATTTATCATTCTAACATAGATTCTTTAAGGAACATTCATAGAGTTTTAAAGGATACCTTTTTAGATTTCTTCAAGCTTTTTTCCATGCCTTTTTGGAATTTTTCTTCAAACTTTTTTAAATGCTTTGGGTGAAACTTTGGCGGCAATGAGTGCAAGGAAAAAGATTTTGACAGTGTGAAGCAAGAGCTTCCTCCTAGAGTTTTCCTTTTGCCTCTCTTCATGATCATGTTATCATCAAGTATTTCTTTACGTTTTTTTTTTAATATCATGAGCTAAATCCACTTCTAGGGTTAAATATTCTTATAACTATTTTTTTCTCAAGCTTAATGCCTGCTAATTGAATTGCTACTAGGGGCGCAACCAAGTCAAGCAAGCTCACTAGCCGGTTTGGGCTACACTTGATAATAGGCTTGACGAGTCGAGCTTGTAGAGCTTGCAAGTTGAGCTCAAACATGATTTCAAGCTCAACCGCTAAACGAGCTTGAGTTCAAACACTCAGCTGCTTGACTCGTTAGCTCGTCGAGCAGCTCGCGTAATTGTGGTGGGAAAATTGAAATGATAGGTCTTTTATCGTCCAAAAAAAAAAACTGAAAATAGACTGCATAATTGCGAACCGGGAAGACAAATGCAAATGACTACGACAGAGAACTGAAAGCAGCCTACGTAATTGCGGCAAACGAAAGCAGATGACTATAAAGGAGAACTTCAATTTTCACATAACTGTGCCGTCTTGTTTGGGAAAGCAGGACGGAGAAGAGGAGTGACTAGAGCATTTCAGTCAAAGATTTTTTGACGAGGTAGACCCTACCATAGATGAATGCACATGGATCGAGGATGATGCGAGTTCGGATGATGCAGACAGACGAAGCAAGCTGCATTGACACAACCATATGATATCAGACAACATAAGCAACACTGATACAGATGCTGACCAGCAGACAAATACAGAAGGCAACGCAGATGCAGGGCTCGTTAACAAGCTTGAATTGTGTCTCGACGAGCTCATGTTCCCTTTCCTAGTAGAGATCAAGCACGAGCTCGATTTTTGGCAGTCAAGCTTGGCTTGAACACCCCTTGACTCAAGCTCGACTCGACTCGTTTGCACCCCTAATTGCCACCAATTAGATATTTAGAAGGTTTATTCAAATTTGAGAGATGGAAAATGTATTTATCTTAGATAAAATACTACAACATAGTGTAAGATAGAGATACCTGCTTGAACTTGTGTAATATGATATATCACATGTGTCATATAACAGAAACCTTATTTATATTAAATTTATCATTGAGAGGTAAGAATGTTGTATAAAGAGGATAATGACCCTAGGCTTTTGATAAAAAGGTAGGTTTCATCATCAATTTGATCATAATAAACTTTGTATAATTCATGGATTCTATTCTAAATAAATCCATAGAAAGAACCCTAATAAAATTCAATCATGAACTGTCACACCTAGAATCTAATTGAAAGAATTATTCCTATTTCTAATTTAATTTTTCAATAATTGACACCCAAAGCCAACTAATTTAACCATAATATAGTAAATATACACATATACATCATTGTTCACTTTACTTTAAAAAGAATCATATATAGTAATTCTATTTAGACCCATCAGCACCATAAGTTTTGGAGAAAAATCATATGGGTTTGTTATTATAGACGACTATACTAAGTTCACTTAGGTCAAGTTCTTAGCAAATAAAAGTGATTTATTTGAGAAATTTAAAGTTTTCTCCAATTTGATTAAAAAAATAGGATGCACAATTGCCACCATCCATATAGACTATGGTAGAGAACTTGAAAATGATATATTTGAATTCTTTTGCCAATACATTATGATAAAACATAACTTTTATGCACCTAAGATGCCCTAGTAAAATAACATAGTAGAGAGAATAAATATAAACTTGGTAGAGGTGACTATGGTTATGCTAAATAAATACACGCTACCAAAATACTTTTGGGTTGAGGTAGTAAACATGGCACATTATGTTCTATATAGGGTGAATATGTAATCTAAATTGAAGAAAACTCCCTAGGAGCTTTTGAAGAGTAGAACTCTGCACCTTTTCTTTCTATGTGTCTTTGGATGTAAATACTTTGTACTATTGGAAAATCTAATTTGAAAAAGTTTGATGCACAATCTGATGAAGCTATAATTTTGGGATACTCAATAGTAAAAAAAGATGATAGAGTCTTTAAAAGAAGAATATTAGTAGTTGAAGAGTAATGCCATTTAGTATTTGATAAGACCAATAAGGGAAATCCACCTAGAGAAGAGGAAGAAGAGGGTGACATAACTATTAGAATTAAGAACATCAAAATAGAGAATAGGGAAGATCCTTAGGAACCCCTATGTTGAGAGTGCATATATTCATCTAGTCATCCTAGGGAGTTAATTATATGAGACCCATCCATAAGAGTTAGGGCTAGATATGGGATTAGATAAGAAGTTAGCCACATAACCATCATTTCTATGGTAGAACCCACTAGTGTAGAACAAGCAATATACGATGAATTCTAGATTATAATGATGCAAGAAAAGATCAATTAGTTTGTAAGAAATCATGTGTGGGAGTTAGTGGCTAGACCTATTGATTAGAGTATTGTAGGAACAAAAAAGGTTATTCAAGAATAAACTGAAAGAATTCAGATTAGTTGTAAGGAATAATTAAGGCTAGGTTGGCTGTAAAGGGTTATAATCAAAGGGAAGGGATAAAATTTGAAGAAATATTTGCACAAGTAGCTAGGCTAGAGGCCATCCGAGTACTTTTGGCATTTACATGTTTTAAAGGATTTAAATTAGATGGATGTTAAGAGTGTATTTTTAAAAGGATTTATTTAAGAATATGTATATATAGAGCAACCCTCAGGATTTGAGAGTTCAATATTCTTTAATAATGTGTATAAACTAAAAAAGGAACTATAAGAATTAAAATGAGCACCTAGAGCATAGTACGATAGGCTTAGCACATTTCTCTTGTAGAATTCTTTTATTAATGACACATATATAAAATTATTCATAAAGAGAATTGGAAGTGATATATTGATTATGCAAATATATGTGGATGAAATTCTCTTTGAATCCACCAATGTTAATCTATATAAGAATTCTATTCCACTATGAGTAGTGAGTTTGAAATGAGTATGATGGTTGAGTTAACATACTTTCTTGGATTTAATGTCAAATAAAGAGAAGATGAGACCTTCCTAAGCAAACCAAAATACAAAAAGAAAATCCTAAGAAAATTGATATGAAAGGTTATAATAGTATGAACAACCCATGAGCCTTACCACCTAATAAGATATAGATTAGGATAGAAAGTTAGTTAATTAGAAGAATTATAAAGGGATAATAGGTTCTCGCTTTATTTGACTACAAGTAGGCCTAAGATTATATTTAGTATTTACTTATGTGCTAGGTTTCAAAATGATCGTAAGGAATCCCACATGGTCATAGCCAAGAGAATTCAAAGATATCTCATAGGCACTCAAAGTTTAAGTAGTTTATATTGTAGGAATAACTTGGCATTTAAATTAGTTTGATACTTATATTTAAATTTTATAGGATGTAAGGTAGATAAAAAGAGCACTTTAGGAACCTTCCAATTGGTAAGACAATCCTTAGTTCCTGGTTTAGTATGAAGTAAAATTTAGTAGTCCTATCTACTATAGAAGTTGAGCTGCATGAAGCTATGTTACCTAAGTCCTTCGGTTAAAGAAACAACTTCTTAATTTTAGATTACAATTAGACACCATCCCCATCATGTGTGATAACATGAGTGTGATATGTATCCCCAAGAATCCAATTTAACACTTTCACACTAAACACATTGATGTGAGACACCATTAATGGAGGGAGAAGTTAACATCCAGTTTGCAGACATAGAGAATTAATTGGTTGATATTTTCACTAAATTATTAAGCTATAAAAGATTTAGTGCACTTAGAACTAGATTAATGATTATTGATTTAAGTGCGTAGGTAATTAGGGTAGATACTTGTCTTATATGTGTATCATGTATATTATGTACTGTTATTTATGTTATATTGTACTGTTTTTTTTTTCTTTTGTTGGGTTTTATTTCTAGTTTTGATTATGTGATTGTTTATTATGAAAGTGTTCCTGATAATATAAAAAATCCAAAAATATTCACTTTATTTTGTACGATACACACATTATACTATGCAATACATCTAGGATAGGATAGTTGCAAGCTAATAATTATCATTTTAATTGTTTCGTATGAACATTATTGCCAATCATATTGTACGAATGACTTATCATGTTATATGATTCCTTTAGTCAAATAACCATACAAATAACTCCTAAGGAAAATAAAAAATTCAAAGATTATATTATATGATGCCCTATCATACTGGACAACCTAACTATTGACTGCAAATTATGGATGGGAAGACTTAGATCCACTTAATCAGCTAGTATGATCCTTGATCATCTTGTACAATCTAATAGTTCTTATAAAAAGGGTAGTTTTTTCATTTCATTTCACACCATCACTTCTACTCCTCTACCCTTATTGTAATCAAGCTTACTCCCCTCCTATGGCTAGTAAGAGAAGTAGATTTGACATGCCATAACATAGATTGGATAATAGTTTTCAAAGTAAGGAAGATCACGAGGGTTATCAGAAATACTAGAGTGCTTCTATAAATGACGCCAAAATAGTGAATCAAGAGAAGCTTTCCTATTAGTTAATGGATCTATCGCTACCACTACCCTCCAATTCCTCATATGCCTAACCTTCCCCTACCATACTAAACTACTTGAATTCTTTTCCAAGCTTAGAATAATGGCTGATAAGACCACCATGCAGTCATATGTCTGCCAACATCAAGTCACTATCATTAATGCAGACCAACATGAATACCTCCATCTTTCTAACATCAATGATGCCCCCATATAGAATTACTCATGCTATAAATTATAGCTTGACAGCAGTAAACACCACATTGAGAAATTCTCCAATGAATCAACACCAACTTAATAAACAACATGGTATTGAATGCATGTGTTATCCAATACATGTGAGAAAATTTATTTTTAATTTATTTATTTTATTTTTAAATATCTAGTTTTTTTTAAAAAAGCTTTTACTTTTATTTAAATAAAAGAAAAAAATAGAAAGAGAAAGAATTTTAAATTTTATTTTAAATAAAATATTTTCCCACATGATTCGCTTTATTTATATTTTAAACATTTTCTTTCAATCAAATCCACATAGTCGGACATTATATCGCCCCGAGGAGCAGACTAATGTCCTTCTATTTTAAAAGAAAGAATACTATAATTCATTCTTCTAATCAGGTGCAGCATAGGGAATATACAAATCATCCCGAAGAATGATTCGCATATTATCCCATCGATCCGATTAGGCTAATGAATTATGAATTTATTTTCATTATCAAATATAAAAGATATTCGAT
The DNA here is from genome assembly GCA_016618105.1 of Dendrobium huoshanense. NCBI lineage: Eukaryota > Viridiplantae > Streptophyta > Magnoliopsida > Asparagales > Orchidaceae > Dendrobium > Dendrobium huoshanense. The sequence continues at coordinate 3,535,909 of CM028350.1, forward strand.
CTGCCTATGAAAGCAGATCAATTATCTACCTATTCTTTGATTATGAAAATAAATTTTAAAATATATATAAAGCAATAATCTATGTTTCACAGATCTTTTCCCTACCTTAGAAAGGAAATTAAGATAGGGTTTAGATTATTCTGGTATCTAGACTCTCTATAGGGGCAAGCCCCTATAGTTAATTACATTTCCTAAGAGAATACTCTCAATTTAAATGAAGACTAATTAAATTCCAAATTATGTATAAATTTAATTAAATATTTGAGCTAATTTAAATTTTCACAATCAGGCTTTAGATTATAGACTTTAATATTGAATTTAGAAAGATTAGAATTGATTAGAAAGAATGTGCAGAGAGAAGTGTATACGATATGGACTTACCACCTACCTAGAGTGGGCTGCTAGCTAACAATCCTAATCACAACAATTTGCCGATGAATGCAAGATTTAAGATGGCTCTATCCTAAGAATCAAGGAATAACTAAAGAATCTAAATCAAATGCAGTAGAATATGCTTACAAAAACCAAAAATCTACACGAATGCTAATGATGCATGAGACTGTTGTATATATATAAGAGCAGATTTTTATTAATATCAAATTTATCGGTTACATCCCATAATTTGGAGTAAAGTAAAGGTGGCCAGGTTCCACCGAAAACAAACCTGGGTTCTAAGCCTATAAGAGAGTAGAATTAAATACAGTTGCTTACGGTCTTCAGGCTCCAAGTCTTCTATGGAATTCCAAAAAGGAACATCCTCTTGGGCGAGGATATTACTTTTTGGAGCCCCATTTGTATATGTATAAGCAGTTGTTTTTAATTCTTTTACAGACTCAAGACACTTTACAGACTCAATCTATGTACAACAGATCTAGAAAGTATAAAATTTACATTTCTTTTTACAAGTACATCAGTCCCTAGGTACATTCTATTTTTTCAGTAAATAAAAGCAAGAAAGTAGAGTAGTGATGTAATTATGCATGTTATAAGTGCGTTGTGAACAATTATATATGCAGGAAAGTAAAGACAGGAAAGTAAAGTACACGGCCCTCAATTTATTCACTCCGCGCTCTGGTGTATAGACATAAATAAATATGCATGCTATTCAGTACAGAAAAGTAAGCAAACACACATAGGTGCCCTCTAGGCAAGACACCCCCAAACAAATCACAACAAACCACCGGCCTAACATATGCTAAAGTTGGTTGTCCTAGCAAGCATCTAAGTGTGTGAAAGAGGTCGTGTGGCTTGGCTAGGTCCTATAGGAATTATTGTTCAAATTGCATGTATTATTAGGATTTATTTATTAAAGGCCAAATGGGAATTTAATTAGAGTTTAAGTGGAATATTTGAATTTTAAATTATTTCAATTTTAAGACGTTAGAATTATTTAATTTAATTTTAAAGAACTTATAGATTGATAACTCCCTAAGTGTAGGAAGTTATCAATTTATAAATCCTAGGACTTTCGAAATGAATGCCCGTCTTATATGGAAGATAGATATTCATTTGAGAGTCCTAAAAAATTTATTAAAGAGAGAGAAAGGGACCTTATGAATGCAGTACTACGTACCCTCCCGAAGGAATCTAGCACGTTATATAAGGTCGGTGTGTTATTATATTTGTTTGAAGATCTCCAAATCCAAATGTATTAGTGCCTTCCAGAAAGGAGTCGTGCACGATACATGGTAGATCTTTTTGTTATTTAAGTGTATTAAGGATCTTTTGAAATCAAAATGCCTAAAGTCCTCCAAAAGGAATTAAACTTTAGGCATAAAAGACCTTAATCAGTTTTAATTTAAATCAATGATCAAATTTGATTGATTAAAAGAAATCTTAATCAATCAAATCATCATATTAATTTAATTTAAATGGATTAAAATTTAATTTAATTTTTTAATGAGTTTTATTGTAATATTAAAAAATTTTAAGGTATTTATCAAATTTTTAATAATTTAATTAATGATAAATAATTTATTAATAAAATTAAAATTAGAAAATTCTTATAAAATTTATTTAAAATGAATATATTATTCTCTAGATTTTATTGATTTTTTAAAAAGAATATTAATGGGTTTTAGGATTTATTTATTATTTAATTAATTATTTAAAGGAAACAGGTTATTTAATGATTTATTAATGAATTAATAAGTAAAATTTATTTAATAAATTTATGTTAATTCTATATTATGATTCTCTGATTTTTTTTAGTTTTATTGAATTTTTATGAATTTTTTGAATTTTTTTAAAGTATTTAATCAATTATTAAAGGAAATTACTTAATTAGTGAATTATTAAAGAATTTATTATTAGAAAATTATTTAGAATGTATATATCCTAAGATTACCTTATTCTAATTTGATATATTTATTCCTCTATAGTAAATTGTTTAGGTTATAGGTCATTAAATGACCTATAACTATAATGAATCATAGCTATTTGATAAGGTGATCATGTATAGGTCATTAGCTATTTAAACTAGATTAAGCACGATATTGAAGGTAAATTTTAACTAAACTATACATGATCATCATCTAAACCTATTTTCAGTGAAAGATAGACTTTACATGGATTCCATAGAACCCTAACATGCAATGATTGGATTTGATTTGGATTATATTTGAATTTGCAAAAGTTTAGGTTAAATCATGGCCAAGACTTTTGTAAATCCAAATACTATAGATATATGCATCAAATGAACTTGAGAAAATTACAGTGGATCAATACTAGACCCTATTACATCTCTACCAAAGCTCAGCTCAAAATGTTTTATATATTTTAATTTAAAAATGAAATAATATTTTCTATATAATTGAAATAATTAATATAATATCAGTCAAAATATTTTTTTAATATTTTTATAATACACTACTTAAAAATATGAACAGAACAAGCCCAAGAACTTCAAAATTTGACCACAAATGAAATTCTGACGAATTTTTGAATTCCTGAAGATTTTTTTGGATTTATTTAAATGTTTTAAATGCTTAGTCAAACGACAGCGCTGACACGGGATGCGCGGTGACAGCTTGGGACATCCACGTGGATGGCGGCGGTCAAACGGGACCTGCCACTTATCCAGCGCGGCAGGGCTCGAGATCGTTGGATCGATCTCAGCGTGGATCCGACGGCTGGGATTAAACCCACGATATCGAATCTGATATGTGATGATCAGACGTCTATCTGAGATTCTGTGGTTTGAGCGTACGACCAGGATTTAGCCCTCTAACAATTTGGCTGAACCGCAGTCGGAACGGGTTTCAGACTGGGTTTAATCACAGCCGTTGATCTAAATAGAGCATATCCAACGGCTGCGAACCCGTCTTCCTCCTCCGTCAACCCGCAAACCCTAGGATCTTTTTTTTATTTCATTTTCGAAAAATACTTAAGCAAATGACTTGAAAAATTAGACAGAGCTGTGACAGGCCCTAACGAAGAATGGGGGAGTATTTTCTAGACATTTGATGCAATATATAATGTTTTATTTAAAAACTTAGAAAACAAACTATAGTTTAGGATTTATCACCGTGTGATGGATCAATTGAGTTGATTTTATCACGGTTGAATTTTTTGACTGTCCACGTGTTGATCTTCTTCAGACTTCAAGCTCGGAGGATCATTGGAAACGGAGTTGAGGGAGCTTGGACGGATGCTCTCTCGGTTCAAGTTCGATCTCGCCTCGGACAGCCACCAAACGCCGAGAAGAAGCTAGGGACAGTTGTTGTGAACTCGGGGAAGCGAAACAAAATCTCAGACGCTCTGAAGATGCACTGGAATGGGAGATAGCTTGGAATGAGTTGATCCCGTGCCCTTTGCCCTATTCCAGCTACTGGAGTTTGCTTGGACGGCTGGGATCGCTCAGGGAATTTGCTGGGATGGAGGACACCTGTCCCTGGCCGTTAGAGGAGCAGAGGGAGTGGTTGGTCAGGTGAAAACGACTCCAGGTCATTCTCAAGTGGAGGGGACCACTAGGGTGCTAGGCCGAGCTAGGGAGCACGCCAGGCGTTGGGCTAGGTCGGGTTAGTCTCCTGGAAGCTTCTGGAGTCGATTCTATTGGCTAGATGGGCCTAGGATAGAATGGACAAGGTGGTCCGACCGGGTTGACCGAATGAGCTGATTTGAGCTCTTGAACGGACTAGGGAGGAAGTCAGAGCCTGGGTTGGGTTGGGTTGAGTCCAGAGATACTTCTGGAATAGAGTCTAAGTGTTAGATTGGGCTGGATGGGCCTAGGCTCATCGAATGGATTGGTTTGACCAATTGAGCCTATTGAACTTTTGTTGACCCATTGACTGGTCCAATGCCACTTAGACTGCCAAGTTGGCATTGAGGGGAACATTAAGGATTGGAATAATGAGTTGGAAGGAGTTTAGGTGAAATGTATTGAGTTTGAGGAGTGATTTGACCCGTTTAAAACTCTTTGGAAGCTTTGTTGACTGTGTTGACCAGTTAACCAATGAATGGGATTGATGATGTGGACTTAAGGAGATATTTAAGAGTTGATTAGATAGATTAGAAACTCCTTAAGGCTTATGAATTTCAGATTGAGTGAAAATAGGAAGCTTTGACCAAATTCACTGAGTTGCCTTTGTCAACTTGATTTAGATTTGACCAATGGTGGTTTAGGAAATATTAACACCATATATTAGAAAGCATTCAAGGCCTTGATATGGATTGGATAGGCTAAATGGGTCAAAATGATCCATTAAGAGCTCAATGCCGCAGCGCTACCAACCTAGCATGCGGTGCTTCTAAGGGAAAAATTTTAGATTTTCATATATGCACACAAAACCTGAGACCTACTTAGAATAGATTCAAATATTTACATGCACACAAAACACTCATAGACACATGTAAAAAATATAAATGCATAAATTTCACTTCATTACAGATACAACTACATCCTCCTTCACTGCGTATTGCAGTTATTATTGATGAAGAGATATTCATTAGATGTTGTTCAATCGAAGAATTAATATACTTTCCAATGAACCAAAATAAATAATATATTTTTTTATGTAAATGAACATTAAGATAATAACATTATATGATTGCAACCCTTCCATTTATCCAAATTATATTATTATTAGTTTATAAAGTAAAATTTTTTTAATATAATTTTTTTGGGAATTTTTTTTTTATAATTAATAAATGTAAAATAATATATTTATATGTTTGAAAGACGTAATATATATTACGAACGGGTTCTACCTGCGGTTTTCTAACCGCATCCCCGTCCAATCTTTTCCTTACCCAATCTTCCGCCGGTTCGCCGGCGATGGACCCACTCTCTGCTCTGAAGGACTTCACCATCCGCGGAGAACTCGACAACATCACCCGAATCGACGATGAATTCCGTTTTGCTGGCGACTATTCCTTCCCCTGCACAATCGAAACCGCTTTCAGATCAAAACAGGGTAATTTCTACACCCTTGAAGCCCTACTGTTCTTCATCCGCCACCATCACGTTAAGCACAGCGAATACATACAGTCGGCCCGCCTCCATCGCATTCCAGCTGTAACCCTTCCCGACAGAAAACCCCTCCTCGATTATCTCCAAGGCAGGATCGCCTCCTATGAGTCCATCGAGCTGCTCCCCGTCGACGAGTACCGCCCCGATGACCCTTCCTACGGAGCTATTCCGCCTATTTCCTCATTTGGTGCTGGTGGTGAAAGCACCTTGCCGGAGCCTCTCGATTATGTTTCCTTGCTCCGCGCCCGAGAACGCCCGCTCAAAGACAGGGAGTCGCTGCTTGAGTGCCGGAACCGCGATTTCTACAGCGTGCTTGTTGCGTCAACTCGTCGTGAGGAGGAAAGGCATCGGATCGAGTCGCAGCAGCGTAAGGATGGGCTTGTTGCCAAGACACGGCTTATCGGATCTGACGACAGGGGAGATGACGGTGTCGGATATGATTCAACGCCGAGGCCGAAGATGCATCTTAAAGGGAGTAAAATTGGGGAGGGAGTACCGATCATTTTGGTTCCCAGCGCGTTTCAGACACTGATCACTATTTATAATGTGAAGGAGTTTTTAGAAGATGGGGTTTTTGTATCTTCGGAAGCCAAGGTGAAGGCGATGAGGGGTGCACCGAAGCCTGATTGCGTGACTGTGCAGAAGAAGCTTAGTAGGGATAGAGTGGTTGCTGCTTATGAGGTGAGGGATAAGCCATCGACATTTAAGCCTGAAGATTGGGAACGGGTGGTGGCGGTTTTTGTGCTAGGGAAGGAGTGGCAGTTCAAAGATTGGCCGTTTAAGGATCATGTTGAGATCTTTAATAAAAGTGAGCAGCATCGACAATCTGTCTTCCATTTATTTTTTCTAGTTTTCTACGACATTCATAGGAAAAGTTCATTATGTTGCTTCATTAGTGTTTTTTTTTTAACATAATTTTATTTTGAGCTAAAGTAGCTTTAGTGCTTGTGCTTTTATTCATATTTTCTTTTATAGCTATGTCAAAGCTACAGTTTAGAGAACTTGTATGGTAACACTAGGTTCTATGTTAGGTAACAAATAGAGACATGTAAAATAGTTAGGGCAAGAGAAGATGTAAAGATTTTGAGAAGTTGAGCAATCCAAGAGTGGAGATAAGAACATCTTTGTTAAATAAACTAAAATACTAAGGAAAGAAAGAGATATTATATGTCAAATTATTTAGTTAGTGTATTTATAAAGATTGAGTATATGATATGCACTTGTAGTGGATATTAACTTGATAGTTATGCCAAAAAATACCTTGATGGATAGTTTTAAGTACTTTAAAGCTTTATAAAAAAAGGGGTTAAATAGATAATGACTTAAATTTTAAAGTTAAAATTGCTTAAAATGATGAAGCGTCTTGGAAGTACCACAAAACATCATTTTTTTTTTTTTTGAAAATGCCAAAGGCAGAAATTAAAAAACTAAAAACAGATACAACCTAGGAATTGATAGAACACCTATCACATTCCTCTTTAAGCAAAGAAAAAAACAAAGGAGGGATCATGCTATCACTAAGATCCTCCCAAACAAAATTATCAACTAAAGCCAATTTAGCACAAAAGTCTGCTAAACGGTTACAATTCCTATGAACACAATGAAAATGAATCATACCGAAATCTTCCAGGAAAGACAAATCTTCCAAATCATCCTTGTTGTGTTGATCTTTCTTCACCGATCTTTGTAGGTGCTTGATCACATTTTGATTGTCCCCTTCAATGACAATCCCTTTAGCTTCAAACTTCCAAGATTTATGGAACAAATTCATTGCTCGAATAGCCATGAGCTCAAGCAAACCAATATCCCAATGAATACATTTGATTCCAAAAGCAAATAAGAACCTCCCTTTGCTGTCTCTAAAAATTCCAGCAATACTAGCCATATTGGAATCAAGAAGTGCGGCATCAAAGTTTCCTTTGATCCAGTCGGGTGGAGGGGGGTGCCAAGAATAACTAGACAGCTTTTCAAGCTGATTAGCACCCCAGTGATCCGATAGGATACCACAATTAGAAGAAATAACAGCCACATCAATTACTTTAGCTGCCAAACAACTCAACCCCGTTTCCTTCCCACATGAACAACCTCATTCCTACTTTTCCATGAGTAAAAAACTGCAGTGCAATAGAGATTCACCAAAAAAGGATTGGTCCGAGCTGCCGCTTTTAAACCTTGTAAACATCCAGTCCAATTCCTGAATGTAGGAACTTTGAAACCCCATCCTCCCAAAGTGTTGAACAAACCAGTAAGAAAACAGCAATTCACAGCTACATGTTCTTCATTTTCAACAGCTAAACAACCTCTTGGGCAGCCATTAATATTAGAAATTTTTCTGAAATTTAAGAATTCCAAAGTGGGAATACCTCTATTCACTAACCTCCACCAAAAGCAATGGACTTTAGCTGTTAGATTGCTTAACCGGAGCCATTTCCAATCTTCATTTCTGCAGAGAACCGATTGTTGAACAGATCTGATAAGAGCTGCAAGCGATTTACCAGAGAATTTATAACAAAGCTCTCTGGAATCCTTACCCTCTCCAATCTTCAACTGAACAATTAAATTTACAAGTTCTGGACCGAAAAATTTACTCAACTCCTCATTCCAAGTTTTATGATGAATAAAACAACTGAGTTTAGGAACCTCCTCCACCATAACATTGACAAAAGTAGGCCATTTGGACAGCTTATTATTTTGAATCCATATATCTTCAAAAGGATCAATTGATTCACCCGTAGCCACATTCCACCTCAACAGGGGTTGTAATGATTTCATACCGCTGGTCATTATCTTCCATGTAACCGAGCAGCTTTTCCCATTCAATTCAGTATAAAGGACATCTCCATACTTGGCCCTTAAAGTCCTGTATAACAAGGAATCAGATTCTTTAATAAACTCCCAAGCAAACTTAGCTCTCAAAGGCCCCATCAAAGCAATAGGAGAATGAACCCCAGCTCCACCTCTAGCAATCGGCTTACAGAGCACATCCCAAGATAAGAAATGCATTCCAGTGGTATTATCTGATTTCTTCCAGATGAAATCTCTACAAATCCTTTCCAATTTCTTCAGGATATTAATGGGAATTAAAGCATGAGAGACATAGAAAATTGGGATAGCTAATAAGATGGCCTTCACCAACACAATTCTACCAGCAAGAGAAAAGTATTTATTTCCCCAACTATTGATTCTAGAAGAGACTCTTTCGAGCAGAAAAAGGAAATCAGATGATACCACTCTTCTCAAACAAAGATTTATTCCCAAATATTTCATTTCCTGCACCACTTTAAAATTTAGAATTTTGGATAAAGTCTTCCTCTTTGCTCTATTCACCGAATTGCTAAAAAGAATGGCAGATTTTTGAGCATTAACAACCAGCCCAGTCCAGTTGCAGTACTCCATGATGCAGTCCTTAATAATTTTTGTATGCTTCGAGTTGGCTTCAGAGAAAAGAAGTATATCATCTGCATAAAGAAGATGGGATATGCAGGGAGCCGATGCAGCTACTTTAATACCAAGATTACTCCCAATATGGTGCAAATTATTAGACAACAATTGGGAACATAAAATAAACAGATAAGGAGATAGAGGACATCCATGTCTAAATCCACTCCTAGCTTCAATCCATTTTGATTGCTTCCCATTAAATAAAATAGAGAATCTAGCATTAGTAACACATTCCATAATCAATTTAGAGAAACCTTTTGGAAACCCAAAGTAGCTAAGAGTATTTTCCAAAGCTTTCCAAGAAATACAATCATAAGCTTGTTCCATATCGATCTTCACAGCCATCAATCCTTTTTTCGATTTAGAAAACCTAAATTTATGAATAATTTCTTGCACCAAAAGGATATGTTCAGATAAGGATCTACCTTTAAGAAAAGCAGCTTGGTTTTCCGAAATTAATTCATGAATAACCAAATTCAGTCTATTTAAAAGAAGCTTAGCTATGATTTTGTATATAGACATACATAAGCTGATAGGCCGAAAATGAAAGGGATTAACCGGATTTTGTACCTTGGGAATAAGGACAATTAGAGTATCTTTCCATTCCTTGTTCATTATACCAGTCGAAATGAACATAAAGATAGCCTCCCATATGTCCTGAGCAATAATATTCCAATACCCCTTGATAAAAGAATATGTGATTCCATCAATTCCCGGAGATATGTTGCTACCCAAGTTAGAAATGACTTTCTCAACTTCATCCCTAGTGAAATCAGCCTTAAGTAATTCAATGCTATCATAGCTAAGGCCATTGATTCTGCTAGGCCAATCGTTAATACTACAGTCACGATCCTTCCATTTTTGAGAGAAAAAGCTCAAAAGAACTTGTTCAATTCCATCTTGATCATTCACCATGTTGCCCGCATTATCTTTGATCTGTCTGATAGAGTTACCGTTCTTCCTACCATTAGCAAAGGAGTGGAAGAACTGAGAATTAATGTCACCTTCCTTGATCCATTTGACTTTGATTCTTTGTCTCCACCATATGTTTAATCTTGCCAAAGTAATATTTAATTCATGGACTTTGGCCTTGAGAAGCAAAATAGACTGATCAGATAAATCACTTCCATCGGCTTCTTTATTTTGTAAATCATCCTTCTGTTTTTAGCTTGTCTTTGAGCTCCAACAAGCTATTATGCTTTGACCGGTTCCAAAAAAACAAAGTCCTCAGCACAAACCAAAATTTTTTATTTAAAACCTCCATCGGATCACCAACAAACTTCTTGCTCCAAGCTTTCTTGACAACCTGGTAAGCAACAGGATATGAAAGCCATACATCTTCAAATCTCATGATCTTTGGATGTTTGAAATTCTGAAAATCGACCTGCAGAACCACCGGACAATGGTCAGAGGCAACCCGTGCAACATGCCGGTTGACAGCCATTGGAATAGCCTCCAATGCTTTGGAATTGAGTAGACATCTATCAAGCCTTTCCCAAATACGAGCTCCTCCACTTTTGTTATAACACCAAGTGAATTTAGGTCCAATGGCTCCCACATCATGGAGATCACATCTACTCATGAAGGAACTCATATCATGAGAACCAAGAGAGAATTTGAATTTTTTACCACCCCTTTTCTCTTCTTGTGAAAGTATACAATTAAAATCACCTCCGATAACATACGAATCATCCAAAGGCATGTGATTTCCAAGGCACTCCCATAACTCCCTTCTACTATACATATCTCTACTCCCATACACCGTAGAAATAATCCAAGAACCTTTATTAGCTATACAAAGCTTCCCCAATTACACATTGATCATTAGCTGAAATTAGTGAAAAATTAGCCAAATCAGATCTCCACATAACTACAATACCTCCAGATGCTCCAGTAGAGGGATAAAGAAAAAAATCCCACTTATTGCCCAAGTACTTATTTAAATCCCATTTCTCCAATTTATCAATTTTAGTTTCCACCACCCCCACGTAGATAGCTTTCCAATCACTAATAACTTCCTTCAAATAAAGAGGGGCTTCCCTCTTATTTGCCCCCCTACAATTCCAAAAAACAAAAGAACTCATTTAGCCACCAAGGGGGAATGTCCCCCGCCCTTCTTCCTGCCAACTCCTTCCTGTTTTTTCAGTCTTGAAGAAAGATTGAGTGGTCCCAACGACCTCAGTTCTTTTTGAAGTTTTGGTTTTGCTTTCCCAGCAAAGCTTTCTCCAATGGTTCCACTGTCAAGAGCAATTCCAGATAAACCTTTTTGAACCACCAATCCCCCAGAACACCCCAATTCTTCATTCCCAACTAATTCTCCTTCTTCAATGTCAAGATTATCTGGAGAAAAAATCTCTGAATTGATCCTGCCGACATGCTCCTCTTCAGGTTCATAAAGAAGATCAAATTTGTTGCTACTTGGTATTAAAAAAGAATTGGCAGGAGGAATTTTCGAATGGTCTTCGGGTAAACCAGATCCACCTAGCTCCTCACAGACAGTATCATCCGGAACTTCAATCACTTGTTCCAACAATACCTCCTTAGCATCAGCTCCCTCATCATTTTTTTGAATAATTTTTTCTTTAAAAACTTGTTTCCCTTTAGCTTGGAAAGAATTGGAAGCCACTTGTTTCCCTCTCCTCTGATCATTCCTGAAATTCTTCCTGTTAAGAACTTGAATCCAAGGCCCATAGTCCGAGCCCCCTTGTGCCGAATTAACCTTACCACCTTCTTGAGAACAAGATTTCCTCTCCTGAGCAGAGCTAGCCAACACACCATTGCCTCCACAACCGGGTTCTAAATGCCCCACTTTCCCACATTGGTAACAGAGAGAAGAAATCCTTTCATACTCAACATTTTGGAAGAATCTCCCATTGGGCCCATCCACCCAAACACCAATAGGAATTGGTTTATCAAGCTCCAATCTTACACAAACTCGTCCAAATTCCCTTTTACTCCATTGAAACATGTTCCCATCAAGAAGTAAAGGAGTACCAATGAGTGAAGCAATTCTTGTTACATTTATTTCATCCCACAAAACATCATTAAAGCTTGAAGATAGATTTTATAAATTTCCAATTAGTTTTACTATTCTTTATGGTCTCAGATATGGATCCTATAAATGCTTTAAGATATCTTGTTTGTAGTGGCAATATTTTGAATTTAATTCCTACCAATTTTCTCTATGTTTTTCTTTCTTCATCTCTTCCTTTTCTGTTGGCCCTTGTTTTGTAGAAGCAGAATTGAATGGTTTAGCTATCATCCTCCCTCAAAATTTTGTTGATTGTGCTGCATGTCTACATGAGTTCTTCTTGCTATTGTTGCCTTTGATCCATAGGTGGCTAGGAGGATCTATTGTTGTCTAGAACTAGTGATGGTTGAAACACAACAAGGAAGAAGATGTTTGACAGATTTGAGGCTAAGTGTTAATTTAAGCACTTAAATCTTAGGAAAGAGCAAGGCTAATTGGATTTGAGAAACTCTGATTTCAACAAGGATTTCAATCAAGAAGTGTTGAAAGCTATTATTTACCTATCCATTCTTATTTTAAAATTGACATTAGAGCCCCGTAAATCAAAAATCAAAGATGGCATTTGCAAGATTGAGAAACTCATAGGGTAAGATGAATTTAGTCTTTAGAAATTAAAGATGAAGATATTGCTCATGCATTAAGGCTTAGATGGATAGGGTGCTTAAAAAATTTTGGGTTGAAGCAATTAGCATTGTAATCTACTTGATCAATAGATGTCCATCCTCAACCATCAGTTTCAAGACACCCCAAATTTGAAGTAGAACCTATCGCTTCATGCTAAGGGTGTTTGAATGTAAAGTTTATGCTCACATCAAGCATGACAAGTGTTAACCATGTGCAATGAAAAGCGTTTTTATTGGCTACCCAAAAGCATAAATGGGTGCAAGTTATGACGATGCATGAATTGTAATACTGCCATGTTCAACGATTTGAAGAAGGGTCGTAAAACGCCTCAATAGTGGTTTTTCCTATGATGACCTTAAAAAATTTATTACTTTGAGGAAACGTGTGAGATCTTGCACCAACCATCCTATATGCAACTTTATCTATTACACTAATCTCTCATCTAAGTTTCAAACCTTTATCTACAATCACTCAAGAATAGGTTCTTAAATCCCTCAATGAGCCATGAACATTCCTAAATAGAAAGTTATTGTTCTTAACAATGTTTAAAATTGTGTAATTGAGTATGGAGGCATTTTTTGTTCGTGAGGCAAGGCATAAGCCTCAAGACGTTTATTGTCAAATATTAGATTTACCTTGGGGAAGAATACTATTGGATGTAGATGGCTGTTTATTGTCAAATATAAAGCTGATGGAAATATTGCAAAAGATCAAACTTAGTTGTATAATCTAGACTACCAAGAAACCTTACACCTATTTCTAAACTAAACACTATTTGGGTTCTCTTATCCCTAACAACTAATCTTGATTGGCTAGTATGCCAATTTGATATTAAAAATGCCTTTTTTTTAATGGGATTCTTTAAGATTAGATATATATGAAAATTTGACATGGTTCCACTAAGTTTCAGCCTAATAAAGCATGCAAACTCAAGAAATCTCTATATAACGTAAAGCAATCTCATCGGGCTTGGTTTAATAGGTTTTTTAAAGTTGTCAAGTATTATGGATATACTTAATATCTTGCGGACTACACCTCATTTGAAAAAAAAAATCTACTAAAGAAAAATTAGCTATCCTAGTTATAAATATGGATGATATTGTACTTATGGAAAATTTCACTGAGGAGATAATAACCATTAAACAACTTTTGGTCAGGAATAAGGGTGTCAATATTTGACCCTACTCGAAAACCTGACCTGAACCCAACCCAAAAATATCGGGTTTGGGTTAACCCGAACCTGAACCGAGTTGGGTTCTAGTTAGGATTTTTGACCCCTTTCAAAAATCAGGTCAGGTTTGGGTTGACCCGGAAACCCGAAAATGACCTGGCTGCCGCTCTACCACGCATCGCATAGATCTGACGCGTGTCGCATTGCCTGCCCGTGAGCCGCTGCGGCACTGCCACTGTCGCGTCTGCAGCACATCACATCGACTGCTCGCGATGTCGCTGCTCGCAAGCCGCTCCGGTGTTGTTGCTGTCGCATCGTCGATGCCCGCGATGCGACGATGCCGCGTCGCATCGCTTGATGCTGCGGTTGTGGCAGCCGTCGCCACTGCTGATGCTGGCCGCCGGAGACCCGAAAAAGTGTAATTTTTTTCGCTGCCGTACCCGAAGCGGGTCGGGTCGGATTGACTTGAACCCGAAGCGGGTCTGGTTTAGGTCCGAAAAACCGACTCGTATGCAAAAACGGTTTGGGTTCGAGTTGGCCCAAATAGTGCCGGGTCAGTTCCGGATTAAACCCAAACGCGACCCGTGACCCGATATGGACACTCCTACTCAGGAATTTTGAAATCAAAAATTTGGAAAGCTTAACAAAGGTTTTAGGAATGGAAGTTGTTATATCCCACAAATGTATCACTTTCACTCATCATAAATGTACTATTAATCTCTTAAAAGAAGTTGACATTCTTGGATGCAAATCACTTGAAACCCCCATGGATCACAATATTAAATTAGGGATAAAAGATGACAATGCTATTAATAAAGGTCAATATCAAAGACTAGTTGACAGACTCATTTATCTCACTCACATTAGCCTTGTTATTTGTTTTTTTTTAAAGCTCGGTAGGCAAATTCATGACTAAGCCTACTGAAGAGCACATTGATGCTGTTATATGAATCCTAAGATATTTAAAAATGACTCATAGGAGAGGATTATTCTTCAAAAGAATAACAAAAAAAAAACATTGAAGTTTTCATATGTTGATTGCATATAATTTGTGATTGATCGCAGACCTACCTCAGCATACTGTGCATTCATATGGGATAACCTTGTTACCCCAAGTTTCATGTTGTGGTTAGTAGTAGTGTTGAAGTAGAATTTAGGACCCAAGGCATTTGTGATTGAATTTGGCTAAACTCTTCGATAAAGTTTTTATCCTTGAAGAAGAATCCATCAAATTACTTTATGAAAACCAAGCCGCAATCAATATTATAAAGAATCTTATTCACCATGATGGAATAAATCATGCGGAAGTTGATCGTTACTTATAAAGGAGAAAGTTGGCAATGAGAGTATTTCTCTTTTGTACATTGCAACTCATCTAGATATTATTGACATGCTTCTAAAGCTCTCTTAAGAAGCAACTTTGACAACCTAATCATGAAGTTGGGAATGCTTAATATATACTATTTAAAAAAAAAAGGAAAAAAAAAGAAAAAAAAGTTGATCATTAAAAAGTTTCACCATAATAGAACTAATAATGTCGAAGTTGATCATTACTTCGTGAAGGAGAAAGTTGACCATGAGACTTTCTTTTTCATACACTGCTGCCATCTACAAACTGCTGACATTTTTACTAAAACTCTCTTAAATAGCAATTTTGACAACCAAATCTCCAAGCTAGGAATGCTTAAAATTTACTATCTAGCTTGAGAAGGAATTTAGAAACATAAAATTTCCATGATCAAGTCCATTGATTTGTTTTTCTATTTGCCATCGTATTTAATGATTTAATTTTTTTTTAAATGATTGAATTCTGCACATGGCAATTATTTCTATGTTTGGTTCACATGATTGTAGAGGATTTCTTGCACATATAATTATGTCCTGATTTGTCCTTTCAGGGCATTATTTCCATTTATTTTATTCCTTAACATGCCTTAGTTTAAGTTTTTAAGTCCTGAAATTTTTTATCATTAATTTTCTTGTTTTAGGTGTATTTGTGTATTTCCTTACTGTTTTCAAAAAATTATTTAAGTAGGAACTGGGTTTTTGAGATGAATTACTTTCTTTTCTTTTTCACTGTCACACTTTTCCTTCATAGACTAAGATCATCTTGTTCGTCAAAATTAAAGTAATAAAAAAAGAAGCCAACACGTAGACAGCTAACACAATATCATCGTGCATGATTTATATTTTTAATGAATAAATTCTTTTAGATTTACATCATTTTACGTGACTTTTTATGAGGTACTCCTTGAATGATCGCAATAAGTATGCCATCTCAAAGCACATAAAACCTTTGATATTCACCACGGTAGTTAATCTCTGCGTACAATTTAACTTTTAGAACAAGATGAATAGATGCTAGATGTGAGTTCACTGGAAGTAGAGGATAGAGAGGAGAATCTACAGTGTTGGTTGTAAGTTGATGAAAGAAAGTCAAATTACATATATTAAAGGCTGATTTGATATATATGCTTCTCGATAATTTTCAAATTATAATCTTCGTTCTGATGCACTTTAAGATTTTATGTGGTTCCTCCTTGTTTGCCTTTAATATCTTAAAGGCTCATATAATTAACTTATGATGATTCTGATGTACCATTATCATAGTATGTGGTTTAAATTTTACATCATTTGTTTACACTGACAATAGATATATATGCTTCTCGATAATTTTCAAATTATAATCTTCGTTCTGATGCACTTTAAGATTTTATGTGGTTCCTCCTTGTTTGCCTTTAATATCTTAAAGGCTCATATAATTAACCTATGATGATTCTGATGTACCATTATCATAGTATGTGGTTTAAATTTTACATCATTTGTTTACACTGACAATAGATTTATAATTTTCACAATCACAATTAATTTTTGTGAATCCATTCATTTAAATTAGACAACCTTGCAAACATTGCATATGTTATGGAGCTTGTAATGAAAAAATTAAAATGTCGCACACGTCTTAATTCATATGAATAATGATTTATAACCTATTTTTGGATGATGAGAATATTAAGAAAATTGAGAGCATGCAATCCACAAAAATATGATATGCATATATAACAAATAACCTTTTAAAGTATACTTGCTCAAATGATTCAAATATTAGTGATGATGATTCAATCACTTTTAAATTTGACTAGATCGATGGAAACTTAAATTTCATATGTTTTGTTGGCATTATCTAACAATAAATTCATTAAGGTATTATATTATTTTCTTACTCATATATGTTTATGAATTTGAAAGTCAAGGAACCAATAACTAAAACAAAATTAATTTCAATTTGATTTGTGAAATTAACTTTGTTAAAAATTTAATCAATGGTTAGATCAACTTGTTTAATTGATTCACCAACTACAACTGATTTGATTTGTTTTCTTTCATATTTTTGAGCTAGATTCACTTTTGATTAGGTGTTTAAATATATGTTTAAGGGTAGATTAATTTAAAATTGGAAATTCAAGTTCACATTTATGAGTCAATTTAGATCCTTTTTATGGTTTAACTTTGATTATAATTTTAGGTTCAATTTTAGTTTCAAGTTCAATTTCTAATTATGTTTTAGTTTTAGAATACACCACTTTGATTTTATGCTCGGATCTTACTCTTTGTGTGGATTTTGATTCAATAATATTAGATATCGGCCTAGAGTGCATCTACAAATTATCTTTTGTAGTTAAAACATCTTCAAAAGAGTACTTATGACTATAGCTTCTTTGCTATGATTAGATTTGACTACACTTGATTTTTGTGTTGATGTATGTTTTGTTAGAAAAAAATTTCAATTAGTTTTGCAATAAGCCTATGTTGAGCCGTACTTCTAGTCATTTGATACTACCCTATCAGTATGTCTTACTTTTAGTTTATTTGATTATGGAATTGTAAACTTTGATAATAATTTGATGTTGGACTTCTTAGGGTTTATTATTCGCTTATGCAAATATAGGATGAGATGTGCGATGAAACAAAAAAGATTAAAATTTACATTTTTTCAAATTTTTAATTTAGTCAAATATTATTCTTTTGATGTAAAATTATAAAATATATTTACTCTCAAATGACAATATAAAAGTCCCCAAAATTTAAAATTTAAGAATAAATACAAGAATGAATATGAAATTAAGATTAACACAACAAAAATGAAAACTAATTGTGCTGAATTTAACCAAATATCAATCATTAGCACAATCAGCTACAAAATAACTTAAATTAATGTATAAGGATAAGCCACTAATTTAAAGATCTAGGTCTTATGTCTATACAAAGATAGACATCTCCCAAAAATTATGATCTAGACTTGCAAAGAAGTCAGAAAATCCAACATCAATATTGAGAGGAAACAAAATTTAATATCATCATTCTTTATTAAATATGTGCCTTATAAGTCTTATGTGTAACCTAAAAGACCCAAAATTAATACTTTCTCAAAATCCTCCAAGATATTGTCAAATACTTTTAGTTTCAATCCTACATTCTTATTCACTTGGTTTTTAGCAATAAGACGTTCATAATCTCTAGGTTTCAACAAAACAATAAAGCTACTATTTTTAAAATCCCATTCCAGCAATACCAAGCAATTTTTGGTCCCCACAACAGTGTAATACTTTAGATAGTCAAATGAAGCTACAGTATGAAAGTCATAACCCAGCAGGAAAAGGAATAATAATTACTGACTTCAAACTATAGTATAAAGATGTAGAAGGGGACGCATTACTGAAGACATATGTGAAACAGAATGCTATCTATGAGATTTAACTTTTTGCTACAGTGTACAGCCGAACAGTCAATAGCATTCAAATGTTCGAACAAATTGTAATCAGGGATCAAATTAGTGGCAACAAGCAGTCAATAGCATTCAAAAGGACAAAACCAAGAAACCACGATGCTGAAATGAGCAATGCTGAGATAGGGATTGTAACAATACAAGCAACCAAGATGTTGAAATTGGGATTGGAAGCCAACTGCAAGGATCTAACAAGAGTTGTATCTAAACAACTTGCAACACTAATCAAAACATTAGATAATGCGTCCTTTTCTCATAATGTTATTGTTATAGGTATGTCTTATAATAATTAAGTAAATAGGGGAAAATAAATTAAGACATAAAAAACAACTAAAATGATATTATCATTCATGACTTGTGTTTTCACTAAATAAATATTTTCAAATTTATTTCAAATCGGTCCCAAAAATAATTTCTGAAGTCTTGAGTGTTTTAAGGTATGAAATTTACGTGGAATTGTGCGCCTACCTGGTGGTATTTGCTATTATCATATCAATTAGGATTTGAGAAGTATTCATTTTTTTTAAAATATGAAGTGTCAATGATTGCGTTTTGTTTTTACATAACAAACTAATCATGTTTTTATTTTCGTTGGAGAAAAAAAAAAAGAATGATCTTTCTGTTTTGCTTACCAAACAAGGCCTTCTCCATCAAAACACAATGAAATATGTGGTCCAATCGGTGTTGTAGATTTGGATCCTGTTATGAAGTCAGACTTGAAATATTTATTTTTTCATGGTTTAAATGGTTGGACGCTCAGGTTTTAGCAATCAAATTTGTCTTAGAATGTTGATGATGTGTTTTACTTGATTTTATTGACTTTTCTGCTCTTAAATGGGAGGCAGTTGTCATTTTCAATTTACTCTAAAGGTGCTATTTGTGTTTTTAGGTCATTTTAGTCAAGTGACTCCACCATTTTTAGAGTAGAATGATCTTGTTATGTGTTGTTTAGATGATTTTATGTTTTGATTTCTAGGTTATGTATTATGGATCATGAGGATTTCTTTTATAATAAGAATTGTTCGTCATGGCGTGGCAATACTGGCTTACTTTATTTTCTTCCCCCTACTTTGTTCTTCTCTATCAAATCCTGATCATATATTCAATTGCCAAGAAAATAGTGGCATGTTCTTTAAACTTCTAGAAGTTATTTGCCCCTATGAACTTTGATTTTTACTACCTATGGTTATTATGCTTTTTATTGAAAAAAAAAAATCTATGTTTTGGTGGATTAGTTGGTAGGCTAAATTTTATTCATAAATTGTTGATGTTCCTTCTTTAGCAAAAAGTTAGTTATCAAATATGATGCATTGATAGACCCTGGTTCCAACTGAATGCAGTTATTGGATTTTATGTGCGCTTTGAAGATGATAGTGTGGAATCTGCAAAGATGGTTAAGCAATGGAACGTAAAGATTATCTCAGTGAGCATTTGATCCATCACACCCTCCATACCCATACAAGGTTTCTTTTTCTTTCTTTTACAACGTATATTGCGTGATCTTCTTGCTCAGATCAGCAAAAATAAGAGGCACCAAGACCGGGCTGCAGCACTGGAGGTTTGGGACCGGCTAGAGGAATTCATGCGGTCACGTTCACACTCTTAAATCAGTTGGGTTTCTCTAATTGCTTGCAGGTATTTACTATCTTGTAAATTTTTGTAGCTTGAACTACACCCGGTTGCACATTCCAGAATGATTTTATCGTTTTGCTATCTCTTGTTTTCCACTAATATAAAATGCGCGACTTGTATGCTTACCTATGGGCTTCCTTTTATGCAACTTTTAGCATTTGGACTTCAAATTTGGTCAAGATGGACTCTTTAGCCATCAGATTTTCTTTAGATAATTGTCATACATGATAAATTAATTAAAACTTACATTACACTCATTTTAAGGCAAACCGGATGGTTATAAAGCTCATCCTAATCAAACTCGGGATAAGATATCCGGTTCAAAATTTTTTTCCATTCTTCTTTTTACTTGTTTGCATCTTTTATATTTGGTAGTGTCTCAGTAGAGTTTCCAATAATGTTCTTGTTGAGTTTTCTATTTTTTGTTTAATCCAAAATTTCTTTCTTGCAGAGAGGTGGAAGATGCTGATTCTAGGAAGCACATGAAGATCCATATGAACAAGTTTGTTATGCACTCATGCCCATTACGCGCTACTTAATGCATATGTTGCATATTTAAGTTTTTCTGCCTTGGAATTATCGCTGTTCTCTTTGCTAGGAAGTCATTTTACCTTTTTGATTCAGGATGAATGTGTAGAATTATTGTAGAAATTTAATTTCCATGCTTTTTAATCTTTGAATTTACATAGTGACTCTCTGTATAGGAATAGAGGGGTTTTAATGAGTCAAATTACTTCTTGAGAAGGAATGCACCTGAAAATATTGAAGCACCATTTTTGGCATAAACTTCTTTTCGTTTAATTTTGAATGAGAAAAAGGTTAAATTGGTCATTTGAATGATTTATGACGGTAATTTTAACCAAATTATTTATTGTCTGATTTAATGCTTGGATTATGTAAATATGATTCAAAGTAGTCTTTAACTGTTGACATTAATAGAGAGATTATTTTGAATTATATTGAGACGTCAATGAGTTAAATGGAATATATTTATAATTTGGGGCTAAATTGGTTACATATAAGTAGTGCATATACTGTTTTGATTTTTTCCCCCTAATTACTATTGACCAGTTTGTTCATTTTAGAGAGATAGCGAGAGATTTTCTGTGCTGGCTATGGGATGACTTTCTTTCTTGAAAGGGATCATAAAATGGAAAAAAAAAAGCTTTATTCTATGATTCAAAGGCCAACACTATCTAACTTCGGACACCTTCAAACAGGTTAGTATTTTTTTTATTTAATTATATTTGTGCCTGCATTTTTTTTTTTTTTTTTTTTGTGGGGGTGCGGGAATTTAGGGGCAGAGCTCGTTTCTATAAATGTGAGAAAATAGTTACAAAAGACCCCAATTGAGGTAGAACAACGAGAAGTACATCAGCTGTTGGGATACACATCAGAAAACTAAAAAAAAATCTATTCAACTCAATAAAAACTGAGTTAAGTGAAATACATTTGAAGATAAAAGAACAACCATGCACATATATGTGAAATCTTATTTTAAGCTAGAAGTAGAGCTAAAACAAAAACTTCAAGCCCTCATTGTAGCAAATTGAGAAATAAATCTCTTTAATATATGCTTTTATCCAACTATAAAAAGAGGAGAAAACCCTTTCTGTTTCAGCCTTTGAAACTTCTAGAAATAGTGTTAAATGCTTCTTATATATCAAGCTTGCCGTAGAAAAACCTACCATTGTGATTATTTTTGAATTCTCCCAACAATTTTGAGGCATGGATGATATAATCCGTGGAGATCCTTTTGTTTATAAAACCGGCTTGTGAGAGGCTATTAATGTAATTCATGAGAAGTTTAAGCATATTAGTGAAGATTTTAGAGATAATGTTGTAAAATGTATTACAAAGTGAGATAGTTCTAAACTCAGAAATGTCATAAGCATGTGAGCCTTTGGGAATCAAAACAATAGTAGAAGCCTTTACCATTTTGGGAATTTGAAGGGTGTTGAAAAAATGTTTGATAGCCTTGTAGACAAGGGGGCTGGTAATTGCCCAGGTATATTTGTGAAGTTTAAATGAATCCATCAAGTCTAGGAGCCGAATGTTTGGTAGCAGTGAATATCCTATTTTTTTTCAAGAGCAGTAAGCATAGATGCCAAGTAGTTTGGAATTGTTTTCCTAGTAGGAATGGTTTGAGGATCCATAGAGGGTGAATGGTGAGTGTTGAATAAATTTTGGAAGTGAAGAATGATGTTTTGTGCAATCTCAATAGGGGAGTTGAAAGTGCTTGATGGGGTAGATCTCTCCTAAATATAATTTATTTTCTTCCTTGAATGAAGCTTCCCATAAAGATATTTTAGATCATCTTCCCCATGGGATAACCAAGCAACCCAAACTGAATGAGCTTGAGAAAGCTTTTCTTCAATTTCTTTAGAAAGAACATTAAGGGCATCATTAGTTGGATTATTATGAAGCTGTTGAAGGCTCAAAAAGTGTTTGTGCTGAAGGTCTTGAAGGTATGCCCAATCTCTATTTTTGATGGAAGCCCCCAAGCACTTCAATTTAGAGTAAAGACTAGCAATGGGGTTACCAACTATACTTTTGAGAGAAAATATTTGAAATGATCTCCCAAAATTGAGGGATTTTAACCCAGAAAATTTTAAATTGAATTCTAAGATTCCTTTTTATGGGAGGATGGGCATAAAGGATCAGGGGAGAATGATTTGAGTCTGAGCACATAGGTCCTTAAATTTTACAGTAGGATGATTGTTATTATTGGATCCAAGCCTCATTAACCAGAATCCTATCAAGCTTAATATGGATGGGGGTAGAAGGTATTTGATTAAACCAAGTATACTTGAGGCCCACCGAAGTAAGGTCCATGATACCAATCTCGAACATAAAATTGTTAAGTTCCCGTAACTTGTTATTGGGAATATGATTTCCTATAGATTTTTCATGGGAGAATATGCAACAGTTAAAGTCTCCCAAGATGATCTAAGAGGTAGAGATATTGTCCCCATTTTGTTTTAGATGAAGCCAAAGGAAAGATCTCTTAGCCATAGAATTTGAACCAAACAAAATCTCATCATGAATAAATTGGCTGGTGGTAAATACAAGGTTGAAGGTTATTGCAGAAGCATTCTACTTTATGGTTGTTGAAACCCCTTACACTCTAAGATGCAATTATTGGGAAGGACATTGGGTTTTGGAGGGGGGTTGCCTTTTTTGACATTTTTACTTGTGGATCTGGTTGTAAGATTATTGGTTTGTGGCACGGTGGAGGCTGTGTATTGATCATCAATTGAGAAAACCATAAATTTATTATAGTTTTGAGGGTTGCTTTGAGGTGGGACTTCTTCAGATGAAGCATTTTGAGCCTCAGAAGGAGAGTTTAAGTTAGGTATTTTGGTTGGAGGAGTAGAAGTGGAGCTAGAGGTGGGAGGGGTGTTTGTCGAATGATCTTTTGAGGTTTTGAAGGTTATCATTTTGATTGTTCATGATGTGTTGTTGTTCACTGGTTGAATTGGAGGTTGAGAGGGAGCCTTTTGGATATATTGTTGGGGAGGGGGCTTTATGGGTATTGGGTTGGTGGATGTGTGAGAGCTGTGGGTTGGGTTGTTCCTCCTTAGTTTCGGCTCTGACTTCTATCCCTAGTGAGGGGATTGGGATTTTGAGTGGGTAGGCTTTTCCAATTGGGGATAGGAGGATCTTACAAGAGTTTAGAGGCGGAAGGGATAGAGGAACGGTCGGGATTAAGGAAAGCAGCCAAAATGTTAGCTAAAAGAGAAAAATCATGTTGGGAAAATACGTTATTAGCCATAAGTTGAGGTGTGGGAAAAAAGTAAGAATAAGGGCCTCCGACAATGGGCAAATTATTACGTCCGGTTTCCGGATTCGTCCGTACTCCAATCCAGATGTGCCACATCATCAAAATGCACTGGGGCCCGGTGTATTTAGGTGATGTGGCGCGTCTGGATTGGATGTCCGGACGTCCGGTGACCGGGCATAGTAATTCGCCTAGGGGGGGGGGTGTAACTATGGGATCACTTCAAAAGAGTTCCTGCATGGTGTTTATCGTCGCAAACTCGCAGTGAGTTATGATTCTTCAATTCCGTTATAAAGATTTTTTAGTTCTCATCCTTGTTGTTTCCATTTATGAAGAAATGATTCATTCGGGCAGAGAAGTAGATCCTTTGTGCTTTGTTTGGTTTGTAGGACTTGAAAGAGAGGAACTGACAAAAGAAAATGGTAAATAAATCAAATTGAAATTAGTTTTCCTCCATTTGCTCAATTGAGGAACGCTTGCATGAAGAAAATATCTTCTCGTAATTGTACTATTGATGAGAAATTTAGTTTTGTTTCGTGTCAAGATAGGAAAGATATACATGTCACACATTTATGAGCTGATTGGTGAGTCAGTTCGGGCTCAACTCAATAAATAGCCCATGAGCCTAATGAGTTAAGCTTAAGGAAAAAATTTCAATTTTTTATAATAAATGAGTCAGCTTAAACTTATAAAATAAAGCTCAAGCTTGAACTCAAATTCGAAATCAATTAATTAATCAAATTCAAGCTCAAGTTGGGAGCAATTGGAGCTCAATTTGACTCGTTCATACCCTATTGGTAACAGAGTCCAAGAGCAAGGATTATTGGATTCCTTTATTCTGTAAAGCTTGCTTTCTTCGAAATTTGGTGGGTGTTTGTTAGATGGAGGATGTATAATTTATACATGAAATGTACTCGATAATTTTTCAAATTTTAATTAGCTCTATTTCCTTATCTAATCTTCAGTACACAACAAGCAAGGTAAAAAAAACTCTCATTAAAAAAGCCTCTATAGACTAATCATACGTACAAATAACTATAGATAAGAGTATGAATTACAAAATGAAATAAAATGCTAAAGATTTAGAAGCAGGAAGCAAAACACACAGCAGAGAGCATAAAGAGCACAATTGATTTGTTCGAGCTGCCATTCCTTGATTTCGATCCATTTGCTGCATCCATTTAAAGTAATTTTTCGTAAACAAGCTTTTGATTGAAAAAAAAAAAAAACGGAAAATGTAGGAGAAAATGAATGCACCTGAAGGTCCAGTTCCAGTCGGAGAGGTGGATGGGGCCGGATTACTTGATGGGCTCACCGGAGAACTTGGGGTTGCTGCCGGAGACTTTGCCGGCGAGGTCGTCGGACCTCCTGAACTAGTTGCTGGAAGCATGTTACAAAATCTCTGTTATTAGTTTAATTCAGGGGCAGCTTAGAATCCCCAACTGCTAGAATGTTTGGTTGGTAAGTAGGATTTATATATTTTGTAAATTTATACTTAAGATTACTTGAAGATTTAGGTTTCGTCTGGGACGGCTTTTTTACTACTTCATAAAATAGTTTTTTAGTAAAAAATTAATGTTTTTGTACTAAAAAACTGCTTTATGAAGCAGTAAGAAAGTCGTCTCAAACGAAATCTTAATAATCATATTTGAATGATTAAGATTTCATTTGGGACGGCTTTCTTACTGTTTCTTAGGCTTCGTTTGGGACGGCTTTTTTATTGCTTTTCAAAACGAAGTTTTAGTAAAAAAATAAAAAAATTTGTACTAAGACTCCGTTTTAGAAAGCAATAAAAAAGCCGTCCCAAACGAACCCTTAAAGCAGCTTTATAGTACAAAATTTTCAATTTTTGTATTAGAAATTTGCTTTAAGAAAAAAAAAATTTGTATTAGAAAGTTGCTAATGAAGCTTAAGGCTTGTTTAGGGAGGGATTTTTTATGCTATTTTTAAAATAATTTTTTGAATAAAAATTTGGTGAACTAAAAATTCATGTATGAAAAAGTTGCTTTAGTAAGAAAATTGTTTGGGATGGCTTTTTTTCTTTTTTTTTTTTAAAGTAGCTTTTAGTATAAAAATTTAAAAAATTGTCTTAATAATAATAAGAAAGCTGTCTCAAAGGAAGCCTAAATTTAATTAGGAAAACTTAATCGATTTTTTTTTTTTTCAAATTTATAAATCCCAAAACTCAAAATCTTCAGATCCCTCAAATCCTATTATTGACAGGATTCATTCAATCCAATTTTTTCACCTAAATATAACCAAAGTTTGAATTCATGAAATCTAGGAATTAATGGAGCCACAAAAAAATATTTGGCTGAAATTAGACACCTCTTATTAAAGGCAAATTATTACGTCCGGTGTCCGGATTCGTCTGGACATCAATCCAGACGTGCCATGTCATCAAAATACCAATGGATCCCAGTGTATTTGGATGACTTGGTGCGTCTGAATTGAATGTCCGGACGTCCGGTCACCGGACGTAGTAATTCGCCCTTATTAAAAGTGATACATGAAGAAGAAAGTGGTTACCATTGCATTTACTAACAGGCGGTGTTTGGACCTTACAGGCTCCTGGAAGGGCTAAGGCCCGAGTCTTATTTAGAGAAATGCCAATGGAGAAGCCTCCGTTGAGCACAGTGCATAGGCATAGAGGTTGCGATCTCACAACGTTACTCAGCTGAGAACAACAACTCGACGACGGCGCAGTCGAGTTGCCGGAAATATAGCTCAGGCATGGCGCCAGACTGATAATCTCTGCCGTGCAGCCTGTCTGTGCCGTGACAGGAATTGATCGATAAGCCATGACCACGGCTGTTGCCACGAGAATCATCATTGCTCGACGAGCCATTTCTTCAGTGTATTGAAGCTTAGCGGTGGCAGCTGCGAGAGGAGGAAGAAAAGAGGAGGAGGAGGAGGAGGTGGTGGTGGTGTAAGCGTAAATGAGGGGGAAGGGTGCTTATAAGATGGGAGAATGGGAGCCATATGCTTGGAAAATTTTCGGGTTAAGAAAAACGCTAATTAAATTTTACTTAGGCTTAGGCTTTGTTGGAGATAATTTTCTTACTGTTTTTTTAAAACAATTTTTTAGTATAAAAGTTTTAATTTTTTTACTAGAAAATTGCTTTAAGAAACACTAAGAAAATCGTTACAAACTACTGAGCTTTAGTTTGAGATGACTTTTTTATTGCTTATTAAAATATATATTTTTTAAAAATAATTTAAAAACCAGCAAGAAACCTATATCGAACAAAGCCTTAAACACAACTCCCCTTGGCCTATTGGTTGAGAGCTTAGGCTTCCAACTAAGAGGTCCAAGGTTCGAGTCCATGTGTATGCGTTGTGTGTGTGAGTTTGCCTTAAATGGCCTAAATGTCCCAAAAAAAAAACAAAGCCTTAAAGTCATCAAATTTATTCTAAAATTAATAGAATATATATATATATATATATATATATATATATATATATATATATATATATATATATATATATATATATATATATATATATATATATATATATATATATATAAAATTGAATAAAATTTATATTGCATTTATTTTCAAATACAATCAATGATTTTGAAATTTTTTACAAACTATGAATTTGACTTAATATATGTCATGAGCCAAAATTTCTCTTACTTGTCTTGGTTTCTTTGGGTTGATGGCCTACTCGTGATAAGGGTTGAACCTTTACTTGTGATAAAGGTTGAACCTTATTTTGAGAAGCAACTAACGGTTTCTAGAACTAGCAGATTGATATAATAGAAGCTTCTCATATATATATATATAGTACAAGATTTTGTTTTTTTTTTAATTATAAGCTATCTCTATAATAAAAATAAAATGGACAAATTTTATTTTAAAAAAGACTGG
Source organism: Dendrobium huoshanense (assembly GCA_016618105.1). NCBI lineage: Eukaryota > Viridiplantae > Streptophyta > Magnoliopsida > Asparagales > Orchidaceae > Dendrobium > Dendrobium huoshanense. Next base: position 3,563,720 of record CM028350.1, read on the forward strand.
TTTTATTTGAGATTGCTTTTTAATTGCTTGATAAAATGACTTATAGTACAAAAATTTCTTGAATTAAAAATTTAGGCAATTTTTAGAACTAAGCATGATTAAAAATTTAAAAGTATGTATAATCCTCCGTTTAACTGGTGATTAGATGATTAGGCATAATCACCCGTTCGACGGGAGATTAATATACCAGGTCAAAATCGTCTGTCAAACTGGCAATTTTGGCTTGTTTAAAAGTCCAACAAAAAATCCCTAGCTCCAGTCATTGTTTGGCTTCTCCGACCCCGTCGCCTTTGCCCATCGCCTCCTCGTCGGTTTTGCTATTTTAGGTAAGTAAAAATGTATTTTTTTAATAGAAATTTATATATTTGTATTGATTTCCTAAATAGAAGGTAGAACAAGAAAAAAAAAAAAGAAGTAAATGTGCCATGCAAAATTGTAGAATAAAGTGGTTTTAGGTGATGCCTATTTTATATGTGTTTTTGTACATATCTATGGAAAAATCATGCAAAAAGTGAAGGATTCATGAGTATTATGTATTTTATAGGTTTGTTAATGCTTAATTATGCAAAATGGGGAAATGTTCAAGTTCAAGACTTATGTTGTTATTTTTCGATATCTAATTTAATAGAAAAATTGAACTTATTAGCAGTTGTTGGGACAAACTGTTAAATTTGCTGAAACCAATGAGTATACTATTTCGATATTATTTTTGCTTGGTTATTATTTTTTCTAATATAATTATTAATTATTTTTGTTAAAACTCATGTAGATAATTTAGTCCTTATTTATTTGCATTAATAATTATTCATTATTTTTAATAGATATCATATAATTTATGATATTATTGGTAAATATAATTGTACGAAAATAGTTCCAAATTTGTCATTGAAAAAATGGACTTTTACCCACCGTTGCTTGTCCGGGTGGTGAAGAGCCGACTGGGCAAAGCCTAGGTCCCTGATTCGAATCCCTTGGCAAGCAGTGAAAGCCTTAAGTGTTGGCCCGTGTACATTGGTGTGAGTTGCATGCTAGGTCGACCGGGGTTTTCACTGGCCTAAGGACAATGCTTCCTCGTCACAAAAAAAAAAAAAAGGAAAAAAGGAAAAAAAAGGACTTCTTTGTTAACTTTTTTATTAGACATCATATAATTTTTTTATGTTATTTTGATTTATAATGGATATCACATAAAAATATTTATATTACCATTTTTAATATTTATATTTAACGAGTTAATGATAATATTAGCATAGTGAAATATTAATAACTCAAATTCTTTTGGAATATAGTGTGGAATGTAACAAATTTAATGATTGTCTTGATGAAATAAAAATATTGTTTCAAATTTATAGTAAATGTAGGTATTCAAAATGAGTGCACGATCATCATCTTTTATGTTATTATATGACGGAGAGTTATCCTTAGATGATAATTTTTCGTCAACTTATATTGTTGGTTAATGTCGGCCCCTCCAAGTTCCATTCAAGTCGACTTTGAAGCAGTTAAATGATAGGGTTCTTAGGGAGCTGAACTACAATCCCTCAAAGTTCACGACATTAATTGTGGGTTGTTTCTAGTGGGTAACCAATTTATGGCCTTAAAGGTTGAGGACGATGAAGGTTGTGAGTTTACGTTTTCATTGGCTGCTTCTGAAGTTCTAATTCTATATGTGGAGGTTGAGAAAATTCCCGATGATATTAATTTGGATGAAGATCTGTCGACTCAAATTCATGATTCTTTCATACTCGATCATGTACATGAGATGCATGATGCTGCTGAGATGGCCTTGGCAATGTCAAATACACATGTTGGGTATGTTAGTTGTGAATGAAATTATAAATTTTTTATAGTTCTTATTTTTTGTGATCTAATATTATATAAGTATAAACGCAGATTCAAATTAATCTCTTACCAAAAGGAATTGCCCTATCGTCCTTCTGCACAATCCCAACCTACTTCTATTTTTGAAGTGAATGAATTAGATTATCTGCTCCTACTATCAATGATGAGGGTATGAGACAATGAGAAGTGGTTCAAGTGACGATGGGGATGAAGAGTTTGATGATATTCTTCATGATTCTGCTGTTATGAATGTTGGTGTTCAGTCAAATACCAATGATATTATTTGTGACTATTGTATAAGGACTGATAATATAGAAGAGGGCATGACATCTAATAATGAATATGATGAGATTCCCAAGACTACATGTCAGTGGAATGCGGAGGTCGTAACTGATAGTAATAATATTTTCAGCATTACGGATGATGAATTTATCATTCTGAATGAATTGGTAGAGCATATGTGTTTCTGTTGAAAATCTGAACTATAGTTTGCCTTGCACGTTTGGTCAATTGCAAATAATGTTTAATTTATCGTGATGGCTTCAAACAAATAAAAATTCATAGTTGCTTGTATATAACATGATAATGCGACAGCAAAGTGTCCTTGGTGTTTACATGTTAGGGGGTTTGGAAGATATATACCATAAGCGGTTCGCATATGTACACGAACCCTATTCTTCAAGCAGGTCACAAGCAATGTAATTCATAATTCATTAGCTTCTTTATTATTCCAACTATAAGGAAACAAATGGATATTAAACCTAGAGAATTAATTGAAAAACTTGAGGCGAAACTTAACATTAATGTTTCATACATGCATGTGATGCATGTCGGAAGGAAGTATTTAGAAGTTGGGAAGAGTCTTACCGATCACTGAATTTGTTCATGGAATGTATTGTTCAAGCTATGCTTGGAATTGTGTGTAAAATCCAATCTTATAGTTCATATCAATTTCAAAGGTTATTTTGGGCTTTCAGGCATCTATCATTTGTTGGAGGTTCTGCTGGCCTGTCCTCAGTCTAGATGAAACTTTCTATTGGGTAAGTATAGGGGTACATTACTCATAGCTGTTGGGCTCGATGCCAATAATGTCCATCGACTGCTACCCTCCATAATCATTTGCTTAGAAGGATGGATGATGTCCTCTATTTATAGGAGCATTGAAGAAGATTATATTAATTATAATATGTTGTCAACACATATTGATTTGATATGACATGATTTGACAGCTCAAAATCATGTGACAATACATAGTGATTTATAATATAAAAGATGATTTTATAAGTCATACTGATGGGACAACATATGTATATTTACATGTACATATGATTTCATAATACAACTTATTTCAACTTTTATATATTATTAACTACAAAAATTTAGAGAAAAGTTAAAGTTCTCATTTCAATAATCACCTTTTTATATCACATTAAAATTCACAACACAAAATATACAAGTAAGAAGAAATATTTATCCAACATATAATTTTTCTTTTAAATTTAAATGCATAAGGAACAAAATACATAACAAAGAAAAACACTTAGAAACACTTCATGCTAAACAAGAAAAATAGGTGATAAAAAATAAAATATTTTTTGTGTACATAACATTTTTAAGACTACATAACTTTCCTATTTCCTAATCAACATATGATAACGTGACTGTAGTTGTGTCTAAGTTGGACAATATTTCTGCTTCAACTCGAACTCATACTAAAGGTCTCACCAGTCGTCAACATTGAAGAACTCTCTAAGGTTACCATCAGGCAATACCTCGTTCATCCGTTCTTTTATTTATAGAAATTCATAATGAATTTATCTTTCCGCAGAGACCAATCACTATATAAAATTACATGCTCAATATCAAGATGGCTACAGTTAATATCGGGCAAGGAATGTCCACTTTCTTTGTGGCGTTTTATATTATGGTACCGCATTTGTAAGAAATAAGGGCTGACATGATGACCATTAACTTCCCAGAATCTAATTTGAAGAGATTTCCAACCGGCAACATTTAAGAATTCTCTTGTCTTATAAAGTTTTACCTTAATTAACTCGGCGTGCATATTCCAGAGGCAATCATCATCGTCATCCGACCATTCATGTATGCTACACCTAAATATCTCATTTTGATTAACCTTCTGCTCTAACGGACTATCATCGGCTTGTGCTATGCAAGCATGCATTCTTCGGCTTGCATCATCGAACCTTTCTTTGTTGGGGACGCCTGTAATATTCTCTATACGTGGCCAAAATATTTTGAATAACTCAACAACTATACTCAATACGCCTACCATTCACCCTTTATATAGTTGAGATTAAATATGTTCAACAAACAATAGGAGCCAAAAATCACATTAGAATTTGAATTGACCAGACAACTTTATAACTCATATGATGTGATGTGTCGTTGGAAGTTGAATCAATTGTCATTGCAAAATGATTCTGATAATATCAGGATCGTATGCTTTTAAATATTTTTTTTTTTTAAAAAAAAGAGGGTTTCAATATCCAAAATTAGTACATACAAATATTCAAAAATAGACCACCAAGTTTGAATTTTTTTTTTTAAAAAAGTATCTCTAAAGATGCACTACAAAAATTATACCGGGTTATTTTATCAATGCACAATTTATAATTTCCGAACATTTAAATGAAAATTTACCTTTACAACTTCTATCAATGCATTAATTAGTAATTTTTAATGCATTAATTATTAATTATATCACGTAGTCTAAACAAACTAAAACTATTTTTTTTAAAAAAATTTGGACACGGATAACTCACACATTTAAAATTTACTTTTTTTTAAACAATCAAGACATGCCAAAATCGCCCGTTTTTTGCATGGTATGTTAATCGCCCATCAAACTGGTGATTATGACTTAACACATAATCACCTGTTAAACGGGCGATTATGTCTACTTTTAAATTTTGAAAAAAATGATGCGTAATGTCCTAATTACGTTTCTAATTATGCTTACTCTTAAAAATTCTGCAATCATTTCAAATAATGCCTTAGTTTATAATTCATGAATAATAAAAAAAATTGTCTAATAAATTTTATATAATTATTTTAAAATTAATAAATACTGTTATTGTTTATGAATAATTATCATTTTTTAATTAAATTTCTTACTATAAGCCCCTGATTTTGTTTTTCATTTTATTATGATGTAAATAATGCACACATGACGTCATGTGAATATTGGCTTATTAAACATTTTTATGATATTTGTTGGATTTGGAGTAGTTGGCTTTGGATTATAAAACTAATCATTTTTTTGGAATATAGTTCGTAGGTTGATGGCCAAACTAGCTGAAAATAAATTAGGTTCTTAACGCAATTTCTACCATAATTGGCTCCAAAAATCGGAGAAATTTTCTGTGCGGAATTCGGAAGGGAAGAATCATCTGAACTGTGTGTGCACTGATATGACATATACTATGTACAAATATGTACACTCACATATCCAAATGATTTTTCGCATCCAAATGCTGCATAGATTAATTTCTCCGAAATTTGACAGGTCAAATGAAATATATTTCATTTAATTGAAAAATAATTTAATATTATTTAATTTCAGCATATCTTTTATGAAAAATGAATTTATGTATTGTTATTAAAATTTTATAAATATTGGATAATTTTTATGATAATTATTTTGGTTATTAAATTAAATGTTTTAACATTTTATAATAAATATTTTTATTAATAAATTTTATATAATTCAAAACTAAATTAATCTATTTCAGTTAAATCAAAATATTTTTATCCAATTTTTTCTGCCCAAATTTGCTCACGTTATTTGAATGCGTGCATGATACGTGAGCAATTCAGACGTAGTTTTTCATCCGGACTACTATCACGTGAAGCCACATGCATTTTCTCTCTCTTATACACACTTTGCGTATAAAAGAGAAAAAAATCCATGTGTTCTCACCTGATTGGAGTCCGAAAGGCATCCCAGCTTCGCACGTAATAATTTTTCAATTTTCAAATATAAATAGAATATAAAATTTTTGACATGACACATCAGTCTATTTATTATTCATATCAATTATGTTACAAAATATTGACTCTGCCTTCACATTTGACACATATAATTGCTTAAATTGAGTACAAAATAGGTCAACAAGTGACTTGTAAAACAAAGAATTGACAAAGCCAAAGAGTTGCTTATTGGAATCCTACCTATATTATTGGTAGCGTGCATCTTGAATGACAAAAACACATGTTCTCTTAGATTAAGAAAAAGAAAAGAAAAGTATGAGTTGTTATATATTATTTGGCATTATTTGATGCTGATATAATCTTGTTGATGATGTATTTCAATACATCATATAAACATACTTATTGTTGTTACATGTAATATTCTTAAATTTTAAATGATTAATGATTTAATTCAATTTTTAGTGTTCCTGAAATTATTTTAACTAAATAATCTAAAGTAATTAAAATAACATAAAGGATTATTCAAATTTTATTTCCAAAAGAATTATAAGTTCATTTGTATACATCAAAATATAAAAACTGGATTACAAAGCACCTCACCACGGAGCTAAAACATGAAGATCCTGATCTTATCGCCCTCTACTCGGTCGGATTTTTTTCGTTTTCCTAAAATTTCATAAATAATAGGGCGAGCTTCAAGTGTTCAAGAATATGCTAGTAATATTAAAAATATTGCAAATGATATTTTTGGAGTTTAAAAAGCTCATAATAATAAAAATAGTTGGTGGTGAAATCAACATGTGCAAGAAATGATAAAAAATAAAAAACTTTATTATAATAATTGGTTTAGATGTAAAAACTCTAAAAAAATTTAAAAGATATAAAAAGGCTCATAAGATGTCTAAGAAAACAATCTGCGATGCAAATATTTAACATTTAATAATTTATATAATAGATTATATTTTAAAGAGAGTAATATATATATATATTGTTGGGTGATGGTGGTCAGAGGACGGTTGTCAGGCGATGGTGGTCGGAGCATCATAATCATGTGATTATAGTTAGGTGGCCATAGTCGAATGATTGCGCTAGGAGGACAATAATTAAGGGATGGAAGTTGAAGACTATAATCAGATAATTGTGGTTGAATGATTATAGCCGGATGACAATGGTTAGAGGACCATGCATGAGCGACAATGACTAGATGATCATAATTAGGTGATGGTGGTTGTATGATCATAGTCAACCAACAATGGTCGAGGGATCGTAATTAAGTGATAGTGGTAAAAGAATCATTATTGTGTGATGATGGTTGGATGACTGTAGTAAGGAGATGATGGTGATTGAAGGATCGTAATAGGGAGACAGTAGTTGAAGGATCATAGTTAAGTGATGGTATTTAGAGGACCGTTATTGGGTGATAGTGGATGGGGGACCATTGTTGGACAACAGTGGTCGGAGGACCATAGACAGACGACAATAGTCTTGCGACAACGATCGAGTGGTTGTTTGATGGTGATGCTTGGGTGGAGCTCTATGATTCTTCAAGTCACTGATCTCTCTTCAATTTCAAGCCAATTCCCAAGCTCCCCTTCATATGTGTCAATTTATAGATTTTTTTAAAGTAACATGCCTCATAAATATTATTGTCAAAATCTGAAACACGCCATTATACGACCCATGATTATCATTACAACATTTAAATGCTTTAATGATGAAGAAATTAGTTAATATTGGGCTCGTTAAATTTATCTTATCAAGATGTTTGATTTGACTATAAGTATGAGATATTTAGAGATTATTTGTTTCTTAAGTCAATGTCTCGAATTTTAAATTACACTTGAAATGCTTGATTTGGGCTTATTCAGAATCGGATCAGATCAATTTTATTATCTTGATGTTTGTCTCATCGAAATTTTCAACTTGACTAAAAGTTTGTTGAGATCACAATTCTATTCTAAATTTAAATCTAGAACTTTTTTATTCAAATTTTTGATGGTGTATGAATTATACTCTTCTATAGCACTAGGTTCCTACTAATATAAGCTTAAATAATCATAAAATTATTTCATAAGTACATTTGTTCATAGAAATCTCTCGGGCACAAAATCTCGAATTATGAGCTTCTCAATCATTTCATATGTTCATAAAATTATAAAATGTATCTGCAACATGTAAAACATACACATAAATACGTATGATTTCATTATCTTATCATCCCCCCAAAACAGAGTTGTTGAGCTATTTCCACCCAATAATTCAAACATTTCAATACTCTTAAGTCATCTTCACCATCTATTCAAAATCCAATCCCCTCAGCCATTCCTTACAAAAGCAGTCTCCTCCTCCATTTCCTCGTCTAATCCCTCACTTTTCTCTTCCAAGTCATAGTTAGCTATGTTTGGTAATCTTCACAACAAACTTATAAATATATAAATCTGCTGCTCCCAATCTTATTCTCTTCACAACTTAACCTCCATGGCGATAACCAGATACTCAACCTCCATTAATCCTATCTTCTTCTTCTTCTTCCTGTTCTTCTTCTTTACATCAGCTGTAAATGGCCAACAGATCTCTACAGCATGTACAAGTTCGCTAATTAGCACCTTTACTCCCTGCTTCAATTTTCTCACAGGAAGCACTAATGGAGGAGGTCAATCTGGTGATTGCTGTAGCTCTCTGGCTTCTCTTGTCAGCAATAGTGTGCAGTGTGCTTGCCTTATACTTACTGGAAATGTGCCCTTAACTTTGCCGTTTAATAAAACTATTTCCATTTCATTGACGCAACTTTGTGGAAGAAGATCCGTTCCTCTTCAATGTAGCACTGGTTTGTTCTCTCTCTCTCTCTCTCTCTCTCTCTCTCTCTCTCTCTCTCTTCAAGAGAGAACTTTCTTCCTATTTTATTTTTCAAATCACAGCCAAAATTTTTATTTCAGTATTGAAAAGCTGCTTTTACAATAACTTTCAAAAAAGTTATTTTCTCTGCAAGAATTTTACAGTCACATTTAGAAAAAAGCTGCAATCATCCTAAGTAGACTCTAAAGTTTCGTTTGGGACGGCATTTTTACTGCTTCTTAAAGCAAATTTATACTAAAAAGCTGCTTTAAGAAGTAGTAAAAAAGTCATTCGAATCGAAACCTAAATATCTAATTTTAGTTGAGATAAGTTCATATAAATTAATAAATTCAATAAAAAATCCATTTTTTTTTATAAATAAATTCTTAATTATTAGTATCACTCGTTATTAAAATATAGCTATTAATTTTTATGTTGGGTTATATAATGTTGGATTTCATTTGTTTGCAGCTGTTGGAGCTCCTCTTCCAGGCCCAGGTACACAACTATATTATTTTTTATTTAAATTTTGTTTGGAACTGCTTATCCGACCACTACTTACAGCTTTTAAACTATTTTTTATTAAAGAGTTGCTTTCTACAACAGCTTTAAAAAGTTACTTTTACTATAATAACTTTACAAAATAATAAAAAAACTATTCCAAACAAAACGCATCAAAATTTAATATAACTTTGCTTTGCAGGGCCAGTCAGCTATGCTCCTTCACTTCCTCCGCTCCCCCCACAGCCCCCTCTTCGTAAGATATCTACACTTTTAGAATAGCCGTAGGATCAACATTGGACTGCTGAGATTCAATCTCATCATTTCTATTTTGTCTTTATTTTTCTTGCTGTAGCTTCTGTTAACGTGGACTCACCACCGCCGCCCATTACTACATCATCACAAACACCATCTGCGATAGCATCTCCACCGTCCATTAACGACACACCAGAGAATCAACGGCCGTTGATTCTACCTAATTCAGCTGCAAAGATCTCAATGGTGCACTCCTTGTCAATCTTACTGATCTCTGTGGTGGCGCTCAAATATTTATTCTAATTTTAAGGGATTAGAATATTTGTAATAGATTGTAAAATTTGTAAGGTGTATATGATTCTAAATGTATTGTGATATATGGCATGCATTGAATAATTTTCATTATTTGATGAAAGAAACATTTGTAATTTGTAATTTCATTATTTTATGGCTATTTACACAAAAGATCTATTTAAATTGTGAACAAGTGATGTAATTCTAAATGTTTGTTGCAATGCGCTCCTAATATTGTAAATGTGCTGACGTAAAAAGGAGTGGATCTAGTCTTTATTTTTAGGGTGGACAAACTCAATATATAAAAGAGCAAATAAAAAAAACTATGTATATATTTCATTAGTAAAATTCTAAGTAAAGCCTTATATTTTATTATAATTTATGAAATAAAAAAGAAAATTACAAACTTTACCTTTTTACTTTGCATTTTTTGATAATGTTGCATAATGACTTCATTCGAAATAAAATCAAATTCTTTTTTTCTTAATATATGATACTAAACAATCATTGAGCCACGCATTACCCATTTTGCTACACAGCCGATGCTTAATAATCATCATTGTAGAAAATGTTCTTTCTACTGTAGCAGTAGCAACTGGTAAAGTAAATGCCAAAACAATAAGTCTATAAACCAGGTGAAACAAAATATTTTTTTTGCCTTTACAATCTGTTTTGCAATAGAAGCAATGCTAGTCAATGATGCAAACTCAACGCTAGTACGCATATTAATAATATAATTATATCGTTGATGTTCAAGAGACACAAGATCAACTATAGAGAAATCTGTTGGATATAACTTTATAAGACGAATTATTTTTTCCTTATGATAAACAAAAATACATTACTCGGATTTAGACATGTCAAACAATAAAATAACTCAGTACTAATTTTAGATAACCAGTTATTAAGTTCCAAAAGTTGCATATCAACAAAAGTATATAATAAACTAATTCGATAATGATGAAAGTTTATTATTTTGAGCACCTTCTCATACAGAACGACTTCAAGCCTTGAATTTAAAATTCATATTTGGAATTTTAATTTCAAAAGAATTACAAAAATATGACACTTCATCAAGTAAAAACTCTCACCCATTTTTCCTCATTAACTACAATCATTGCTAAAACAATTGTACCAATTTCATTTCATTTATAATATCTTGATCATTTCTTTATTAATATTGTGATAATTCATTTGTTATCTCTAAAATATCAATCATTAAATGTAGTGCTAAGACAAAGTCAAAATATTTAATAATATATATTAAAACACCAGCTTCAACTGATTGTTGATCATATAACCCTACTTCCTTGATAATTTCAACCACTTCAAGTACAAAAGCATATATTTTGTTAGACTGATTAATGTTTAAAAATGCGAGCTCTAATAGGTATCACCAGCACAATGCAAATTGATTTCTTGGTTCAAAACTCGACCACTAATTAACTCTTTACTGTTTAAATGAAAAATTATTTTATCACGCTAAATAGCTTTTAGAGTATTATTTCTCTTGCATGAAGCTCCAATAATATTGATAATTTTTGAAGTGATCTCAAATAAATGCTTTACTTGCCAATAATTTTTTGCAACAACCACCAAACATAATTGAAGTTGATGAGCAAAAATAATGAATATATAATTCGTGAGGATTATCTTTCAGAATGCGTGCTTTTAAACCATTAAACTCATCACGTATAATAGATGCTCAATCATAACCTTGATCACATATTCTACATATACTTATCGAATGTCTTGCAAGAAGACCTTCGACTGATGCCTTGAGTGTTACTGCATTTGTTGAAGATATATGAGTAATACAAATAAACATTCAATTACTTGGCCCAACTGTCTATGTATCTCACCGTAACAACAAATAGTTCTTTTGTGGATACATTGCGAGACTCATCAACAAGAATGATGAATTAATAATCAGCAATATCATTCATAATTATAGTCAATGTTTCAACATCCACATAACTATAAATCTCTTTTTGGGCCTTTGGTGCAATCAATTTTAACTTAGTACTTGTATTTTCAAATGTAACTTTTATGACTTCTTCATTATAATTTGTAAGAAACTGAAATAGTTTAATATAATTTCCTTGGTTATCCTAGCTAGATGATTTATCATGCTCACGAAATAGTAGCCATTGGCGAATAAGAAATTGAACACAATCAACAGCTGCAGTAACATGATATGAAATTCTTTTTTATTCATCTCCTCCTTGCCTAACCATAAACCTGGAATACTTTGCTCTTGAAGCTTCATTAAAGCCTGACATTTTTATCTAACCTTGTTGTGTTCACTGTTGTTAGAATAGTTGCTATTTGAATGCTTTACATTTTTGCAACTTATGTAGTTTTGATGATTCCAAACATTATTGTTCAAATGTGTAGTTATCTCCTAACAATTTTAGAAGATTTGTATTTGCTCTTGTGTGTACTAACATTTCAGGAAAATCAGACTCCAGACTACGATAACTTCAAATCAAATTCAACATGAGATACTTTGTTAATTTGAAGTTTGCATTTTTTCTTTCAATTAATTTTGAAAGGGAGTAATTGTAATTGAGTGAATAAAAACATACACACACACACACATAAGGAGATCATAAAATTTTATACTTATCGTACGGGACGATATCCGATCGTACGGGACGATCAGACAGTTATCTCCTATAGGGCACATGGAACGAATAGGAACTTGCTCGAAATTTTTTTTTTCTAAGTCCTATTTGTCCAGGACGAAATTAATTATCGTACAGGACGATTGGTTCTCTGTAAAATTTTCGTCCAGACGAATTTTATTATCGTTCGTGGAGACTGGCCCTCTGGAAAATTTTCGTCCAGACGAAATTAAATATCGTACAGGACGATCGGGTTTCTGGAAAATTTTCGTCCAGACGAAAATAAATTATCGTCCGTGGCGATTGGTCCTCTGGAAAATTTTCGTCCCGACGAAGTCAATAATCGTCCAGGACGATCGGTTCTCCATAATAATTTCGTCCAGACGAACATATTCTCGTCCAAACGATTAACCGACTTAGAACAGTTTTCAGCAGTTTCTAGAATCGATCTAGTAATAACCGTTCGTACTGGACGAACCTAGTTCGTACAGGACGATCAGCTGTACGAAGACATTTCGTACACATATTCAAATAGGGTCGTTTCAGATCGTTTAAGTAAAATCGTCCAGGACGATCCATGATCGTACAGGACGATCCATTGCGTACAGAATTGAAAACTTGCAGTTTTTGGGCGGTTTTTCTTGTCTTTTATATAAATAGTCCAAATTAGACTGTCACCCAATCTTTTTGTCATTTGATCTTCGTGCCTCTTGAGAGAATAGCCAAGGAGAGAGTGGAAGAGAGCATTCAAGGGAGGATTCCTACCACTGGAGCGAGAAGGCTTCACTTGGATTTCAAAGGTAAGAGTCTCTACTTGTGAATTTGGATTACTTCACTCTTTTCCTTCTTCCTTCTAGATTCTTGTGAGAATATCAGTCAAGGAGATCCGGTTCTCTGCCGACACTTGGAGAGTGTGAACAGCCAAAAGGTTCTCTGCCTACACTTAGAGAGTGTGAAAGGACGAAGGTTCTCTGCCTACACTTGGAGAGTGTGAACAGCCGTAGGGTTCTCTGCCCACACTAGGAGAGTGTAAAAGGACGACGGTTCTCTGCCAACACTGGAGATTGTGTAAAAGGACGATGGTTCTCTGCCAACACTGGAGATTGTGTAAAAGGACGACGGTTCTCTGCCAGCACTGGGGATTATGTAAAAGGACGACGGTTCTCTGCCGCACCGGGTAGTGGTGAAAAGAGTGTGTTGTAAAGGCTTCTCCGCCTTGCTGTGGGTGCTAAAGGAGAGTCACTATTGGTTTTAGTGCAATACTTAGAGGGTGCCTCTGAGGAGTGGATGTAGGTCTGGTTATAGACCGAACCACTATAAATCTGGTGTCATTTACTTTATTGTTTTTACGTTTTCGCAGTTTAAATTTTAGTTTTAACAACTCTGTGGTTGAAAAATATTTTTCTACAAACTTTAAAAGAAATTTTTATTTCGGTTCAACTTAATCTTCAAAGAGGGTTTAAAATTTTTAAACTACCAATTCACCCCCCTCTTGGTAGCCTTGGGACATTCACTTAGGCTTAACAACCTAATTACTAGACTCAACAACTGTTATGTTCTCCGACATGTCCCAAAAGCTTATCTTTTCTCTTTCAGTTCTTAAATCCCTCACCAACAAATGCATCTTCACTGTCTTGACAAGTACTAACTTGCTCTTAAGGCTTAAATAATTAGCAACACAGATAAATATGACTTTTATACAATGCATTTTATCTAATCAGGAAATTCTTCAAACTATTTTGAGTTAAATCTATGTGCAATATTTCCTATCATTTTTTTTAAAATACTTTATTCCATAAAAAGAAGGGAGATACAAACAAGTCCAATCACTGACCAAACAAAACAACACAAGTAGAATTCAAGTTGGATGGTTGAAGTGGAGGAATGCATCGGGCTTATTGTGCGATAGAAAAGTCCCCTCAAACTTTAAGAAAAAATTCTAGAAGATGGTGATGAGACATGCAATGCTTTTTATGGTGCCAAATGTTGGTCATTAAAAGAGAAGCATAATATTATGATAAGTGTTGTAGAGATGAGGATGCTTAGGTGGATGAGTGGTCTGACCCTTAGAGATAGGATACGAAATAAGCATATACATGAAAAGATTGGAGTAGCTCCAGTGGAAGATAAGATTAAAGAGAGTCGCCTTAAATGGTTTGGTCACATTAAACTGAGGCCTTCCAATGAACCGATTAGAAAAGTTGAGGTATTGAATTTGAATTATGTTAAGATAGGTAGAGGTAGACATAAAATGACTTGGTTAGAAAATATTAGAAATGATCTTTCTTTATTAGATTTAAATGAAAATTTAACTTTTAACCGGACACGATGACGAAAAATGATTCATTTAGTCGACCCCACGTAGTGGGACAAAGGCTTGATATTGTTGTTATGTGCTTCAGATTGAGCACCATAATAGAGAAATCACCGATAAGTTGAAGGTTGATTTTTATTTTTTTTGAATAGCTTGAAGGGAAGGTTGGTGGATAGAAAATTTCCCAACCAAAGCGAAATCAAATGACACGGCAATCAAAGGAATCTTGGCCTCAGAAATCTACAAAGAGGGAAGCCCACAGTGAGTAGTGATTTTTAGGTCAGGAAATGAAGAGACGTTACCGGATAAAACATCACGAAAGAACTTAGAAGTTGTTTTGACATCAAGAAATTCGACATCCACTAAGCACTTACCAGCCATCGAAAATAGAAGGCGCGAGAAAGCATAAAAACTCAAGGAATACAAAAAATGAAAAGGCAAATCACTTCCCTGAACGAAGAGACGTCGTCGGAAGGCACGAGCAAGGCAAAACAAGTTTCACCACAGAGGGAAAAAACCCTAGTAGAGCTGATTCCGACGGCCTATGAACATGAAAATGATGGGCCACATGCAATATTTCCTATCATTGTTTGAGGGAAATGATGATTTTTTGGTTAATGCAGTCCATTCAACAAATTAGCTCTACGAACTTCACTACAGGAAAAATGCCCATTACCGGCGGTTCATGGACCGCCGGTTTTACCAGCGGCGTAGCCGGCGGTCTGACCGTCGGCTTTTAACAGCGGCCGAACTGATGATTTTGCTACGTTATGCCGCCGGTAATAGCAGCGGTCCCTAAACCGACGGTAAACCGCTGGACATCAATATGAATCGGCGGTTTACCGACGGCTTGGACCGCCGTTGATAAGTGATTTTTTACCGGCGGTCCAGACCGTCGGAAAACTGCCGGTAGAAGCCCTAATACGACCAGCCCCGCGCCTCGCATTTCAATTTTACTCTTTCCTTCTCTCTCTCGGTCGCTCGCTCTGCTCCGCTCGTCCGACCAGCCGCCGACGAATCTACTCCGACCGCCGACCCCAATCCGACCGCCGACGAATCTACTCCGACGTCCGACCGCCGACCTAGTTCGACCCCAAACCGTCTGATTTCTATTTTAAGGTTATTTTTTATGGTTTTTCTTTGATTATTTGTTCTCACTACACATTTGCAAGTATTAGAGATATTTTGGATGATTTAGGTAGTAAGCAAAGATGTAATGTTGTAATCATTTTATTAGATCTAAATTTTTTTTTATTAAGTGTTATTTTAGTTTAGGTGGAATCAATTTTGTTGATTGTTACTTTTAGTTAGAGCAAGATAGGAAGAGAGAGATTGAGGGAGAGAAAAGAGAGGGAGAGGACCATCTAGAGATAATTAAGGGTATAAGTGCTAACACAAAACTAAGAGTGTTTAACCATTAGAGATAATTGAATAATGGAATGACCCATTTTTTAGAGCATGACTAAGTCATGATAACTTAATAGGATGGGTTATGGCTATCTCAGAAGGACATATAATGAGGGTAGAATTGAGTCATTTATAATATTTTCTAATCAAGCCTTTTTAGGTCTACCTCTACCTTTCTTAACACAAGTTAAATCTAATACATCTACTCTCCTAACATGGTCGTCGAAAGGCCACCTTTTAAATGACCAAATCATTTAAGGTGGCTCTCTCTAATCTTATCTATTAATGGAGATGCTCTAACCTTTTCACGGATATGCTTGTTTCATATTCTATCTCTAAAAGTAAATCAACACATCCACCTGAGCATCCTCATCTCAGCAACACTTATCTTAATATTATGCCTCTCTTTTAATGTCCAACATTCTGAGCCATAAAGCAATGCATGTCTCACCACCATCTTGTAAAATTTTCCCTTAAGTTTGAGTGATACTTTTCTATCACACAATAAACCTGAAGCATTCCCCCATTCCAAAATCCAACTTAAGTTCTATAAATAATTTGTCAATCTATTGCACCATCACTCTGAAAAATAGACTCAAGATATATAAAATGAGTACACTTATTAATGACTTGATCATTCAAAGTCACAAACCCCCCACTAGATCTATTACTACTAAAATTATACTCCATGTATTTTTTTTTAGATTAACTGAAATGAAAACCTTTAGACTCTAAGGTTGACCTCCATAATTCAAGTTTACCTTAAACTCCCCTCTCTAGTCTTATCAACTAGAAGAATAGCATTAACAAAAAGCATACACAAAGATACATCCTCTTGCAAATGCCTAGTTAGCAACAAAAAGCATATACAAAGATGAGGATGTTTAGATGGAGAGATATTATATAGCAACTTTCTTGGTTTAATGCCCTTTGCCTAAATTATAACACGTTTGCACATGCATGTATTCTTATAAATATTTTCATAACTATGTAGGGTGACGTTTGCTTCAACATCCAAATGACTATCCAAGAAGAGAGATATTGGATGTATAATAGATTGTTGCCGGGTCGAAAAGGATTGACAATTGAATTTATAGAGGGAGTTGAAACTTTCATTCAAGTTGCATCTCAACTGCCTTCCTTTTAGTTTGATAAAATGTTTAGATGTCCATGTTCGAAGCATAAAAATCTAGCATTCCTCAAGCCCGATGATGTGAAGCTTGATTTATATCGTAGGGGATTTCTTCCAAACTATTGGATTTGGACATCACATGGCGAGTACGAGCCACATAGAGATGCTCATGTCGGTTCATCTACAGCTTATGAAACATTTGATGAAGATCAAATGAGTAGACCCTATGAAGACCTTATTTTTGATGTAGCAGGTTATAATTTAAGGTCTAATATGGAAGAGCTACCAAATGCAGAGACACAAAAATTCTTTGAGTTATTACATTCAGCTCAAAAGCCAATTTGGAAAGGTTGCAGTACACATTCAAAATTATCCATTGCAGTGAGGATGCTAAGTATTAAAACTGAGTATAATATTTCCCGTGAGTGTTTTAATGACGTTATTGGTCTTATGAAGGAAACTAATCTAGCTGGCAATTTAATTCTCTCAGACTTATACCGAACAAAGAAATTAGTGTCTCACTGCTACAAAGATTGATTGTTGTATCAATAGATGTATGTTATACTATAAGAATAATGCAGCAGAAGTTATTTGTCGCACCTGCAATGCTCCTCGGTTTAAGCAAAACTCGGGAAAACAACGTTGTCCAAAGAAAGATGTGCCATATTCCCGTTTGTTTTATTTATCAATCATTCCAAGACTTCAGCGACTCTATGCATCAATGAATTCAGCAGGCCATATGAGATGACATAAGGAGAAAATAACAAAAAGTGATGTTCTTTCTCATCCATCAGATGCTGAAGCGTGGAAACATTTTGATCGAGTGCATCCTTCATTTGCTGCTGAATCCCGCAACATAAGATTGAGATTATGTACTGATGGTTTTACTCCCTATAGTCAAACAGTTACACCGTATTCTTGTTGGCCAGTTATATTAACACCATACAACCTTCCACCAGAGATGTGTATGACTATTCCGTTCATGTTCTTAACTCTGATTATACCTGGACCACATAATCCGAAAGAAAAGATTGATATCTTTTTGCAACCATTAATTGATGACCTCAAATTATTATGGGAATGAGTGCTCACATATGACATATCAACAAAACAAAATTTTCTCCTTCGAGCTGCTTTACTGTGGACTATCGGTGATTTTCTAGCTTATAGTATGTTGTCTGGTTGGAACACAATAGGGAAATTAGCAGGTCCTTACTGCATGGAGAACAATAAAGCTTTCACATTAAAACATGGAGGAAAAAATACTTGGTTTGATTGTCATCGTATGTTTTTAATTGCTAATCACCAGTTCCGAAGAAATAAGGAAGCATTTGTTAAAAACAGAATTGAGCGATCACCTCCTCCACCCAGATTAAGTGGTGATGATATATTATAGAGACTTTCCGACATTCCAACAATTATTGATTATCCAATGCTATCAGAATCTAAATTTCTGGGTTATGGTGTTCAACATAATTGGATAAAAAAAGTATTTTCTGGACATTACCTTATTGGAGAACTAATTTGATAAGACATAACTTGGATGTTATGCACATTGAGAAGAACTTTATGGATAATATTTTTAATACAATTATGGATGTTAAAGGCAAGAGTAAAGATAATGTCAAAGCAAGGATGGACATTAAAGAGTTTTGTCGACGAAAAAATCTGGAGTTAGTAACAACAACTGACGGTAAACTAATGAAGCCCAAAGCTCCTTACTCTTTCACGTTAGAGCAAAAAAAATGATATGTCAGTGGTTTAAAGGTTTAAAGATGCCTGATGACTATGGATCAAATATAAGTCGATGTGTTGACTTGAAATCTACAAGGCTATTTGGACTCAAAAGTCATAATTGTCACATAATTATGGAGGTTCTTCTTCCGATCATAGTCTGTATGTTACCCGATTACATATTAAATTCGTTGATTGAGCTTAACATTTTCTTCAAAGATTTATGTTCATCTAAACTAAGTGAAAATATTTTACGGAGGTACGAGGATAACATACCAATCATCCTAAGAAAGTTAGAGAAGATATTTCCCCCGGGTTTTTTTGATTATATGGAACATCTTCCAGTCCATCTACCTTACGAAGCTAGAGTTGGTGGACCTGTACAATATCGTTGGATTTATCATTTCGAAAGATAAATGTGTTAAGATTTTTATTAATTCTTCAATATTTTTGAATCAGTTGAGATAACATATTTTTATTAACTTCACGATGATTGTAATTGATTAATAGATATTTGAATAAGTTGAAGAAATATGTTAAGAATAAAGCACGACCAGAAGGATCGATATGTGAAGCATATTTGTCTCAAGAAACAACTCACTTTTGCTCGTACTATTTCGAGCCACATGTAAGGAGTACAAGAATAAAAATTGGTCGTAACATGGACTTCGATGTAGAAGAACAATCACATGCTACACTATCAGTATTTAGAAGGCAAGGAAAGCCTAGTGACAAATGTGTTGAAATATATCTCAACGATTTAGAAATAAATACAGCGAATTTGTATGTATTACTGAACTGTGAAGAAGTTGAGCCAATCTTAGAGTAAGTTCTAACATAATGTTAATAATTAATTAGTAATGTTTATTTAAAATACTAAAGTATTATTTGTCATTAGATATTTCGTAAGCAATTTGTCTTTGACAGATTCAAGGGATATTGAGCAAGCTGTTGCAAATGAATTTCCAACTTGGTTTAGATCATATGTGAGCACATTTTTTTTTATAAATTTAAATCTTATTTATTATAAAAAATACTAATATTTGAAAATTGTTTTTAGGTACAAAACCCTGATAACAAATGTTTCGATAAAAGTTTGCAAGCATTAGCATGGGGTCCAATGCGAAAAGTAAAAACTTGGCCAATATATATAATGAATGGGTTCAGATTTCATACCAAATCGTGGAGTGAAGGAAGAAAAACTGAAAATTGTGGAGTATGTGTTAGAGGGAACACTCATGAAGAAGATGAGTGTGATTATTATGGTATTCTGAATGAGGTCCTTGACTTGGAATACCCAGGCGAAGATGAGAACTTTGTATGCTTATTTAACTGTCAATGGTATGATCCAGTACAGAATAGAGGCACAAGGGTTCATCCTGCGTATGGTTTAGTATATGTTAAACATAGTAGAAGATACGAAAAGTTTGATCCATTTGTGTTAGCAAGTCAAGCTATTCAAGTTTATTTCAGCAAATATCCCAGTGGTCGTAGAGACAAACAAGATTGGCTAGCTGTCATAAAAACAAAAGCACAAGAAATAATTGATCAATAATACATTGTAGCAACTGCACATCAAGAGGATGAGATGTCCAGTTGTATGCCTGCTAAAATTGAGAAGATGACAACTACAACCTCTACTATTGAAATGGAGTTAGAAGATGTGAATAGTTCAACTAGTTCAGGCGAAGAAGAGAACGAGGATGAAAGTGAAGATACCATTGAGAGTGATGAAAATAGTTTTGATGATTCAGATTAGTTTTTGTAATTTAGAATTGTAGAATTTTAATGTTTTGTAATATTTTGAATTATAAGAAATGAAATTGTTATTTGCGAGCTTGTATTTTATTAACTGCTTTTTGTAATTCATTAACTGCTTCTCGTAATTCATTACATGCTTCATTAAATGCTTTATTAACTGCTTTATTAACTGCTTTTCAGTGCTTTAGTAATTGTTTTTTTTTATATTGCAGATGGCTTCAGGCGACGATCCTCCTCGTAAATCATTTGCCTCAAAGTTCCGCCGGAAAAAGATTACTGCTAGCAGACTCACACAGGCTGAGGTAGGTGAGGGGCCTGTTTGAATAGTTGCTATTTGAATGATTTATATTTGTGCAACTTATGTAGTTTTGATGATTCCAAACATTATTGTTCAGATGTATAGTTATCTCCTAACAATTTTAGAAGATTTGCACTTGCTCTTGTGTGTACTAACATTTCAGGAAAATCAGACTCCAGACTACGAAAACTTCAAATCAAATTCAACATATGATATTTTGTTTATTTGAAGTTTGTCTTTTCTTTGAATTAATTTTGAAAGGGAGTGATTGTAATTGAGTGAATAAAATCTCACACACACAAATTAGGAGATCTTGAAATTCTATACTGATCGTACAGGACGATATTTATCGTACTGGACGATCTGTTAGTTATCTCCTGTAGAGCACTTGGAACGAATAGGAACTTGCTTGAAAATTTTTTTTCTAAGTCCTATTCGTCCAGGACGAATTTTATTTTCGTCCCGGACGATGGGTTCTCTGTAAAATTTTCGTCCAGACGAATTTTATCATCGTACGAGGCGACCAGTGCTCTGGAAAATTTTCGTCCAGACGAAAATAAATATCGTACCGGACGATCAGCTCTCTGGAAAATTTTCGTCCAGACGAAAACAAATTATCGTCCGCGGCGATGGGTGCTATGGAAAATTTTCGTCCAGACGAAATAAATAATCGTCCAGGACGATCGGCTCTCTGGAAAATTTTCGTCCAGACGAACATATTTTCGTCCAAACGATGAACCGACTTAGAACAGTTTTCAGTAGTTTCTAGAACCGACATGGTAATAACCATTCGTACTGGACGAACCTAGTTCGTACAGGACGATCAGCTGTACGAAGTCATTTCGTACACATATACAAATTGGGTCGTTTCAGATCGTTTAAGTAAAATCGTCCAGGACGATCCATGATTGTACAGGACGATCCACTGCGTACAGAATTGGAAATTTGCAGTTTTTGGGCGGTTTTTCTTGTCTTTTCTATAAAAGGTCCAAATTAGACTGCCACCCAATCTTTTTGTCATTTGATCTTCGTGCCTCTTGAGAGAATAGCCAAGGAGAGAGTGGAAGAGAGCATTCAAAGGAGGATTCCTACTACTGGAGCGAGAAGACTTCACTTGGATTGCTAAGGTAAGAGTCTCTACTTGTGAAATTGGATTTCTTCACTCTTTTCTTTCTTCTTTCTAGATTCTTGTGAGAAGATCATTCAAGAAGGTCCGGTTCTCTGCCGACACTTGGAGAGTGTGAACAGACGAGGGTTCTCTGCCCACACTAGGAGAGTGTAAAAGGGAGAAGGTTCTCTGTCTACACTTGGAGAGTGTGAACAGCCTTAGGGTTCTCTGCCCACACTAGGAGAGTGTGAAAGGACGACGGTTCTCTGCCAGAACTGTGGATTGTGTAAAAGGACGACGGTTCTCTGCCGCACCGGGTAATGGTGAAAAGAGTGTTTTGTACAGGCTTCTCCGCCTTGCTGTGGGTGCTAAAGGAGAGTCACTTTGTGGTATTAGTGCAATACTCAGAGGGTGCCTCTGAGGAGTGGATGTAGGTCTGGTTATAGACCGAACCACTATAAATCTGGTGTCATTTACTTTATTGCTTTTACGTTTCCGCACTTTGAATTTCAGTTTTAACAACTCTGTGGTTGAAAAACATTTTTCTACTAACTTTAAAAGAAAATTTTATTTCGGTTTAACTTTATTATTAAGAGGGTTTAAAATTTTTAAAACTACCAATTCACCCCCCTCTTGGTAGCCGTGGGACATTTACTTAGGCTTAACAACCTAATTACTGGACTCAACAGGGCCTTCAGTTCCACCAGATCTACCTACACCACCACCGCCACCACCTGCTAGGAGCCAGCAACATTCACCAGAGCAGGGTCAGGGACATTTAGATCCACCTCCTGTTGTACCTCCATACTTCCCTGGCCACTTCCCTCCTCCCAGCTCGACGAGTCCTCACTTCCCCTCTCTAAATCAGACACATATTTCTCCATTCTATCCATATTACCCCCCACCATCATCACAGGCAGCTGGTCCATCCACTGGTCCCCACCCTCCTTACCCTTACCCATATTACTACCCCTATCCGGTGCAGCATGAACAGGGTGGACCATCAAGACCACCAGAGGTTGGCGCTAGCGATCATGCAGCAGCAACATATAAGCGTCAATACATTGAGCCTGACGACGATAAGTAAGTTCAATTTAAGTTATTAAGTTGTTTTTATTTTGATATATTACATGTTATTGACAAAAAAAGTCACTTGCAGCTTCAATCCTTCAAAGCCACCTATACATATGATCCGGGATATAATAAAGAATAAATATGATGCTCCTTACTTATCCTGAAAGAAGATTCCAAAGCCAGTTAGAGATATGTGATTTAGAGAATTTCATGTATGTTTTTTTGGTATGATTTCAAATATATGATTTAATTTGTACTAACCTTTTTTATATTGCCTAAATTTTTACATAAAGAATTTATGTTGTTGCTTGAGTACAGCATGAGGATCAGATCAAATTTTGAGAGGAGAGGAGCGACCAGTCTCAGAGACATGTTCATGGACATTAGAAAGTCCGGAAAGCATCCTAATTGGATTGGAGAGGGCGTTTGGGCTGATTTGAGTAGTGCTTGGGCTACCCCTGAGTTTATAAAAATGAGAGAGCAGAATAAACAGAACAGAGCCTCTAACTACGACGGTTTAGGAAGCTCTCTTCATACTGGTGGATATGTACCTCATACGGAACATAGGCGGCGACTGGTAAGTGTTTTGAATTGGTTTATTACATATATTTATGTTAGTATAACTAAGCATCAAATTTTCAGAAAGAGCACCTTGGTCGGGAGCCAACACCATTGGAGTTGCATACAAGAACTCATCAACATCAAGCTGACCATCAGTGGGTTGATGAGAACTCTAAGAAGGCTCATGTGAGTAAAAATTTTTGGAGTTTTAGAATAAAAATTTATTTTAATAAAACTAATTGTAACTCGCAGGATGATTTCGTACGAGCTAGAGAAAGTCGGCAGTCCACTGGCGAGGGATCATCTTCTGATCGGCCCACATTTCTGAGTATCAAACATGGTCATAAGTTGTTGGTGGAAGACAGAGAGGGAGGGTATATGGCATGGGTTCACAGGCTTTTGCTATTGAGGGCAGTTCATACACCTCTGCATTTCATGATCCAAGTGGAGCTGAAGAATCTGTAAGTGAGATGGTTGCAGCGCTTACTAGAGAGATTGAAGAGATGAAAAGGGTTCAATCTAGAGAGATTGAAGAAATGAGAAAAGTTCAGAATTAAATGCAAGCAGAGTTGCAATCCTACAGAGCTGAAAAACAGAGAAAGAAGGACCAACAGGAGCAGCCATCTGCAGACAGTGAGGATACAGATGAGGATTAGATATTTTTTATGTTTGATGATTGTATTAATTAGAACTTGTGAACTTCTGAACTTGTGATTGTAACATTATCATGAACTTACTTGTGAACTTGTGATTGTAATCTTATGATGAGCTTGTGATTGTATTTATAATTTATGGTTCTGATGAATATAGCGGCGTGTTGCCCAACATATCTTGCTATTTCTGTAGGTTTAGACTTTAGGGTGAACCTCCCTCAAATAGAGGGGATGCTGTCAATTTTTTTTTCAGGTGCTACAGGTTTCCGGCGGCTAACCGGCGGTTTGGCCGCCGGAAACGACGATACCAGACGGCCAATGACAAGCCGCCGGTAATGGCATTACACCGCCGGTTTATTACCGGCGGTGTTACGGTGGACATCCGGCGGTTTACATCGTCGGTAATACTGACAGCTCGAACCGCCGGGTATCGACGGTAAAGGAACCGGCGGTCTACAGGCGCTTGCCGGCAGTTTAAGAAACAAACGACGCCCACCTAAACCGTCGAATGACCGTCGGTAATATGACCGCCGGTCAGCCGTCGGTCAGATAACCGGCGACGTAACGGCCGGAAAGCCGCCGGTTCCAAATCTGGTTGTCACTGGCGGTATACGCCGCCGGAAAACCGCTGCCAACATAAACCGCCGGTACATGTTTCCTATGCCATTTTTTCCGACGGCTGGAAAACTGCCGTAAAGCCGCCGGTAGTCCATAAAACCGCCGGTTAATCTAGCGTAACCGCCAGAAAAAACCGCAGGATTTCGGCGTTTTTCCTGTAGTGCTTTATCACGCTCATTCACATCATAACTTCAGATTGATGGTCGAAGACTAGGGTCAGCAGAGAGATTGTTAATATCAATCTCGACATGTTCTTTTCACTTAAAAAATCATTCTATTTCTAAAAAAAGAACAAAAAGAAATGCAATGAACATCTCAGAACTTAAGGTGAGCTCTTGTACAATCAATTGATTTTCTCATATATTTAAATCGTGGTTTAAGGCTTTACCATTAGTGCATCATTCTAACTTCTTTGTAAGTAAAATACAAGATCTAAAATCCAACTTGTAACCAAACAGAAAAAAATCTAACCAAAAAGAAGTACAATGAACATCTAAGAAAATATAAGCAAGGCCATTCATCAAGAATTTAATAGTTGACATGTCATGCAATTTTCAAGTTTTAATCCTCTCTAGATTTATAAAATCTGAATTTACAATTTGCAGGATTAACCAAATCCTACTTGAGTTAAATCCAACTTGTAACCAAACAAAAATCTAAACTAACTTATCATTTCTCAAACGGTATACTAGCAATTTTTCAATATGTAGGTAAGGAAAAAATAGAATCAAGAAATATAGCAAGTGGAGTAGTAGGAACCTCTTCAAATAAGCTGACAAAGTGCGAACTACGGAAAGCTAGTGAAGTGCGAACTGCGAGCGTTGAGAGACCTCTTGAACGTCAAATGCGACTGGGAAGAAGAAAACTGAGGCGGTGACGCCTTGAACGTCGAATGCACAAATCATGACAGCGGCTGCAAACAAAAGCGGACTTGCGGGATGGGCAACAATACTTAAGATGATAATATTAGTACAAAAAGGTTCTTTTGAGTGGGGAAAAAATATAAAAAATGCCCCTGCTAATACATTATTTATTTTTTTAAGGGTGGGGAAATTGCCCACACTGACATCAATGGGGATCTGCCCATGGACATAAAGCATATGATATGGATTGCATATGAATGCCTAATGCATGATGTACTTTCATATACATCGTCAGTATTGTATTCGCTCATTTCGCAGCTTCTGCTCCTTGGTTCCTCAATTTAATATTCAGACAACGGGTTGACTACAAGCATTGTTTGCTATGAAGCATGGATACATATGCAATGATACGAAAACAACACGATAATATGATATTAACAACAAAAAGTAGGATGTAACACATCATAGGCATGTAGTATTTGTGCTTCATAAATTATTTGTGGTGGACTAAGTGTAAGTTTCAATGTTGTGAAGTAGCTCTTTATGGTTTGATCGGCTGAAGTACATGGGCGGAACCGGCCTTAATTTTCGTGTGGGGGGGGGGGGGGGGGGGGGGCAAACTTATAAGTAAAATTTTTTTTTCATATACATTCTTTGTACTTGAATACATAATACATTTATAAAATATCATTAACATCTTATATAATGAGAATTATTCTTAAACAAAATTAGATTGAAGTATGGATGATTTTGTTTGAAAAAAAAAAAAATCAAAATGATGTAATTTATTATTTATTCAATTTCTACAAAATGTATGTTGGAGTTGCCTTGAATTTGGCTTGACCTCTATTTATTCATATAATGAGAATTATTTCTACAAAATGATGTAATTTATTATTTATTCTATGTCGAGGGTCCAAATGGGCAGCACCCCCTAACGGGATTTGACTTGCTCGGTCAGGTTGCGGGATCAAGGGGCAGCACCCCTGCGGGGGTTTCCGGAGGCAGGGTCCCCGAAACAAATTTTAGTTATAAGGATATTTTTGGATTCTTTTTACTATTTCTCTTTGTATTTGACAATTGCCTAAAGATCATAATATTTTAAAACGTTTATGGAGGCAATTGCCTAAAAACTCTTATAATAACTCATCCACATAATGTGTATAATTTTTTCTTGGGGAGCCATCACCTAAAGATCATAATATTTTATTTTTTTAGGGAGAGAAATTGCATAAAAATTCATATAAACTATTTAAAAAGTAATAAAAAAATATTGGGGGGCAATTGCCCCCCCCCCCGGAATACTATGGGGTTCCGTCCCTACTGAAGTATGATGACTACAAGAAAGCTATTGTTTCACTTTTTCAAAAGAAAAAAGAAAATTCTATAATACTCACAACTTTTAAAATATATACTTTCTCAGAACAATTCTAAAATTATTTCTACAACCGACCATTAGTACTAACAATTTGATAAACACTGATATGATATGATTTGAACAAAATACTCTTTTCTCATGTATTTTAACATGCTTTATTCAAAAAATTCTAACAAATTTTAAGCATTCTACATTCTTTCACCTTGCGCTCAAATTTTATCAACATCTTACTACCAGGTTATAACATAGATATCAGATCATCCCTCCGTTATATTGACAACATTGCAACTCTTAATAAATTAGGCAAGCATGATTTTGGTTATGGTTCCTACTTCTCCTTACCATTGATGGATGGATATTATCACACATGGATGTCACTATAAGAAGCCATTGATCTTGTAGACAAATGCATCATAGAAATCCAGTCCAGACTCGCCAAAATTCATCGTGAAAATTGTTGGTGAGAACGGTGCGATGGAGTATGCATGGTGTAAATCCTCCAGCATCGTAATGAACTTCTGACTCGATCATCTTCTCAATCAATTATAGGATTTTCTTATGACAGTAGTTTATACTGATTTATATTTGATGAATAAGCATAGTTTGCTCTTCTATTCAAGCATGATTTATTTCATGCTTCACTATATTTTTTATGATAGGTTCATCTTTACCGTTATAACTACTGATATCTTTTACCTATCTGGAACTTTAGCTATATGTGTCAACTAAAATTAGTACGTTCACTATTAGAATACATTCAATGGATAGCCTTAAAACAGCATTACGTTACTCAAAATCTGTAGAAGTGGAGCAAAATTTTTTTGCAGCCAAAACGCATTTATTGTTCATGCAGTGTAGCCAAAACATATTTATTGTTTATGCTCATTCTATAAAAAATATAAGCCTGCCACTAAGAAAGAATATGTTAGCTTAAATAATTCCAATTTATCAACTTTCTTCTGAATGAGTTCTGCATGCTAAATGCAGCAAAAAAATTGAACTAAATCATCCTCTAGAGCAAATCTGATGACCAGTCTGGCATATTCCTCAGAACTCTTCCATGCTGGCTAGTATGTTAAGTGAATTATTTCATGATTTGAGATCCATCATATAAATTTCCAAGTTTACAACACAAATTTCAGTAATTTGTCCTGCTTCTAGTGCATTTACATTATTATATATTCAATCATAAAAAAAAAAAAATGTAGATTTTGAAGATGTGTAAGACTGTTACCTGTTTAGCTGTTAGATTATGGCCTCTTTAATTTTGCAATGAAGTAGATTTGCAACTGGTACATAAACAGAAAAAAAAACTGTTAACCACTAGAAAACCTTAACAAGCATAGATTTAAACCTATGAGTTCATAAATAGTTTACCATTGCAAGTTTTTTTTTCCTAAGCTGCCATCTTTCAAAGATCAACCTTAACTAGAGCTCTGTACATTTTCTTGCTGCCTTCTGGCATCCCCAATCAATAGAAATTGAATTCATTGCAGTGGAAAGAGTATGGTAATAGTTCCTCAACCTCTATATGTGAGCTCATAAAATTCATGCTCCTATTGGGATGATCATAATTGATCAATTCAACCTCAGCATCGAAAATGCTATAGACCGGTCTATGGTCAGAAAATTTTGAATCTCCACGAACATATGACAACTGTCGAAGTCCTCTTCCATACCATAATATGCGGTCGCACCTTTTAAATCAAAGAATTAAGATATTGCTTAAAAATTCAACAAATAACACAGAATATAAATTTTAGACCATAGTTAAAATACCAAGCAGGTTTTCGCCGTTTCGCTTTTGGGTGTATGTCATAACTAGAATAATGATCAGAGTTAGTCGAAAATTTGTAAGTGGGAGGGAAATATATTCTTCCTTCATTCCATCCGACGAAAACACGGCCACTCCTTTGTTCTATTCTAAGCTGATTTCAAAAGAAATAGAAGAACTGTAATTTTATCTAAAGCCCAAGAAAGTAAAGCAATCAACAAGATGGATAGATAATTCTGATAAGTAGATATAAAAGTAGGAGTAAGACCATAGAAGGATTTACAGATCACCTGATCTTTCTCAAGCAGCAGTTTCCAATTCTGCATTTCAATTAGAGCCTTGGTTGATTGATAAGAAAGAGCAATTCTGTAATTTAAATCTCCAAGCCATATTACTCGACTGAAATAAGAATAAGGGGACAAAACTAGCTTATGATCTAGTCATCAAGCACTTTGAATGCTTCATCAGATGAAATCAACTAGCAGTTTTGAAATGCACTTACTCATGTTCTAATATTGTTTCAGGAGATTTTACATCGCCTTGCCCACTATATTGTGGAAATCTTGTCTTCCTTAGAATCTCCAGTACATCATAATTCCTTCGGAGTTCATCTCCACCTTTTTGCCCAGAAGTTAAATGGCTGCAGATGAAGCAGAAGGTTGTCTTGTGCAATGAAATGCTGACTGAAATTGAACCCTGCAAGAATCAATCAATATTATTATTTTTCATAAAATCATATTTTCATAGCAGGTTTATAACACAAATTTCATACCACCAACTTCAAATCAGTCTAAAATTTATACGTAGGCACAAGGAGAAATTATCCTTATCCCAACTATTTCGAGTCAACTTTATGAAGCATCATTTTCGATTAATTCCTATTGAATGTTATCTTAGATGTTAAATCTATTAGTTTAGAATCATTTTGAACGGGTTTTATCCATTTTAGAACCTTAAAATCAATCATTTCTGCATTCCTAATTCTTTAAAATTATTTTTATCAATTAAATATAAATGCTCAAAACATATTTTTCTTTTCATTCCTACTTAGTATCATCCAAGGTGTTAAAATATATTCTTTGTAAATCAATTTGTAAAGCTCATATGCATTTTAGTACTTTAGGATTGACATTTCTATCTTCTTGATCATTTGATGCTAATTCTATCAAACCGACAAAGATATACGAAACATAAAAAGTAAATTAATTATGATTACCTTATTTCCAAGATAACCCATCAGCCCTCTGCCAACATGAGACACCTTCATGTTCCTTACATCATCTCTTATTTCACACCTAACCCACACTGTGAGAAATATTCCAACCATTTGCTTGTTCACAACCAAACAATACCTTTTTTTGCAATAGAATAGTGAGAATTAGCTCATTAAGGGTCAATAACAAGTGATTGAACTCAGCAAACTAAAATAACTAAAGCTAAAGCCTCAAGTAGTACCTAGACAACCCTGCACATCTCTCTCTATCTTCCATATTAGTCGAAACTCCATAGCCGTGGGAGATTGGCGAGAAGCATACATTAGCTAGTGAGTCAACTCCAACATTTTCATCATCTGAAGAAACACCCCATGTAAAGCTAGTATCAAAATCACTCGGTCTGCTACCAAAAATGACTTGATCACATACACTAAACCGACGGTTTATGGAGGCCTGATGATCGATCATATCACCATCAATCCTTGAGCTATGGTTCAGAGACTGTAAAGACCGGCGGTGAAAGAAAGACAAATTCTTCTGCCCTGTTGAGGATCCCAAACTATCTGAACCGATGTCAAGGTCATAACCACAAGCACCAGGAAGATTGTTCAATGACTTCCTAATGATAGAAATCCATTTGCTTGCTGGGCCATTGTCTTCTGTTCCCAGGACATTCCCAGCATTAAGAGGGACTATTTCCTGAAAACTTTGATCAGGAAATGAATGAAATTTTATACCAATTTCTAATGTTAAAACTTACAATGCTCTAATAGATATCAAGATTTACCCTAAGACATAAATATCAGCAGGAGGAGAAGAATGAAGCCAGTCAAGGTTCAGACAGCTAGGTGGGGATTTTCCACCAACATTCCATGTCGCCACAAACATCCTAATCGACAAATTAAACCAGATAAAACTTTATCAGCATTGAATCTCATAATGCGAGAACTTTGGCATTTTAATTTCTTGTTGAATTGAATCAGGAGGACACCTGCAATCCTTCGTATCAGTGACTTGAGCTTCATTGCAATCAAATCTTGTTTGCCAACGTAGATCAGGATTCTTCCTACAGTATATTTCTGTGGAAGCTCAATAAGATTAGATAAAAAGACGAAGGATTTGATCCTCAATCAGATTTCAACAAGTTATGTGTTGATTATGACTCTATGGGCATTCTGGTACGAACAAAATGCATCCTGTTTCAAACCCTGTAAAAAACGAATCAAATTAAGGCACCAAAGGAAAGGAAACAAGAGTGCCACCTCTCCCAACACCATCATCGACATTAAAATCCTGAGCTCTGCTCTTAATATTGAACCATTTCCTTACCAGGGACTTAGACCATGATAACTGAATAAAAAAAAGGGAGGAATAAATCAGAAATCTCACAACTAAATTGAAATTTACCAAGAAAAATGTAAGTAATATTAGGAAAAACCTTGCTTTTCGTAGAATTTTCATCCCTCATTGTTACAGTGCTCCTTCATGCAGCCTATTATTAGCTGATTTCTTAGTAGATAAGCTCTACATTAGAAGAAGAAATAAGCAGGAAAACAGCTTCGGAAAGGAAAGAAAGTATTTTGGCCTGCTTTGGAGAATAAAAATCTGATTTTTGAGCAAATAAGAGTAGAGGAAATGGGGGATGAGAAGGGCCAGAACAAAAATGTTGGTTTAAGTGTAGAGAAAAGTTGGAGTCCTGGTAACGGAGAAAGCGATGTTGGCTCTGGAAACTTGTAAGAGAGGATATAGAAACCTCGGTGTCGTAGGCACAGCCAAAGACTCCCATTTTAAGAGAATAAAGCGCAGAAATGGATCTCCCTCTCTATCTCTCTCTCTCTCTCTCTTTCTAACGCACTCTCTCCTCTGATCTTCTTTGGAGGCCCGATCCATCCAAGGATATAATAGCAAAGATGGATAAACACTACAATATGCTGAATATTCCAAATGTTTTGAATACTCCATGCATTCAATATACTGTGGATTTGTAGCATAATAACTGTTCGTATTCACTAATAAGAGTGTTTTAATTTTACAAAAGATAATTTAAAAAATATTTAATAATTATTTTTTATATAAAATTTATTTTTATAGAAGAAATAAAATAATTATATTACATATATTTATTTCTATTTAATTTATGGGTTTGGTTTAACCTTAGTCATTGTTCTAAATTTTCAACAATAAAATTGCTCTGTGGCTGATCTCTCTTTTGCATTTAGGTTAAATCACAAGTATTATTTATTTTTTAAAAAAAATCAAATTTAGTTACACTAAAAATAACAATTCATGACAAAAGATAAGTAAAATAAAGTTGGCTGATCTTTCTTTTCTACAATATTTACAACCCTCAATCTACCTGTGATCAGTGAGTTGTACTTTTTTTGGAAGACAACATGACATAGAAGAGTTTTAGAAAAACATAATACTCAAGAAAAGTCATAGCAGTTGAGAATAAAAGTAAAAAAAAAAAAAGAATCTAAACATAGAATGAACAAAAATACCAACTCATGACATAAATATATTATTAATATGAGATAAATTTGAAACCCCGATTCCCATTTGACCATCTAGAGGTTGCAGGAGAATTGAATGGCATGTTAGGGGGCAATAGTGGAGGGAGTGATACCCACTTATCATTATCGAAAGGGCCTATAAGAAATCCAACAACAAAGATCAAATCCTTACATCTTGGTAGCTTTTCCAAGAGGAGATTTTACTTAAAATGACATTATTAATATATAAGCATAAATATTGATTGTCAAATCTCTTGTTATTTCTTTCATGCTAATAAAGTAAACCACATTATATATAATTAGCCAATTGCATTAAAAGCACTTTCATCTTGAAGCACCCTTATTCATAATATAAACAAAAAGGTTGTAGAATGCTCGATCTCATTAGAATTTTAGAAGCAAAGGGGAGCACATTGTTTAGTATTTTATATGAGAAGTAGCACTTTAAATAAATATTAGAAGTGCCTTTGGTTCATGCAACATAAATTGAACAAAGGATGAGTAGAAATATTTCTCTTGATAAGAGCATATGTACAATCCTAGTGAAAACAGAGAACCACAATGAATAATTCTTATGTCATTCAAATTTACTTCACATAGTAGGTTCAAGATTTGTGTAGAGAATATTAATGAAATGACAAAAATGGCATCCTAGCCAATAAACACCATCAGCAATAGAAGCAAATGAAGAGTATGGCTGAGAACCTTAGAGGAAAATTGTAGTAGTTGTTACTAACAATTGCAGGCATTACGATGTTGGAGTTTAAGTAAGGTTAAATCTCAAAAATTTGTAAGAGCTCAAACAAAGATTTTATATTGTACAATGGGTCCTAGAAAAGTAAGATTTCCTTGCAATTTGAGAGGTTAAAGGAGAGGTAATATTTTGCAATGATAGCAACTAACATAAGTTGTTTCTAGAAGATGGATCCATGGGGTTCTATTTTTCACAAAGAGGTATTTAGCATTCCACCATCTAACCAACATAACATCATAAGAGTGTAGGCACCAAATGAGTGAGCATTTATAACTATAGTTAAGAGTAGAAGGGAGGGAATACTTAGGCCCCCTAAATGTTTAGGCTTGAAAGCACTATATTAGAAGATAAGGTGAAATTTTCTAGTGTGAGTGTCTCTATGAAATAAGAAGGCAGCCAATTTGTTGATGAATTTAAAGCTAGTGTTAGGTAATATAGCTTCTCTAATCTAACATGATATTATGTTCCATATAGTAAATCTCACTAATTGAAGTCTATCTGCCAATGGAAGGGCTTTAGCCTTCCAAACCTAAACCAACGAAGAGACATTGCTTTGGAGTAGCTAAAAATAAACCACTTTTAGCTTTTTCATAGATACTGGGATACTCAGGTAAGTAAAGGTAGTGGAGGATCCAACGATTTTGATATTATGTCAAAGATCCTCTTGGTTAGGGTATACTTAGAAAAGGTTATAGATAATCTAGAATAGTTCATATCTGGGCTAGATATTACTTTGAGGTGCTTAAGAATATTCATGAGATATTGAATATTGGGGTCATTCTTCTTTCTTGAAATTGTTGGCTAAAATCTATTCATCCCCTTTAAGAGATGAAGATTTATTATTTTTTTCTTTTTCTTCTCTTGAGAATGAAGTTATTGCCTTTAAACTCATTTCTTTAAAGGTATATAGGTTGGACTACCTCAAGCTGGGAGGCTATGTTTCCTATAGAGGCCTTAGTCCTCATGCCCATTGTGACAATGCCATGTACCTCGCAAGTTAAGACAGAAGGTCTAAAGATATGCATAAGTTATCCCCTTTATAAAAATCTAAAGTCAGTCTTAGGAATTCAATCCAACTCCTTAACCAATTGAATGTTAAGTCTTATGTCAGGTAGAACCTTTGTATATCTATAGGTAGTAAGTTTTCCATTATTATGTCAACCTTTAAAATTGATTAACCTTATACATAGGAAGCCTAGAATTCTTGTGGTGGGCGATAAGCCCGCTTAGTGTGTCACCCATCATCCTTACTTTAAGACATAAAAAATCAAGGGAGGACTAACTGACTCTACCTTCTCATAATCATTTTAGCATTGGTTAGGTGTAGGATTGAGGATGGATAATTTTCCCCTCAATTCTTTACAACTCTAGTATAGGTTAGAGTTCATATATTTATGCTTTTCATAAATTAATAATCATAATTGTAACTCTAGAATTAAGTGTTAATTAATTCACTTTAAATAACTAATTACTTAAGGAAAAACTTTAAAGGTAATATATTGAACAATATGAACCCAACCTTATAATTTTAATCCTTCACCTTATATGGGGTAGTTAGGTAACACTAATTTTACACACGCATATGTGTTGGATATGACATGTTTTTGTTGGCATCCTAGGGTAAGGTTGGATAACATTTTTTAATTTCTTTATTTTACACTTAACCTTTTATGATGTTGTGGTGAATATTTCTAACTTAGATTATTAATGATTATTTTATTTTATTTTTATGGATTGATGAGTGGGGACTTGCCCTTACTGTGTTTAGATTATTTATAGAAATATTTTTTATAAGTGGCCACATTTCTAAGGGGCTAATAAAAATGCTCAAATAATTATTATAAATACACCCTTTTAACGGTACTACAAAGATTCTAAGCCCTTGAGAATACTACCCTAAGGACTAGGTCCGGATGTACATATTATATATTTTATTATAATTATGCTAATATATTTTTGTAGGGAATCTAAATAATTTTTATTTTTAAAATATAATTTTAGTTAAAAAAAGCTAAGCAAGTGTATTGGTATTTCAGAAGCAAGGACGCTAAACATATAAAGATCGATTAAGAACTTACACACCTTTTTAGTTTTGTATAGATTTAGGCTGAGTTGTAGTTATGATGGAACTCATCTACCTTTGTTCA
Organism: Dendrobium huoshanense; assembly: GCA_016618105.1. Classification (NCBI taxonomy): domain Eukaryota; kingdom Viridiplantae; phylum Streptophyta; class Magnoliopsida; order Asparagales; family Orchidaceae; genus Dendrobium; species Dendrobium huoshanense. The sequence continues at coordinate 3,599,328 of CM028350.1, forward strand.
TTTTCTAGTGGTGTATTACAAAACCTAGTTGTATTTGTAACCTTTAACTAATATTCATTTTTTATGATTGGTGTACTTATATTGCTTGCACATTAGAACTACATATTTTTCTTAAGTTTATTTTATTTCTTTGCTTTGGGTGGCTTGGACAGAGTCTTCTTTAGGCTATTAGGATGTTAAATTTTCTATAAAGATAAAAATTTTCCTAAGGAAGAAAATTGAACATAAAACTTAAAATTAACCAACTTTTTAAAACTAAATGCATGACCACTCTTGGGTTATTTAAAAAAAAAACAATTATTATTTCAAACCAAGTCCACTTCATAGTTGCTACTAGCTATTTTTGATTAACCCTACCCATACATATATAGCCTGAGTTGAGCATATTTATTTTACTTTTATCACATAGAGGGATAGTTCACCTTTGTATTAACATTTTATCATACATGGTCGGGCTTAAGGCCCATTCCTTTTCTATACCTCCCATAACTGTTGCATTTGCAAAAGACCAGATTGCATGGATTTGAGATGCTAGGTAGAGTTTAGCTGGTACCCCTTTTTGAGCATGGTGGTAAACCTAAGTCAGGACTACTTAGATTGTTGGTGGGGTTTAGGTTATAAGTCCGCTCGGTGTCTTAGATTAGTTAAGTCATAGGCATTAGTATTAAGGGTACATTACATCCTCTGTAGATCTAGCATCAAAGGCTAGTAGTATGGGTATATCATTTTATATCTTATCAATGGGTGAGCTCTCCACTCTTTAAAGTCTATAAATCCCACTTATATATGTCACATTGATGATGTTGCTTCCATCTTTCTCTCATATATGCTTTAGATCTGATGTATCCTCTCCTAATTTCTCCCCTTCTAATTGACCGAGTAATTTTATAATCCTCGTGTGTTGAATAACCTGGTTGAGTTTATCTTTATTTAGATTAGGTAAGCCTAAAGATTCCACTATGTATCAAACCAAGAAGAGAATAAAATATATCCTTAATTAAGAATATTCTTAGGTTAAGACCTAAGATTTAATTAACCACGGGAGCTTGTGCCCATAGAAAACTGACACCCATATCAAATAAACCCCAATGAGCTACTATATTTAATGGAAAAAATTTCATGACTATCAAGTATACATATTATTACCCATCAAAATGTGTTGGTGAAAGTCACTATTATCCTCGAATAATCATATGTATAATTCAATAGTTTCTTCCATTACTTTGCTTGGGTAGAGTTTATAATCCTACGACCATTTTGTCATAAGAGATAGTGCAATCATACTCTTTACATTCTGACCCCTACGAGTAGCTTCCTTTCAGAGATTTACACCCTTATCTTAAATTATAAGAGGACCTAAATAAACCCTCATGATAACCATTGATATATAATGAGTAGTGCATATTATTAATGCAAACTTTAATATGCCTAATGAACAATGATAAAAACCCATTTTATTGTAATATATGAAGAAAGAATGAACAATTTAGAAATAGGGTCAAAGGCTTTTTGGATGTAAATTTTGCACAAAAAAGCCCTCCCTTTTATTTGGTTAAAGTAAAAAAAAAAAATTCATTGTCCAAGATGATATTATATGAGGAGAATCTTTTTAAAGAAAGTCAGCTTTGTTGAGTCCAGTAATTAAGTTGTTAAGCCTAAGTAAATGTCCCATGACTACCAAGAGGGGGGTGAATTGGTAGTTTTAAAAATTTTAAACCCTCTTAATGATAAAGTTGAACCAAAATAAAAATTTTATTTAAAGTTTGTAAAAAATTGTTTTTCAACCACAGAGTTGTTAAAACTGAAATTTAAAGTGCGGAAACGTAAAAGCAATAAAGTAAATGACACCAGATTTATAGTGGTTCGGTCTATAACCAGACCTACATCCACTCCTCAGAGGCACCCTCTGAGTATTGCACTAATATCATAAAGTGACTCTCCTTTAGCACTCACAGCAAGGCGGAGAAGCCTTTACAACACACTCTTTTCACCACTACCCGGTGCAGCAGAGAATCGTCATCCTTTTACACAATCCACAGTGCTGGCAGAGAACCGTCGTCCTTTTACACTCTCCTAGTGTGGGCAGAGAACCCTACGGCTGTTCACACTCTCCAAGTGTAGGCTGAGAACCTTCGTCCTTTTACACTCTCCTAGTGTGGGCAGAGAACCCTTCGGCTGTTTACACTCTCCAAGTGTCGGCAGAGAACCGGATCTCCTTGACTGATCTTCTCACAAGAATCTAGAAGAAAGAAGGAAAAGAGTGAAGAAATCCAATTTCACAAGTAGAGACTCTTACCTTAGTAATCCAAGTAAAGCCTTCTCGCTCCAATGGTAGGAATCATCCTTTGAATGCTCTCTTCCACTCTCTCCTTGGCTATTATCTCAAGAGGCACGAAGATCAAATGACAAAAAGATTGGGTGGTAGTCTAATTTGGACTATTTATACAAAAGACAAGAAAAACCGCCCAAAAACTGCAAGTTTCCAATTCTGTACGCAATGGATCGTCCTGTACGATCCTGGATCGTCCTGGACGATTTTACTTAAACGATCTGAAACGACCCAATTTGTATATGTGTACGAAATGACTTCGTACATATGATCGTCCTGTACAAACTAGGTTCGTCCAGTACGAACAGTTATTACATGGTCGGTTCTAGAAACTGCTGAAAACTGTTCTAAGTCGGTTAATCGTTTGGACGAAAATATGTTCGTCTGGACGAAAATTTTTCAGAGAGCCGATCGTCCTGGACGATTATTTATTTCGTCTGGACGAAAATTTTTTAGAGGACCAATCGCCACGGACGATAATTTGTTTTCATCTGGACGAAAAATTTCTAGTGACCTGATCGTCCGGTACGATATTTAATTTCGTATGTACGAAAATTTTCCAGAGGACCGGTCGCCTCGTACGATAGCAAAATTTGTCTGGACAAAAATTTTACAGAGAACCCATCGTCCGGGACGATAATAAATTTCGTCCTGGACGAATAGGACTTAGAAAATTTTTTTGAGCAAATTCCTATTCGTTCCAAGTGCTCTATAGGAGATAACTGACGGATCGTCCAGTACGATAAATATCATCCCGTACGATCAGTATAAAATTTTATGATCTCCTTATGTGTGTGTGTAAGTTTTTTATTCACTCAATTACAATCACTCCCTTTCAAAATTAAATCAAAGAAAATGCAAACTTCAAATAAACAAAATATCTCATGTTGAATTTGATTTGAAGTTATCGTAGTCTGGAGTCGAATTTTCCTGAAATGTTAGTACACACAAGAGCAAGTGCAAATCTTCTAAAATTGTTAGGAGATAACTATACATTTGAACAATAATGTTTGGAATCATCAAAACTACATAAGTTGCACAAATATAAATCATTCAAATAGCAACTATTCAAACAATCTCCCCCTTTTTGATGATGGCAAAACAATTTTTATTTGTATGGTTTCAAGTTAAACAAATCTCATATCTCCTAAACTCCCCCTGAATTGATGAGTACATTAAAATAAGGAGGCATAAAGAACAAAATTTTTATTTTTCTAAAATTTTAACACAAACAACTACAAAGTAAAAAAAAAAAAACTTACAAACAGAACAATCAAAACAGAAAATACAATAATTTCTCCCCCTTTTTGACAGCAACAAAAAGTGAAGAAGAAATAGACAAGAAATGTAAGTAATTATATAAAATTCATTTTTAAAATTTAATCTAAATTGTGATTGACATAGGGTATGCAATTTTAAACTAAAGATATTAGGTCAATCATAGAAATTCATAAAATTTAAGAAGTGATATAACATTGTAAGTAAGAAGAATTTATCAAAGATATGATTCAATTTAGACATTTGACTATAGAAAATCATTACAAGAGAGATGTATAAAAATTCTATATTTCAAAGTTCAATAGAATATAAATGAACATAAGATCAATTTGAATTAAGAGATTGAACGAATTTGGAAAGAAGAGAATTACCTCATGTGGCGCTTTGCGCATCTTTTTCAAAATTTTGGGGCACATTTTTGTGCATTTTTTCTTGGTTGGGCTTATTTTGTGTCTCTTTTTCACTTTGCAAATTTTTGCGAATTCCTTTTGATTTTTGTACATTTGTACAATGTTCAAGAGTAATTGAGACCAATTCTTTCCAAAATATATAATCTAAAATTTCAAATATTTCTTAGTGCATAAATATCACTTGAGCATAGAAATACAAAATAAGAAAACATCTAAATTGCAATAGTAATATTAATTTTTATGTAGTCTAAATGAATAGACATGAATTTAAAAGTTCTAATTACAACAAGTTATAAACAACTTATAAATTTAGAAAGACTAGATTTTCTAATATAGATAATCTCAAATTACAATCTAATTTAAGCACTATGAAGATTAAATAATACTAATGAAATTCATAAGCATTAACCACATTTCAAAACAAGTCTAATAAAAAAAAACTTTCATTGATACTAAAGAAACAGATTACATAAAAAGAAGAAAATACATTGAACTTAAAAAAAAAGAAAAACCAACATAAACACAAACACTTAAAAACAGACACGATAAAAACATAAAAAAAACAAATACAACAGACACACATAAAAACATTTCTACTGTTCTGGAGGAGGAGGAGGAGGAATGCCGCCAAAGAGGTTGAAGTAGGAGGCCATCAACATTACATTGGTATTAATTTCATGAACTTCATCTTTAATATTACCAATGTCTTGTTGCTGCTGCGTGAATTGAGCATCAAATTGATCAAACCTTTGATCAATGTGAGTCTCTAATCTATCAAATCTCTCAATCAGATTCTGGTAATCTGATTGAGAAGCAGAAGCTTGCACTCCTTCTTCTTCTTCCTCTTCTGAAGCACTGGCATGTGCTTTTTCTTTTTCTTTTTCCTCCTTGAAGAGCAATCTGAATGATGCATCGTTATAGTAAACTGGCTCTTCATATTCTTCATCAGGATGCACTATGTTGTATTTCTTTTCCAAAATATAAGTGATTAAGTGTCCTAATGAAATGTTCTTCTTCCTCTTCTGATCTGCATGTCCTATTTCTGAAAGCCCATAGATATGGTCTATGATAAGTTGGGCTTCGTCAATAGGATGTCTTTCCATGATTAAAAAGGTTAGAATAGAAAGGAGAGGGGTAATGTTAATCCTATCACCAACTTTAGGAATAATTGAGGATCTAAGGATATGCTGGATGATTCGGGCATCTTGGGTCATACCGGAGACTCTAGCAACATGATAAGTTATGCCTATTTCTCTAATCACCCTATTGATTTGAAACCATTTAAAGGAGGTTTCTGACATTAGGGTGTGGGCTCTATATCCCTCAGTTCTTAAGTTTAAAAATGCACCAAGGTCGTGCTTGGTGATCTCAACTTTTTGCTTAAAAACATAAGAACTAATGGTGGAGTGGTCAGAATTGAAACTCATGTTAGCTAGAAAGTAATGGTAGGTTTGCTTATTGTAGAAGTGGACGAGAGAAAGAATGAACTGAAATTGGGTTGAGGCGAAGAGGTGCAATACCCGAAATTTCAACTCAGTTTGAATAAGAATGCGAGAGGGAGTGATCTTTACGGATGCAAAACGAGGAAAAGATTCCTCATTCGCCTTAGAGAGAAAGTTGTCTGGGGCATTCCTATTTGGTTTCTTCACCAACACCTTTTGTCTTTTCCTAGAGGAGGCCATTGTTGATTTGATGTAGAAAGGGATTGAAAATGAAGTTTGGAAGTGTGATTGTCAAGTTTGAAAGCCTTCATATTTAAAGAAAAATGATACGTTCGTCATGGACAAAAATATTCGTCCTAGACGAAAAATTATCGTTCGTCTGGACGAAAAAATTCGTACAGACGATCCAATTCGTCCAAAATGTAACGGCTTTTTGTAATCAACACAACTTACGATGCGTCCCTTCGTACAGGCTTTTTGACTTGACCGATCGTACAGACGAAAAATTTTCGTACAGACGATCAAAAAGTAAATCGTTTTAATGACTCTTGAAAACCGTCCCCTACAATGAACCGACATATATTTGTCTGCACGAACGAAAATTTCATACAGACGAAGTTCATATTAAAAACTGTCTTATCCACTCAACCGCTGCATTCAATCGTCCCGACGTTTGAGAGAGAAAAGAAATTCGTCCTGGACGATCATCAGATCGTACAGACGATCTAATTAAAAACTGTTCTCAAAACGGTTAAAAATTCGCGCAAACTGTTCCTTCACACATCGTCCCGTACGAAACCAATTTCGTCCTGGACGATTTCCTCCAAAAAAAAATTTTTAATTTTGATTTTTTTTTTTTAAATTAAGAAAATCAACAAAAATATTCAAAAACACAGAAAACATAAAACAAAACCATAAATCCAAAAACAATTCATTCAAAACACACAAAATTTCATAAAATCAAAAAACAAAACAAAACAAATATCAATGTTGCAAAGACATTTTGTTTAAGCATTCAAATCAATAACACCAAGCCTTGTTCTTAAAGTACTGAAGGTATCAAAGTCTAAAGGTTTTGTAAAAATATCTGCAAGTTGATTTTTAGTTGAAACATGTATGAGTTCAATTTCTCCTTTGGATACATGATCCCTTATGAAATGATGCCTTATATCAATGTGTTTGGTTCTAGAATGTTGAATAGGATTTTTGGAAATGCAAATATCACTAGTATTGTCACAATAAATTGAAATAGTGCCTATAGTTAATCCTAAATCAATCAACTGTTGTTTTAACCAAAGTACTTGTGTCACACAACTTCCTAATGCAATGTATTCTGCTTCTGCAGTAGATAGTGCCACTGAATTTTGTTTTCTACTAGACCATGAAACTAATGAATTTCCAATGAATTGACATGTTCCAGAAGTACTTTTCCTATCCACTCTATAGCCTGCAAAGTCAGAATCTGAGTAACCAATAATTTCAAATAAAGAGCTAAACTTAGGATACCAAATTCCTAAGTTTTGAGTTCCTAGTAGATATCTTAAAATCCTTTTCACTGCTGTCAAATGTGATTCTTTTAGATCTGATTGAAATCTAGCACATAAGCAAACACTGAACATAACATCTGGTCGGCTAGCAGTCAAGTAAAGTAAAGATCCAATTATCCCTCTAAATTTCTTTTGATCAACAGATTTTTCCTTAAGGTCCTTATCCAACTGAACTGAAGAACTCATTGGTGTACTAACAGGTTTAGCATTGTCCATTTCATATTTTTTGAGGATGTCCTTAATATATTTAGTTTGACTAAGAAAAGTACCTTCCTCAAGTTGCTTAATGCTAAATCCTAGAAAGTAATTTAAATCTCCCATTAGACTCATTTCAAATTCACTACTCATTGTTTTAGAAAAATCATCACAAAGATGTTTATTTGAAGATCCAAAGATAATGTCATCCACATAAATTTGAACAATAAGTATATCCTTTCCAATTTTCCTCAAAAAGAGAGTTGTATCCACACTTTCTTTTTCAAAAGATCTTTCAAGTAGGAAGGTGCTTAACCTCTCATACCAAGCCCTAGGTGCCTGTTTCAATCCATATAATACCTTTTTTAATTTGAAAACATGATTTGGAAATTTAGAATTTTCAAAACTTGGAGGTTGTTCTACAAAAACATCTTTCTCAATTACCCCATTTAAAAAGGCACTTTTGACATCCATTTGAAACAATTTAAAACCTTTAAAACAGGAAAAGGCTAGTAAAACCCTAATTGCTTCAAGTCTAACTACAGGGGCAAAAGTTTCCTCAAAATCAATTCCTTCAATTTGATTATACCCCTTAGCTACTAATCTAGCCTTATTTCAAATGACTACTCCTGAGTCATTCATTTTATTTTTGAACACCCACTTGGTTCCAACAACACTTTGATCTTTTGGCCTTGTAGTTAGTTCCCAAACTTTATTTCTTACAAATTGATTTAACTCTTCTTGCATGGCCAATATCCAAAATTCATCTGAAAGTACTTGATCAATGTTAGTGGGTTCAATAGTTGAAATAAAGGCTGAATGATTGACTTCCTTGTTTAATACACGCCTAGTTCTAACACCCTCACTTGGTTCACCTATAATCAATTCCTTTGGGTGGTTTTTAGAAAATTTCAAATCTCTAGACAAAGGGTCTTCTCTTTCTAAATTTTCTTCCACATTTTCTTTCAAATTTAATCTATCAAACTTTTGGGAGTTTTCTTCAATTTCTTCTTCAACAACATTTGGCTCTTCCATGTTTCCATTTTCATCAAAAACAACATGTGTGGTTTCTTCAATGACTAAAGTTCTTTTGTTGAATACTCTATAAAATTTTCCAACACTTGAATATCCAACAAAAATTCCTTCATCTGATTTTGGATCAAATTTTCCTAAGGCAGATTTTCCATTATTATGTATGAACACCTTGCAACCAAATACATGCAAATGAGACAAATTTGGTGTTCTACCTTTTAGCAACTCATAGGGTGTTTTATTCAAATTTGATCTCACATTCACCCTATTAAGAACATAGCATGCAGTGCTAACCGCCTCAGCCCAAAAATATCTAGGAAGCGAGTATCTGCTAACATTGCTCGGGCGGCTTCTATTAATATTCTGTTCTTTCTTTCAACTGTTTGAATAGTTGCTATTTGAATGATTTATATTTGTGCAACTTATGTAGTTTTGATGATTCCAAACATTATTGTTCAAATGTATAGTTATCTCCTAACAATTTTAGAAGATTTGCACTTGCTCTTGTGTGTACTAACATTTCAGGAAAATCAGACTCCAGACTACGATAACTTCAAATCAAATTCAACATGAGATATTTTGTTTATTTGAAGTTTGAATTTTCTTTGAATTAATTTTGAAAGAGAGTGATTGTAATTGAGTGAATAAAATCTCACACACACAAATAAGAAGATCTTAAAATTCTATACTGATCGTACATGACGATATTTATCGGACTGGACGATCTGTCAGTTATCTCCTATAGAGCACTTGGAACGAATAGGAACTTGCTCGAAATTTTTTTTTCTAAGTCCTATTCGTCCAGGACGAATTTTATTATCGTCTAGGACGAATTTTATTATCGTCCCGGATGATGGGTTCTCTAGAAAATTTTCGTCCAGACAAATTTTGCTATCGTACGAGGCGACCGATCATCTAGAAAATTTTCGTACAGACGAAATTAAATATCGTCCAGGACGATCGGGTCTCTGGAAATTTTTCGTCAAGACGAAAACAAATTATCGTCAGTGGCGATTGGCCCTCTGGAAAATTTTCGTCCAGACGAAATAAATAATCGTCCAGGACGATCGGCTCTCTGGAAAATTTTCGTCCAGACGAACATATTTTCGTCCAGACGAACATATTTTCGTCCAAACGATTAACCGACTTAGAACAGTTTTCAGCAGTTTCTAGAACCGACCTTGTAATAATTGTTCGTACTGGACGAACCTAGTTCGTACAGGACGATCAGCTGTACGAAGTCATTTCGTACACATATACAAATTGGGTCGTTTCAGATCGTTTAAGTAAAATCGTCCAGGATGATCCAGGATCGTACAGGACGATCCACTGCGTACAGAATTGGAAACTTGCAGTTTTTGGGCGGTTTTTATTGTCTTTTGTATAAATAGTCCAAATTAGACTGCCACCCAATCTTTTTGTTATTTGATCTTCGTGCATCTTGAGAGAATAGCCAAGGAGAGAGTGGAAGAGAGCATTCAAAGGAGGATTCCTACCACTGGAGCGAGAAGGCTTCACTTGGATTACTAAGGTAAGATTCTCTACTTGTGAAATTGGATTTCTTCACTCTTTTCCTTCTTCCTTCTAGATTCTTGTGAGAAGATCAGTCAAGGAGATCCGGTTCTCTGCCGACACTTGGAGAGTGTGAACAGCCGAAGGGTTCTCTGCCCACACTAGGAGAGTGTAAAAGGACGAAGGTTCTCTGCCTACACTTGGAGAGTGTGAACAGCCGTAGGGTTCTCTGCCCACACTAGGAGAGTGTAAAAGGATGACGGTTCTCTGCCAGCACTGTGGATTGTATAAAAGGACGACGGTTCTCTGCCGCACCGGGTAGTGGTGAAAAGAGTGTTTTGTACAGGCTTCTCCGCCTTGCTGTGGGTGCTAAAGGAGAGTCATTTTGTGGTATTAGTGCAATACTCAGAGGGTGCCTCTGAGGAGTTGATGTAGGTCTGGTTATAGACCAAACCACTATAAATTTGGTGTCATTTACTTTATTGCTTTTACGTTTTCGCACTTTAAATTTCAGTTTTAACAACTCTGTGGTTGAAAAACATTTTTCTACAAACTTTAAAAGAAAATTTTATTTCGGTTCAACTTTATCATTAAGAGGGTTTAAAATTTTTAAAACTACCAATTCACCCCCCTCTTGGTAGCCGTGGGACATTTACTTAGGCTTAACAACCTAATTACCAGACTCAACATCAACTACTCCATTTTGTGTAGGAGTTCTAGGTGCAGAAAAATTGTGATCAATCCCCTTTTCTTTACAGAAATCTTCAAATCTTTCATTTTCAAATTCTCCTCCAAGATTACTTTGTATAGAAATTATTTCATATCCTAGTTTTCTTTATATCCAAGTTGAAAAATTTCTGAATTCCTCAAATGATTCACTCTTATGAAAAAGAAATTTAACCCAGGTGAATCTTGAAAAATCATCTACTATAACAAATCCATATACCTTTCCTCCTAGACTAACAGTGCTTACAGGTCTAAAAAGATCCATGTGTAGAATTTCTAAAGGTTTACTGGTCCTAAGATCTTTATTGGACTTAAAAGAGGACTTCACTTATTTTCCTAATTGACATGCATCACTTAGATGGTCCTTGGTAAAGTCTAGTTTAGGTATTCCTCTCACCAAATTCTTTTGGGTAATTTTTCTAAGATTTTTCATACTAGAATGACAAAGTCTCCTATGCCAAAGCCATGATTCATCATAAACAGTTTTCAAACAAAAAGCAGTAGGAGATTGAATACAATTTAAATCTAGCATGTAGACATTATTTACCCTTTTTCCATTTAAAACAATTTTCACATTTAGGCTAATTATGCAGCTAGTAGGTAAAAATTTTACATTATAGCCCTTATCACATAGCTGACTTATGCTAAGCAAATTATGTTTTAAGCCTTCAACTAATAAAACATTGTCTATAAAAAAGTTTTTCAAATTTCCAATCATACCTGATCCAACCACTTTCTTTGTGGTATTATCTCCAAGTGTAACCTTGCCTCCACTCCTGGCTTCCAGCGTTATGAATTGAGCAGTATCTCCAGTCATGTGCTTTGAACATCCGCTGTCCAGGTACCATATACTCTCATGAGGTCTTGTGTGAGAGCATTCATGCAAAATTCTCAAATATTAGACCTGGGAACCCAAACTAGTTTGGGTTCACCTTTATGAAATTTATAATCAGATGCATGTATGATATGTCTAGTTTTATGCATCTTAGTTCTCCACACCAAATTAGGTTTCATCTTTAAAGTGCAGGTGTGAGATATATGTCCCAAAAATCTACAATTATTACATTTAACATTAGGAAAAATATTCCTATGTTTTCTTTCATATGATTGTCTTCTAAGGGATTTCATGAATTTAGGATAATATTTAGGATTTGTAAAATCTTCAAGTTTAGGGGGGTTCCTATTATCCTCGAGAGCTCTTATAGTGAGTTTGTAAAATGAATTCATATCCTCCAAGATTTGATTGGTATAATTGATTCTATATGTCTTGCTCTCATATTCATCCTTAAATTTCTTAAATTCTTTTTCAAGTTCAGCATAGGATGATTTTAAATCTCAAAATTTTTATTCAAGTCATCATATTCATCAAGTAGTTTCATGTGGTTGCTATCAATTAAAGCATGATCTTTCCTAAGGATTTCGTGTTTCTTATTAAGCTCTTCTAATTCTAAAACTACACTAGCATGCATCTTTTTCATTTTCCTATATGCATCATGCATGTGTTCAGAAACTTCAAACAATTCATTATAGGTTAAATCACATACCTCTTCTTTATCTGATTGTTCAACTTTATTTGCCATCAAGCAAAGGTTGGTGACTTCTTCTTCTTTTTCAGTCTCAGATGAGTCTGAAGCTGAGTCCGCCCAAAAAGTCTTTTGAAACTTCTTCTTGCCCTTCTTTACCATTGGTTTCTCCTCTACCTTCTCCTTGCTAGGAGTGGCTTTGAGTTTTGGACAATCAGTCTTTATATGACCTGATTTCCTGCATTCATAACAAATCACTTCATTAGAAACCTTGCCATTTCTGTTATACTTACCTCTATTCCATTGCTGGCGTCTCTTCTGCTTCCTCTTTAAAAAGCTTCTGAATTGTCTAGTCATCAGTGCAATATTGTCTTCATCCTCAGGTTGTGAGTGTTCACTTTCTGACTCTTCCACATTTAGTGCAATATTCTTGTCCTTTCTTGGTTCACCTGCATCAATCTTTCTTTGACTTACTCCTTGCTCGTAAGCAATGAGTGAACCAAGAAGATTGTCAATTGAATAAATGTTCAGATCTTTAGACTCTGTAATTGCAGTAATTTTAGCATCGTATGCAGTAGGTAAACAACGAAGAATCTTATTGACCATTTCAGCATTAGTTAATTCCCTACCAAGTGCATGCAAAGAGGTGACAATTTGAGTGAATCTTGTGTACATGTCAGATATAGATTCATTAGGTTTCATGCGAAATAATTCGTAGTCATGTAACAAGTTATTGAGTCTTGATTGCTTAACCTCATTTGTCCCTTCATAAGTAATACAAAGTCTATCTCATATGTCTTTTCCGCTTTTACAAGTGGAAACTCGCATGTAGTCTTCAGATTTTAAAGCACAAAAGAAACTATTTAAACATTTCGCATTTAATTGTGCTAAGTCACGTTCTTCTATAGTCCAATCTGCATAGGGTGTATCTACCCTTATTCCATCAACTAATCTAGTTAGTTTTGAGTAACCTTCCTGGACTAGCATCCACATGCGATAATCAAGTGACTGTAAGAAAGTAGACATGTGTTTTCCAAAAATCAATAGGAATATTGTCAAACAGTTGAGGTCTAGTGATAGAGTAACCCTCAGGTGTGTTTCGGTTTCCAAATGTAGCCATCTACGTTAATCAAAAAGTAGTTCAAACTTATGATTTTGAAACTATGCTCTGATACCACTTGTTGAGTCCAGTAATTAGGTTGTTAAGCCTAAGTAAATGTCCCACGGCTACCAAGAGGGAGGTGAATTGGTAGTTTTAAAAATTTTAAACCCTCTTAATGATAAAGTTGAACCGAAATAAAATTTTCTTTTAAAGTTTGTAGAAAATTGTTTTTCAACCACAGAGTTGTTAAAACTGAAATTTAAAGTGCGGAAACATAAAAGCAATAAAGTAAATGACACCAGATTTATAGTGGTTCGGTCTATAACCAGACCTACATCCACTCCTCAGAGGCACCCTCTGAGTATTGCACTAATACCACAAAGTGACTCTCCTTTAGCACCCACAGTAAGGCGGAGAAGCCTTTACAACACACTCTTTTCACCACTACTCGGTGCGGCAGAGAACCGTCGTCCTTTTATACAATCCACAGTGTAGGCAGAGAACCGTCATCCTTTTACACTCTCCTAGTATGGGCAGAGAACCCTACGGCTGTTCACACTCTCCAAGTGTAGGCTGAGAACCTTCGTCCTTTTACACTCTCCTAGTGTGGGCAGAGAACCCTTCGGCTGTTTACACTCTCCAAGTGTCGGCAGAGAACCGAATCTCCTTGACTGATCTTCTCACAAGAATCTAGAAGGAAGAAGGAAAAGAGTGAAGAAATCCAATTTCACAAGTAGAGACTCTTACCTTAGTAATCCAAGTGAAGCCTTCTCGCTCCAGTGGTAGGAATCCTCCTTTGAATGCTCTCTTCCACTCTCTCCTTGGCTATTCTCTCAAGAGGCACGAAGATCAAATGACAAAAAGATTGGGTGGCAGTCTAATTTGGACTATTTATATAAAAGACAAGAAAAACCACCCAAAAACTGCAAGTTTCCAATTCTGTACGCAATGGATCGTCCTGTATGATCCTGGATCGTCCTGGACGATTTTACTTAAACGATCTGAAACGACCCAATTTGTATATGTGTACGAAATGACTTCGTACATATGATCGTCCTGTACGAACTAGGTTCATCCAGTACGAACGGTTATTACATGGTCGGTTCTAGAAACTGCTGAAAACTGTTCTAAGTCGGTTAATCGTTTGGACGAAAATATGTTCGTCTGGACGAAAATTTTCCAGAGAGCCGATCGTCCTGGACGATTATTTATTTCGTCTGGACGAAAATTTTCCAGAGGACCAATCGCCACGGACGCTAATTTGTTTTCGTCTGGATGAAAAATTTCCAGAGACCTGATCGTCCGGTACGATATTTAATTTCGTCTGTACGAAAATTTTCCAGAGGACCGGTCGCCTCGTACGATAGCAAAATTCGTCTGGACGAAAATTTTACAGAGAACCCATCGTCCGGGAGGATAATAAATTTCGTCCTGGACGAATAGGACTTAGAAAATTTTTTCGAGCAAATTCCTATTCGTTCCAAGTGCTCTATAGGAGATAACTGACGGATCATCCAGTACGATAAATATCGTCCCGTACGATCAGTATAAAATTCTATGATCTCCTTATGTGTGTGTGTAAGTTTTTTATTCACTCAATTACAATCACTCCCTTTCAAAATTAAATCAAAGAAAATGCAAACTTCAAATAAACAAAATATCTCATGTTGAATTTGATTTGAAGTTATCGTAGTCTGGAGTCGGATTTTCCTGAAATGTTAGTACACACAAGAGCAAGTGCAAATCTTCTAAAATTGTTAGGAGATAACTATACATTTGAACAATAATGTTTGGAATCATCAAAACTACATAAGTTGCACAAATATAAATCATTCAAATAGCAACTATTCAAACAAGCTTTGCTAGGATGGATGGTATAAGTTATGATGGCTTAGAGTCTAGAAGAGATGAACTTAGTAATGATTTTACATAAGGTATTACAAAGAGGTATGGGACTATAACGAGAAGATTTTATAATTAAGAACTATTGTAATAACTTTAACCTATTTTGGAATGTAGCTTTTTAAGAAGAAATGTTTGACTCCTTTACAAAATAGATTACCAATTAATTCCAAAGAGGAGGAAAAAAACTCAAAGGTGAAGCCATTAAAGACATGAGCATAATTCTTGAGAGAGAAGATAATAACATTTTTACTTTACCATCAATGATAGGAGTAATAAGGAGGGAGATTAGGTTGAGGGGAACTTTATTTCTAGCAAGCAAAAGGAGGGATTGTTTAACATTATCTATGGTAAGATTTAAAAGGATCTTGAAGTGGGAGGAGGAAGCTTCCATAATATTATGAGAATCTAAGAGAGCCCCTAAAGGAGTGGGGAGCTTTCTAATGTGATTGTGTACCATTCATCCTTTCTTTAATCTTTCCATACGAGAACTTGAGGTCATCTTCCCTTTTAGAAAGCCACTTCATTTTAACTCTTTGGAACCAAGAAGATTAGGAGGCATAAGGGATATAAAGGGCATCACTTATACATTTATGGTGAGCATTATGCAAATAATTAAGGGGTTCATATTGGAGCCTTTGAAGGTAGTGGTTTTGACGCTCTTTAAGGTATTTTATCTTAGAGATGATGTAATTAGATGATGTTCGTTTCTTCCCTTTGATGGATTTTTTGATTTCTACAATTTTTTCTACAAAGAGCAAATAGGGTATCCTAAGGTGTTGGAGAGGGAAACCAAGCACAAGAATTATTGGATCTTTACTTTATTTGACAGCTAGCATACCACATATTATATTTAGTATTTGTTTGTGTGCTAGATTTTAATCAGATTCAAAAGAATCACATTTGAAAATAGTAAAAAAGAATTTTGATATATCTTTTGGGAACTCAGAACTTAGGAATTTTGTATCCAAAATACAACTCTTCATTTGAAATTATTGTATATTCAGATTCAAACTTTACAAGTTGTAGGGTTAATTGAAAGAGTACATCTGAAACTTGTTAATTTATAAGAAATGCTTTAGTTTCTTGGTCCAGTAAAAAATAAAATTTTATATCCCTATCTACTGCTGAAGCTGAATACATTTCCTTAGGAAGTTGTGTGGCATAAGTTCTTTGGTTGAAATGATAATTAATTGATTTAGGATTTATAATAGGCATAATTTCAATTTATTATGATAATACTAGTTTCATTTACATTTAAAAAAATCTTATTTAACATTTTAGAATCAAACATATATATATAATGCATCATTTCATTGGGGATCATGTATCCAAAGGAGAAATTGAATTGACTCATGTTTCAACTGAAAATTAACTTGCAGACATTTTTACAAAACCACTAGCCTTTGATACTTTTAGTACATTAAGAATAAGGTTAGGTGTGATTTATCTTAATGCTTAGATAAATTCTTCTGCAAACTTGATATGATTGTTATGTATGTTTTTCTATTTTTTGTTTGTAAATATTTTTATTTGTGTGTGTTTTTTTATTTTTGTTTCTGTGTTTAGTTTGTTTTTTGGACATGTATCATTTATGAAAAGTTTTGTTTCTAGTTTTTTCATGTTGAATTTTCAAAGTGAATAATTCATACTATACAAAATTATTTTTGTATTGTACAAACTAAGTAGCATGCATGTTGGTTTGGAGTTAAATGCATAAAATTTAGATTTTCTCATATATATCATAATGTACGTTGAAATCATCATCCTGTATAATCTGTATACATTCGTTTGTATGCATATAGATGATTATCCGGGTTGAATAAGTTATTATAACTGATGTACATACAAAATTTTACTTCATCTGTATGAATCACATGTCATTCTCTATGGGGGACGAACCTAACTGTTATTAAAATGATCTTAATTAATTGATCATCCCGGATGAACATCTATTCTTCTGTACGATTGTATGGTCAAAATGTCTATACGAAAGGATGCTTCATAAATTGTGTGATTATGAAAAGTCATTTCATTTTGGACGTTATCATTCACCCATATGAAAATGTTTTTGTCCTGTACAATCCCAAGATCGTACGTACGAATAACTTTTTGTACTGTATGAAGGGTCATTTTTCTTTAAATAGGAGGCCTTTAGAGTTCATTTTCATTCACTTCTAAACTCTCCTTGAATCCTTCCAGAGTCATCAACCTAGGAATGGCAAGTTCTAGCAAGCGTTCTTGAGTTTCTAAGGGTTTATCATCCAGGAGTGGTGATGATAACTTTCTATCTAGAAGTAATGAGGATTAATTCTTTAGGTTTATAGCCTCTAAAATCACTCCCTCAAGACTAATGATTCAAGATGAAATCCACTTTTCAGTTATGCCTCTATTTTCTTCAACCCAGTTCTCCTTCATTTTGACTTTGATACATGCTTATCATAAAGAGACCTTTCACTATTTCTTAGCAAATATGAGTTTTAGTGAGGATGAGAGTAGGATAACATCATTTGTCAAAAAGTAATGGGTAGAAATCACTAAGGAAGATCTAGAAATGTTTATGCACCTAAGAATTCAAGGGACTAGAGCACACACTATGACCTCTAAATATGACTATAATTGGTCTGAGATAAAAAAAATTCTTAGAGGGGTTACTCAAGTTGGTCACTTGGCTAGAGTCTACACTTTAAATCAAAATGCCAGGATCATCTAACATGTTTTAAGAACCTCAATCATTCCTAAAGATGGTGATCACATAAACATGACTCCTCTTCTATCCACTGTAACATATTTGATCATGACTAGACAACCAATTGATAAAGTACAACTCATTCTAGATTACATTTATAACCTTTCTAAAATTGGGTTTCCTTCACATAAGAGGAAGAAAAATATTGCTCTCATACATTTAGTGACCTACATATTAGTAAAAAAATACAACATAATTCATCCTGAAATTCCCACTAAAATGCCAATATATATACTTCACTGATGCCTCTTTTCGATCTCTTTTTGGGATGAATGTGAATTTTAGTGATGATACTGAGGGAGAAGGGGGAGCACCAGCACCTGCTTAGGGACCTGATTAGAACTATTTTTAGGAGATGGTCAGTCGATTAGATCAAATGGAGAGTCATTTTGATCAAATTCGGACTCATTTAAATCAACAGGATGCATAGTACCAACAAGATATGGGATGGATCCGAGGTTAGTTTGACTTGGTGAACATGAATGTAGCTATGATGAATAGCTATTTCTCAATCTTCAACTAGCCTCCTCCTCCAGATCAGGGTCCTTCAGAGTTTTAGTTGTATTTCTTTAAAGTTGTTTATGTTAGTCCTTACCTGATGATGTTAGTTTTTATTTCTTTCTATTATACTTTTTTTAGGATTGTGTTGTTGTTATGATTTTCAGAAGTTATGATGATTGATATCAATGGCTGTAATATATTCGATCTTTATTTGATATTAATAAAAAAATGTAACGTTTTATTTATTTGTTTTTATTTCTTGTTTGAAATGTGAATTTGCCTATATGAAAATCCTATTTTAATTTATCTAAAAGTGTTATAAATTAACTTGCATTATAAAATTAATTTCATTATGAAATCTACTTTTTCAAAAAAAAAAAAAAAAAAAAAAAAAGTTAACTTATAACTTGATCAAGATAAGAATATCAATCTCATGTTTCTTTTTAGGCAAACATAACTTGAATATTATTATTACAATTTTAATATCTTATTATTATTTTTTTCTTTTTTAAATATAATTATTTTTGTAATTAAAAAAAAATTGTTGTTTAGATTTATAATTTTGGATAGATCAAATAAAAAAAATAGAAGAAAGGGGAGTATATCAAAAAGAAATATACCATGTGTACAAAATTTGAAAGAATGTGCAATGGTTTACAAAATGAAAAGAGACACAAAATTAGCCCAATTATAAAAAGATGCACAAAGTATGACACAAACATTTAAAAAGATGCTCAATGTCACCATTTGAATTTTATTTCTTTTCTTTATTATTTAATCTTTCTTTCAAATCAATCTAATTTTAATTTAATTATATCATATATTAAAAATTGAAATAAACTAATCTTCTTTTCATCACTTTTGCAATAATCATCCTTATCAAATTGTTTATAATGTTTCATAACCTTGGTAAACTTTTCTTATCTAAGTTGTTCCTTAATTTAAACTTTTTGATTTTTTTTTTCATCTTATATAATTAACTTTGTTATTGTAATTATATTTCAATCTCTTTCAAGATCAATTATTATAGTTTATCATTTGACATCTTTCATTTCAACATTCTTATTCATTTTTTATTGTTGTTAAAAGGGGGAGTATTATTATTATTTGTTTTGTGTATTATATTTTTATTTTATGTATTGTGTTTCGTGTCTTGTGTTTGCATCCTTGTGTTTTTATTTGTTGTTGTTTGTTTTTTATATTAAAAAAAAAACAAAATACAGTGAGCTTTTTATGGAATTTTCCTATATTAACATATCTTATTTTTTTAGAGGGAGATAATGTGAAATTATTAACTCAAATAATTATTATTTTGCCATCATTAAAAAGGGGGAGATTATTAATATTATTGCAACTTAGTTTTTCAAATGTTAAGATTCATGCAACATATATGTTTTTGATGATTCTAAATATTATTATTTTAATTAAAATTTCTCATAACATATTTTGGATGTATTATTTTTTATGTTTGTGTGTACTAACATTTCAAGAAAATCATACTCAAGATTGTTGAAGACTTCAAATCATATTAGATTAAGGTTCATTATAAAAGAAGTCTGTATTATTTCATTTTATTGAATCAGAGAGTGTGTGATTGTAATTGAGTAACTGTGTACAAACACACTTTGGGATTGTTTAAAATTGTAAAATTTTTTAACTGATACTCTGTACGAACTCTTTTCATACGGGATGATTTGTTTAGTTATTTTCCCTTACGAGTAGTCAAACTAACTACATGTAGAAAATTTTTCTAAGTACTGATCATATTGTACGAAGCACATTCGTATGTATATCATCTAGAGTATGAATTAGACGGGTCCCTTTTCATGTCTATGAACTTAAAAATTTTCTTAAATGATCGTATTGTACAATGTCGTCATCGTATGTACATCGTCTAGAGTACGAATTGGACGGGTCCCTTTTCATCCCGATGAATTTAAAATTTTTTTGAACTGATCGTACTGTACGATGTTGTCATCGTACGTACATCGTCTAGAGTATAAAATATGGGGCCTTTCTTTGTCCCGACAAAGATGAAATTTTTTTTAATTGTTCATACAGTACACACTTGGTTTATACTAAACGATCATCGTATACGAAGTCATTTTGTACCGATTCACAAAAGGTTCGTAAATAATATTTTTTAAAATGTTCGCACGTACGAATATACGATCGTACACGCTCAAAATATAAAATTTTCATTTTCTGGACATTTTTTCATGTCTTTCATATAAAAGGTCCTTAAAAACTGACATGAATAGTGTCATTCTTCGTATTTTTTTAATGGCAAGTGAAAGAGAGAGTGTGGGAGAGTGTTTAAGAGAAATTTCTTGCCAGTGGAGTATGAAGGGTTTATGTTTTTGGTTATCACTCTTCTTTTCTTCTTTCTAGTCGCTCGTGAGAATATCTTTAAAGAAAATCTGGTTTTCTGTCGACACTTAGAGAGTGTGAACAAACGACGGTTCTCTACCAACACTTGGAGAGTGTGAACAGATGATAGTTCTCTGCTGACACTTGTAGTGTATGAAAGGACGACGGTTCTCTATCGCATCAAGAATTGGTGGAAGAGAGGATTTGTAAAGGCTTTTCCACCTTGATGTGGGGGAAAAAGGAGAGTCACTTTGATAATAGTGTAATACCAAAAGAGGGAGTCTTCAGGATATGGATGTAGGTCGTGTTTGACCAAACCACTATAAATATTTGTGTCATTTTTAATTTCTATGTTTTGTTTTATCTTTTGCACTTTGATATTTGTGGTTGAAAACAAAAATTAAAAAGATAATCAAAGTTGGAAAATTATTTAAAAAAAAATTCTATTAAAAATCAAAGAGAATTTTTAAAAATTACCAATTCACTCCCCCTCTTAGTTAGCCTTGGGACAATTGCTTAGGTTTAACAACCTATATGAAATCAATAGATTTGACTATCACTATATATTTTAACTTGCTACTCATCCATTCATGAGAAATAAGGATATTTTCATGAATAATAAAGTTAAAAAATTTTAGCCTCAACCAAGATTAATTAGTAACTAGATATTAAAAATAATATATGATACCTATAACTATTGATGCTTCTACACTAGCATAAATAAAGTTTTAGGTTATACAGTTTAGCATAATTGGATAAAAAAGAGTAATTTTTCAATATGACCCTAATAGAGAATAAACTTAATTAGACATTAATTAGATATTATGTATATTGAGAAGAGTACTTTTGATGACATATTCAATTCTATAAAAGATGTGAAAGGTAAATCAAAAGATATTTTGAAGACAAGATTATACCTGAAAGAGTACTGTAGGATAAAATATCTTAACTCAAAGATGGTGGAAATGGTAAATTTTTTAAGCCAAAAGCCTCTTTTTTTTAGTCATACTAAAATAGGAAAGAGTAGTATGTAAGTGGGTCTAAAACTTGAAAATGTCAAATGTGTACACTTTAAATTTAAGTAGACGTGCAGACAAGCGATCAAATAAATTATTTAGAAAGAATAATCGTAACTATCACATCTTCATGGAGTTTTTGCTACCTATAGCATTTAGCTTCCTTCCAGATTTAATATTAAATCCTTTTATTAAACTTAATATTTTCTTAAAAAATTAAATTCAATAAGATTGAATAAAAATGAATTAATACAGAGTGAGCAAAATATTGTATTTATTCAACGTAATTATGAAAAAATTTATTCCTATTTTTTTTTAACTCCATGGAGAATTAACCTATGCATTTATCATGTGATGTAATAATAGGTGGTTAAGTATAATATTATTGGATCTATCCATTTGTGAGGTACATGCATTTGTTTTGTCTTAGTTATAAAAAATTTGTTCATTTGAATATCATTCTAAATCACTTATTGTAGTGAATATATCCACACAAGTTAAAAATAATAATGAAGAATAAAGCACACCTAGAAGAGTCAATATGTGAAGCATATGTCTCACATGAGACCACCCAATTTTATTATTACTACTTCAAACCACTTGTTGTAAGCTATTGAATAAAATTTCATGACAATATAGATGTGGAGGAGGAGAGTACAACTCAATCAACATTCTTACAAGGTGATATTAACTCACATGGGAAATAGGTATAGCTCAATAAGCTCTAGTTATTCCTCTAACCAGTATGATGATGTTGTATTATCTCACATTTTTTTGGCAAATTTAGGAGGGCGTACAACATAGTAGCCTTGATCCTCTTATCTGTTAGATATCTAGATGTATATTTTTCTAATGGCTTCCCATGTGAGTTAAAAATTGATACATCTAAATAGCAATCAGCTATTCCTTTTTAACCCGTAGTGGTTTGATCCAGTCCTAAATAAAGATATGGGTACATGCTATTTATAGTATAACTGAAGTAAAGAAAAATAAGAGAAATGATAAATTTGATTTATAGCACACTTTGCAAAGTAGGTTTATTGTGCTAGATATCCAACTAGAGTGAGAGATAAAAAACAATTGGCTTGTAGTTATCAAAACTAAATCTTGAGGTACCATTGAGAGCCATGATATGACACAGGTTATGCATCAAGAAATAAGAATATAATATTTTAGTGGACCAACCCCATGCAGTAATATTGACGACCATACATTCAAAGTTACTGAGATACATTTGGAAGAAATTCAAAGTGATAGTTATGACAGTTGTACCAATGAGTTATTTAATGAAGAAACATTGAACTCAAGTGAATTCCCATCTAGTGATGATCTTGAATGCTAAGTATGTTTATTTTATTTTTATTTATTGTTGTAAAACTACAACTATATTTTAGTTTATTTTATTTTTATTTATAGTACACCGCCTTTTCATGTTTTATTTATTGTATAACCAATATTTTTATGTTTCTTTTTTTGAATAATGAATATTTGATCCATTTGTTTTTTTATATGGATTTTAGGGATGAGCCTTCTCATAGATATATTACATCTATTTTTGGTTGGCGGAAGAATGTAACCACTAGCCCAATTGGGGAAAGACATATTGAATGGTTGTTTTTATCATAGCCTACCATGAAGAATGAGGCTACTCCTTTTGTTCCAACCCCTACTGACAGTATCCAACGCTTCCCTTCACTATATCTTATGCAAGCCGTCCCCCTCTACCCATATTATCCCCCACCACCATCTTAAAGAGACTATTTTCTTGCAATAGCTTACTTGCACCCATTAATGCCAAGAGGTTCATCAAAGGATTTATGTATATATATATATATATATATATATATATATATATGTATTACAAGGAGAGAGAGAGAGAGAGAGAGAGAGAGAGAGAGAGAGAGAGAGAGAGAGAGAGAGAGAGAGAGAGAGAGAGAGATTTATATGTATTTCATATGTTTCAAGAAGATTATGTATGACTTCATGATGCTCAGACCTAGGCTTCTATTGGTAAGGGATCCTCTATAGGATCAACATAGTACTCATAATATAGTATGTGTTCGCACGCAGTGGGAGGCATGTAGAATAGAAGAGTGTACAGATTATGATTATAAGCTTATGCATACAAAGCATAATTTTGCAACTCAATAGCCTTTACAAATAGCACCATTGAGGAGTTATTAAGTTGAAAGATGATAGCTCTGACAGAGTAAATAGAATAGATGCAACATGTATAAGATGATATACTAACACATCAAAGTCAAAAGCAAACTAAGTGTTGAGCATTCATGAAGCAGTATTATCAAGAGCTGACTCAAGAAGCTTAGGAGAGTGATAAGACGAATGATGTTTAGTTGGAAGTTTTTCATGTCCTTCCTTTGATGTATCATTTAAGTACTAATTCAAAACATATGAGTATAATGTTTGAATTGGTTGTTTTATTAAAATTGTTATTTAAATTGGTTTGGCTTACAATTATATTATTATGATATATGTGTTATTTTGTTATTATATGTTCCTTATTTTTTTAGTCATAAGAGAAATTATATGAAAGGGAATTTTTTATTTTTTTCAATAGGGTTCTGATGGATTTTTTGTCGTCAATGGCTGATACAGGTATCTAGCAAAAAAATTTTTTTGTTGCGAGAAACTTAAGGAAATTGCGCGATTTTGCAATGACTTTTTTCCTTTTCTAATGAAAATGAAGAAAGATTTTCTTATGATGTCCTAAATCCAACGTAATCCACCAGTAGATTTCTCCATTGAAAAAGGTGAAATTTCCCATAGTGAGTAAGGATAGTTTGCATAGTTGTACTCTTTTGTTGGACATGATTGCAATGGCTAAAAGCAGTATGAGAAAGTGAGAGGTAGAGGGAGAGAGCTATAAAAATTAAGAGAACCCAAAAAACTAAAATTTAATATATAATGATATTTATTTGTATAATATTTAATTTGTTAAATAAAATCTAAAATGACAACTTCTTTCCTGTTTTCACAAACTTATAGTTTTAGCAGGTTATGAAAAAACTCTTCTCCTTCACACACCCGTGGTTATATTGATGCCATTTTTCAATGAGATTTCGTCAATTATTTTTCAATCTCTTCTTTTTCATCGTGGATTCTTCGAAAGCTATCGGTCCTATCAATGTCCTTTCTGTAATGAGATCCCTTTATGATTTCCTCACCTCTTTCTTATTGTCGAAGGTCTCAAGATTTTGAATATGAGCAAGCATACATGTTGAAAAAAGATTAAAATAATAATAATTTAGTAAATAGAAAGTTTTTAAGTTTAAATATGTCAGTAGAATAGTTTTAAGTGTTATGCATATAAATCCTTAAAAAAACTAATACATACTTAATAGATGTGAGAACAAGGTTGATTTTTTTTTTTTAATTTACTCATGGTATTATTTTTTAACAACCAAGCCCCTAAAAAAGTATTTATGATTGAGGAAACCTAATTCATAATTATTAGAGAAAAATATTTTAATACTTTAACTATGAACAAGATAGGTTCATATGCAGTTAAATAAAAAGAATAAGAAACTCAAAAAATATATGACATATATGGCATTCAAATAATATGGCACATAAGCTATGTTAGCACTTCTATATAACAATATCCAAAACATCACATAATATTGCAAGTAATTATATATTAAAAACAGTAAATCTCCATTTCTCCTTTGATCTTATTAGTAATCCTTATATTAATTGTTATAAATTAAACACTAGTTATAGTGACCTGATCTCCATTGCTATTCCTAATCCCTTAGTAAATAACTCCATTAATAGTCTAGATTTTGTTTGTTAATATTATGCAAAGTTTATTTTGAAAGAAAATAATATTATCTTATAAAAATAATACACATCTCATTGATTATATAGGTCCACCCCTATGATGCATTAGTAAAATGAAGTTGGGTGAAGGAGACATTCTTCTAATCCTTTAGTCTTTGTGAGGATCACTTGATTCATCCAAGTGGAGAATCCATTGGGATAGCATAGGCCTAGGGCTCAACAAAGGGCATAATTGTTCTATGATTCTAGTAAACAAAGGAGAATGACAAGGATCTTGTCATCACTTGATGTGCTCTTTATGAAATTTCAAAAGTATAGTGCTCCCACCCACTATTCCTTTTTTTCTTAACCATAGAATTTGGGGATTGCATTCATAAAATTTTTATTTTGGCAGATTATGGGTTTTTATTGATTAATTATAAAGTAATAATTGTAGTTATAAATGAATAATAATTTTATTTTCTGAGGTAAACTTTCTTATAAAGCCACTAGGAAGTACTTAAATTACTATGAGAATAATTTAAGTATTTCGAAATTTTATTTCATTGTACTATAGTCATTTTTTTAAAATATTTATATTTAAACATTTCTTATAATTGATTATAGTCATTTCAATATTACAATGGCTAAATAAAGTTATAGATTAAATTTTTATAATTATTATTCAATATTTGTAATAAATAATATTGAAATGATATTTGTAGTAAAAATTATGTTATATTTTGTATATATAATAAAATGACATTATTATATACTAATTTTTAATATGTCTTGTTCTTTGCAGTTACTATTTCTTCAATATCTATCAATCTAAATAATATTCTAATGGTTTATTACGCTAATGGCAAAAAATGAAAAGAACACGTACATCACCATTGTTATTGAGTATACGTATTTAAACTATGTGATCAAGATTGAACGACATCCTACCCTTATTTAAAGCACTAATTATAAAGAAATGCTTCGATTCAGGCCCCATGATCTTTTCCTTTTTTGGATTTTTCACATAAAAAAATTAGGTCTCTTACAGTTATTGTACCTTTATATCTAACCGGTTTATTTTATATCTTCAAGAAAAACTAAGTCGTTAAACTTCATATCTCTCTATCTCCATAAATGTTCTGACATGCAAATCAATCGTTTATCATTGATGCATGTAGGGTATTTATAGGGAATATTATTATTTGTAGGTTAATCTCCTACAATATCTCGTAGGTGTTTACATTTGTTGCGAACATACAAATCAATCGTCTATCATTGTTGCTGGTAGGGTATTTATAGGGAATATTATTATTTGTAGGTTAATCTCCTACAATATCTCGTAGGTGTTTACATCTGTTGGGAATCAACCATCTTTGTTTGCAGGATATCGATATATTTATTGAAAGTTTGAATGCTACTAACTGTATGAACACACCAGCATTTATTGCATACTGCTTGTGGATGTCTTCAAAGAATACCACAATTTGTTGGCAAGTTTAGCATGTTTATTTGCACACTACTGTTGACTGTCAATCAAGCAACATTCGCCTATAACTCTTCGTGCATGTTGGCTACCAAGTTGCTATGTTTCTTGCACATTGGTTTTCCAATGTTCGTAGGAGATCAATACATCTAATTGCGGGGGGGGGGCATTTCTTCTTAAGCTTAATGCTTCTTTAGTGGATTAGCGCATTCATTAAAAATTCCCCATTTGTAGTGTCTACGAGTCACTAGCTTTCACTTGCAACTTGGTTGGCTGAATGCTTAAATTTCATTACTTATCATTCATGTGTGCTATGAGCTTGTTCACTACGCGTCATTGCTTGAACGCTTGTATTTGATTTTTTTTTTTTTTTTGTTATTTCACAAGTTGCAGTTTTATTTTAATTATCAGATCCAGTTTCCTGCTGTTCAGTTCAAGTTTTATTCCCTACATTTTTTTAAACTTTGATCCCCTTGTATTCATTTGAATTTTGTGCATTTCAGTCTGAATTTTGGTAGCCTCCCGATGTCTCCCCCGTTTAGGCAAAATTTGGGGAGTTGGGTCTTCCCACCATGCTAAGAAAAGCATGTATGATAGGTATCAAGCGACATTGCAGCCGTGATATTTAATCCCACCATGCTAAAAAAACATGTATAAGGCCAACCCACCTTACCATAAGTCTCGCACCGGATTTTCTCCTACCACACTAAGAAAAATGTATATAGTGATTTTCCGGCAAGCCACGAGCGTTGAGGATAGGATTTGGAATATTATACCTTGTATGGGAGTGAAAGTGGCAATGTCGAGGGCACGAGGATCAAGGATAACCAAAATATGAAGAAAAAAATCCTTTTCATCTCTTTTTTTCCCTTTTTCTCTTTTCTAATTTTTTTCTTTCTTTCTTTTTTTTTTCTTTCTTTTTTATATTCCTTTTTTATCGCGCGCGTGTGTGTGTCTATATATATATATAATTGTTTGACTAGAATTTAAATTATTTATTGAGATTGATTTTGAAGGGTCGCAAGATTATGAATAGATGCATTCATTAAAAAAAAATGTCAAAAATGTCATTTACCTTTTAATATATTCCCCTTCGTTGTTTCTTTGTTTGATCTTTAAAGATGACCGTCAAAGATTTAATGTAAGCAAAAAGGATCATTTATCGATCTATCTTTTTTAATTCTATTGGGAGATTTTAAAATTTTAATTGAATGTTAAAATAATTATCTTTTTATTGGTTTAATAACTATCTAATATCGTACACTGAAAAAAAAAAAAAAACATTAGACTTCATTCTCAATGAAGCCCGAATTTTACATTATTAAAATATATATCTAATATAATGCAAAACTTATAATCATTATTTAATTCATGCAATACAAGACTTAATTATTTCTATGTTTTTATAGTTTCTTATTCATGTAAGAACTTGCCCACCTTCAAAAAAAAATGTTGAAGGCATTGCAAGACCAATGTCAATAGATGATATAGATAGTTCAAGAGGCATCTCTTCTGAAATCAAAGGCTAAAATGAGTTCGAAATAGCAGTGCATATACATTATTCTGTGCGGTCACCGGACGCCATCTGGGGATGAATCAAGATGCGCCATGTCACTTTTTTGCTGCGTATCGATGTTGTGTACTGTAGTGTGCTGGATGACCTGGCGCATCCTGAATCGTTTCCGAACAGTCTGGTGACCGCACAGAATAATTTCTCCTACATGTGAGGAGACACGGCTACTTGCGACATAAGGTAATTCAACAGGGAATAGAGAAGACTCCCAATCTAACTTACACTCCAATCAAAGGATGTCCTTCCTCATCTATGCTTCAATAGATGGATCTCTTGCAACAAGAAAAAATCATAAATGGGCTAAGTGATATTTAGAATAAATACTAAACTTTAACAAATGCATTAACATCATAGAAATTGTATACAATTTAGCCTTGACAGGAAATGATAATTGTCAGCGATCAATTAAGAAAATTAATACTAATGTGATGCTTTGTTTGGTTGGTATCCTTCTAAAGTCACTGATGGACCAAAGTGATAGCAATCATAATCATAAGAAAAATATACTGCAGCTTTAGTTTTAACAAGAGTTTCATGGTGTTGGTTTCTCTTTTCATTGACAGCAATATATAGAAAATAATCAATTAGAAATTCAAAAAAAAAAAAAAAAAAAAAATACAAATATTCTCCAAACTGTAAATTAAAATAAATTTCACCACAGAAGCATAGTGCATTTTGGCTATAAAAAGCAAATTTTTAGCATAATAATTATCCACTAATAAGCTACAATGAAAGGATAAGAACAATATCACATCACTATCCAGTTCATTCATGTCGGGGAGTCATCATCAAGTAGCATGAATTTCCTTCATAATTAATTATGTGACTTTTGAAGCTTTATAGTGCCCTCAAGATCAAAGATTAGAATCAATGAAGGGCCCATTGAATCACTAAACATTATGTAAACGTATACAATCAAACTTTATCTCAGCTACAGAATTTAAATATATCTTGCCTTCTTAGCAAAAGATAATAATTAATAACAAGTAAGAAAGTAAAATGGTTTACAGATAAATGGAGCCACCCCAAAAGGATTCATGGAGGATGAGACACATTATAATGTGAGTTCATAGCATTTGTACCTGGTGACCATCTTTTTTGGTGGAGACGGCAATATATTGTCACTTCTTATAAGTTGTATTTAGGCTACTTCATCTGATTCAAGTTTATCTAATGAAGCATCTTCCTTAGAACTAGCCCTTGTTGCTTCAGAAGATTCATTTGGAGATTCAGAATCACCATCCAGCTTTACATGCTCTATCTACAATGCTATGTCGGGCTCTGATTTGTCTTCATTTGGGAAATATAAATACTCCTATGAACTGTAATCCATTGATGACACCATCAAACAAACTTCAGAAGTTGCCTCCTTCGTATATGAAGCGTTGCGCTTGCCAAATGTCCCGCTCATCGATCGTCACTCTCGTCATCTTCGTTTGCACTGATTTGGCATGTATGTGAAGGTCAACAGTACCATGAGCAAACTTGTTCATTGTAGATGACCACTGCTTTGAAGACTTCCTATATGCAGTAAGTATTGTATCCATCTGCTCAAACGATGAATAGCTTCTCTTAGCAGCCACATGAGTAAAAGATCAGTTCTTATGACAGATTAGTAGTCACTGATTTGCCAAGGAATTTAACTGTACAATACTTCTTTGAAAAGTGGTTTTAACAATAGATCGACGCCCTACAAAGACTGACACGAAGATCCTCTGAAAGAATATCAATTACGCACTCAAAACATATACAGT
This sequence comes from Dendrobium huoshanense, assembly GCA_016618105.1. NCBI lineage: Eukaryota > Viridiplantae > Streptophyta > Magnoliopsida > Asparagales > Orchidaceae > Dendrobium > Dendrobium huoshanense. Next base: position 3,629,555 of record CM028350.1, read on the forward strand.
ATGAATAATAGAATTTTTTAATAATAGTTTTCTTACAGCTCCGGCACCTTGCTTCAAAAGAACTCCAAAACTCTAGATTTGCTCCTGATCAACCTTCATTTTGACTTGCATAAATGGAGAAAAAAACAAAATGAAAATATGACTACTATATTATCCAAAAGGCTGTATGTAAGAAAGTACATAAACTGAATTATAATTCGATCAGTAAGCTTACAAGTCATAAAAGGACGACATGTCCAATATAACTTTGTCAATATTGCCACACTCAACTTTGATATATGACTTCTTTTATTTCTTGAGCTATAAAATTTATCTCTAAAGGCCTATGCTGCATAGCATTACCACAACTGAAGCACTTCTCCATTTTAATCATCTAGATTAGCTATAAAAGCTATAACCTCATTCTTCTGTACAATTTGCCTAAGTTAATTAATTATATTACAATTAGGTATAAGTATAACTCAATACTTAATCAATTATGAATCATGAATTTGAGTTTATATCCACTTGAATATTATGTTCTAAATTTCACTACTTATAAACCACTCATATGCCAAAAAACTTCCCCAATTTCCTTCTCTTCACTTCAACAGAAATCTCACATACAAAAGCTATGACATCTTGTTTTTACAAGATAAATTATTTTGATCAATTTTTGGATGTAATAGAGACAACATAAGTTATTGTTGATCAATTTTTGGATGTCATAGGGGTCTTGGTATTCCTCACTCAACATAATGAAATGCTTACATACCACTTCAGACTAGCTGAGGGATAAATCATCACCACAATTTGCCCAAGTTAATTAAGTCTATTACAATTGGGTATTACTCCATACTCCATCAATTAGGAATCATAAATTTGAGTTTATACCCACTTAATTTGTATATTATGTTCTAAATTGCACTATTCCTAAACCACTACAACAACAACAACATCAAGCCTTTATCCCACTACGTGGGGTCGGCTACATGAATCCTTTTTCTCCATTGTGTCCTATTAAAAGACAAATTCTCATTTAAATCTAATAAAGAAATGTCATTTCTAATATTTTCTAACCAAGTCTTTTTAGGTCTACCCCTACCTTTCTTAACATAAGTCAAATCTAATACCTCTACTCTCCTAACCGGGTCATCAAAAGGCCGCCGTTTTATGTGACCAAACCATCTAAGGCGACTCTCTCTAATCTTATCTTCTACTGGAGCTACTCCAACCTTTTCACGTATATGCTATTCCTGAACCACTCCTTAGACAAAAATTTCCCTATTGCTCTATCTCTTCACTTCAAAAGAAACCTCGCATGCTTTAGCAATGAAATTTTGTTTTTACAACATAAATTATTACTGATCAATTTATGGATGTCATAGAGACAACCAAAATGATTGCTGATCAATTTTTTGACTTCATGAGGTCTTAGTATTCTACAATCAGCATAATGAAATGCTTGCATTCCACTTTAGATTAGTTGAGGGATAAAGAATCACTACAATTTTCCCAAGTTAATTAATTCTATTACAAGTAGGCATATCCACTTAGCTTGTATATTATGTTCTACTCTTAAACCACTCATAAGTCAAAAGTTTCCCTAATTTTCTCGTCTCTTTACTTCAAAGAAACCTCCATACTAAAGCTATGACATTCTGTTTTCACAACATAAATAATTGTTGATCAATTTTTGGATGTCATAGGGACAACATAAATTAATTCTGATAAATTTTTGAACATCATAGGATCTTGGTATTCCTCACTCTGCATAATGAAATGCTTCCATACCACTTCAAACGTGCCGAGGGATAAAGCATTGCTAAACCTGGAAACTATTTATTTCTAATATTTGTGTCACAGCAGTATAAAGCTTACATGAAGGTTTTTCTGGTCTTAATATAGTCTTATCATTGTAAATAATCAATTCATTGCTCACATCTTCTTTCAATTTAAAGATAATAAATCATTAAAATCTATACTACTATTATAAAAAGCATTTGTATTTCTTCCCAAATAGAATCTTAGCCTTCTATTTTAATTATTCATATAAAATTCTAGCTTTTTTTTAGTTATTATTATTGATTGACAACTTTAATCATAGTTAAGGATGTCCTTATCATCATCGATGGTAACCACTTATGAGTATGTGATGTGTGTCTTGTTGGGTGTTGGATAAATCTTAGATTATTGTGTTGGTTTCCCATGTGTACTTTAACACTGATATCTTATTTAGCTTTTGTCACATCAAATTCCAATCTTCATTTGAATTGGGTTGATCAATCCAAGTTGTGCAAAGAGGATGGTTGAGTTGCGATATTGATCATTAATACAAGGATTTCCCCAATTGTCTACCTAGAAATTTTTTGTTATGAGTGTCCTTCCACTACAGGAAATTCAGCTGTTTCCGGCGGCCATGATCGGCGGTTATATGGCCGCCGGTAATAACGGCGGTTTGACCAGCGGTTTGGCCGTCGGGCATTGCTGGCAGCCTAACCGACGATTATTTAAGTTTAGGCCGCCGGAACTAGCGGCGGTCATCTAACCGCCGGATCTCAATATTACCGGTGGTATACCGGCGGCTAAAACTGTCGTTGTTAAGTGATTTCAGTACTGGTGGCCTACGCCCCCGGAACGCCGCCGGTAAAAGACCTAAAATTAACAAGCTCGAGCCTCCCATTTCATTTCTCTTCTTCCACTCTCTCTCTTCGGCCGAGCTTCCCCGTCGCCTCCGCCCGACTCTCGTGCGATCGAGCGGTCTGACAACCGCCGACGACCTCTCTCCGGCCGCTGACCCCACACCGGCCGCCCTCGAAGCCTCACTGTCTTGCCGCCATCGATCTCACACCGGCCGCCCTAGTGTTTGTGGGAGTTGAAGGAAAACCGTGATTTGAAGGTAAACTTGAATGTTTTTCTCTGATTATTTGTTCTCACTAGACATTTGCAAGAGTTTGTAATCTAGTGTATGCTTTAGGTTGTAATCTAGACATTTGCAAGAGGTTGTAATCTTGTAATCGTTTGAGTAGATCTAAATTTGAATTTATTAAGTGTAATTTTAGTAACGATAGATCTAATGGATGGATTGTGACTTTGGGTGAGAGCAAGATAGCAAGAAAGAGATTGAGAGAGAGAGAAAAGAGAGAGAGGGAGAGAAAAAAAGAGAGAGAGGGAGAGAGAGAGAGAGAGAGCAAGAGAGATAGATGGAGAGAGAGCAAGAGAGAGAGCTAGAAAGAGGGAGAGAGAGATATAGAGAGAGAAAGAGAGAAAGCAAGTGTAAGAGATAGCAAGAGAGGGAGAGTGAGAGAGAGAGAGAGAGAGGGAGAGAGAGTAAAGAGAGAGAGAGAGAGAGAGAGAGAAAGCAAGAGAGAGAGAGAGGTAATAGAGAGAGAGAGAGATAGAGAGAGAAAGAGTGAGTGAGAGAGAGAGAGAGACAGAGAGAGGGAGAGCATGATAGAGGTAGACCTTCAAAGACTTGGTTAGAAAATATTAGAAATGATCTTTCTTTATTAGATTTAGATGAGATTTAACTTTTAACATGTCACAAGGTGGTTTGACCAAGTACTTTCCTTATTCGGTTGGATTACATCAAGGATCAGCCTTCAGACCATATATTTTTTGCTTTAGTCATGGATGTTCTCACTATACATTTGCAAGAGGATGTACCAAGTACTTTCCTTAGACTTGAATTATGAAGGTCAACTTTAGAGTCTAAAGATTTTCGCTTGAGTAGATCTAAAACGGAATGTATGGAGTGTAATTTTAGTGGAAATAGACATAGTGAGGGGATTGTGACTTTGGGCGATCAAGTCATGAATAAGATATGTTTTAGATATCTTGGATCTTTTATTCAGAGTGATGGTGAAATAGAAGGGGATATTATCAGCACAATTATATATTGCTGATAAATAACATTAGTAGATGTAAAGAACATCCTCAAGTTCATCTAACGATGACTACTGACTCAACCTAGTACCTCCAAACGGAAGTGCACAACGGGTCCATTTGTGAGGCAGCGATCATGCCTTGTGTGATAGAATAGTCTCCCTCAAACTTTAGTAAAAATTCTATATGATGGTGGCGAGATCTGCAATGCTTTATGGTGCCGAATCGTGGTCAATAAATTAAAGAGAATGATGAGTGGCTTAACTCTTAGAGATAGGATACGAAGTGAGCATATCCAATGGAAGATAAGATTATAGAGAGTCGCTTTACATGGTTTATTGACATTAAACGGAGGCTTCTGATGACCCGGTAAGGAAAGTTGAGGTATTAGATTTGACTTTAGTATACTTGTTTTAAAGTATAGCACGTTTACACGTGTGTTCTAATAAATATTTTCATAACTATGTAGGGTGACGTTTGCTTCAACATCCAAATGATTATCCAAGAAGATAGATATTTGATGTATAAAAGATTATTGCCGGGTCGAAAAGGATTGACAGTTGAATTTATACAGGTAGTTGAAACTTTCATTCAAGTTGCATCTCAACTGTCTTCCTTTTAGTTTGATAAAATATTTAGATGTCCATGTTTGAAGCATAAAAATCTAGCATTCCTCAAGCCCGATGATGTGAAGCTTGATTTATATCGTAGGGAATTTCTTCCAAACTACTGGATTTGGACATCATATGACGAGTACGAGCCACACAGAGATGCTCATGCCGGTTCATCTACAGCTTATGAAATATTTGATGAAGATCAAATGAGTACACCCTATGAAGAACTTATTTTTGATGTAGCAGTTCCTAATTTAAGGGCTAGTGTGGAAGAGCCACCAAATGCAGAAACACAAAAATTCATTGAGTTATTACATGCAGCTCAAAAACCAATTTTGGATGGTTGCAGTACACATTCAGAATTATCTATTACAATGAGGATGCTAAGTATTAAAACTGAGTTTAATATTCCCCGTGATTGTTTCAATGACTTTATTAGTCTTATGAAGGAAACTAATCTAGCGGGCAATTTAATTCCCTCACACTTGTACCGAATGAAAAAATTAGTATCCAAGCTAGGTCTCACTACTTCAAAAATTAATTATTATATCAATGGATGTATGTTATACTACAAGGATGATGCAGCAGAAGTTTATTATTGCACCTGCAATGCTCCTCAGTTTAAGCCAAACTCGGGAAAACAACGTCATCGAAAGAAAGATGTGTCATATTCCCATTTATTTTATTTATCAATCATTCCAAGACTTCAGCGACTCTACGCATCAATGAGTTCAACAGGCCATATGAGATGGCATAAGGAGAAAATAGCAAAAAGTTATGTTCTTTCTTATCCATCAGATGCTGAAGCGTGGAAACATTTTGATCGAGTGCATGCTTCATTTGTTGTTGAACCCCGCAACATAAGATTGGGATTATATGCTGATGGTTTTACCCCCTATAGTCAAACTGCTACACCGTACTCTCGTTGTCCAGTTATATTAACACCATAAAAACTTCCACCAGAGATGTATATGACTACTCCGTACATGTTCTTAACTCTTATAATACCTGGACCAAATAATCTGAAAGCAAAAATTAATATTTATTTACAACCATTAATTGATGACCTCAAGTTATTATGGGAAAAATGAGTGCTCACATATGACATATCAACAAAACAAAATTTTCTCCTTTGAGTTGCATTGTTGTGGACCATTGGTGATTTTCCAGCTTATGGTATATTGTCTGGTTGGAGCACAGCAGGAAAATTAGCATGTCCTTACTGTATGGAGAATAGTAAAGCTTTCACACTAAAACATGGATGGAAAAATGCTTGGTTTGATTGTTATCATATGTTTCTACCTGCTAATCATCAGTTTCGGAGAAATAAGAAAGCATTTGTTAAAAATAGACTTGAGCGGTGTTGACCTCATTTTTGTATGAGGTCACTAGGGATCCATCTAGACTCCAGATCAATCCTGACCCTACATCAATCTAGATTCTAGATCCTAGGATCTATCTTGACCTTATGAGTCTTTCATATCAATCTAAAACCTAGGATTCTCCTAGATCCGGACCTTAGGATCCATCCTAGATCCTAGGACCCTAAAATCTCTCCAGACCTTAGATAAATCCTAAACTTAGGACCTAATCCAGACCCTATGATCAGATCCACACTTTCAAACTCAAAATACAGTTCAAATCCAGAATCCAGACCCAAATCCAATGCTAAAAGGGCAAGTCCTAAAAGCCTTTTTTAGCAAATTTTCAAACACTTCAAAATTAATCAATTGACCTCCGATTCAGAATCCGTCAGTTGCATACTGATGGGACATGTCTCTGGAGGCAACCCTCCAAATTTGAGCCCATTCCGAGGTCTCTAACCCCAGAAACTTAATCAAAATCCAAAGGCTGTAAAACCTTCAAATATTTACAGCCTATGCCACTGGACTTGCCATTAAAAGGATTTTGACCTTAGGGCTCTCTTCAAAGCCTCTAATTACTTCCAGACCCTTAATTATGACTCACTGAATAGTAAACTGCATTTTGGTTGACCCACTTTGACCCCTAGTCGACTAGGGGTCAAAATGACCAAAATACCCCTATGGGGCTCAAATGGTGATTTCAAACCAAATGAACTCCGAATTGAACGCAACCACCTCCAGCAAGTTTCAAATATCCAACCAAACTTGTTGGACCCATTTCCAAGCTTTGGGTCAACCTGGTTGACCAAGTCAACCTAGCTGACCTAAGAGACCCTTTAAGGGTCCAAATAGGCCTTTTGACCCAAATGACCTCTCCAGGCCATGGAACCACTTCCATTGGTCTTGAAACGTCATTTGAAACCTGTTGGACCCATTTCCAAGCCCTGGGTCAACCTGGTTGACCAAGTCAACTTAGTTGACCCAAGTGACCCCTTAAGGGTCCAAATGGGTGTTTTGACCCAAATGACCTCCCCAGGCCATGGAACCACCTCCATTAGTCTTGGAATGTTATTTGAAACCTGTCGAACCCATTTCCAGACCCTGAACCTAGTCGGTTGACCAGGTCAACCAATTTTGTCTTAAGGGCCCATTAAGGGCCCATTAAGCCCTTTTGACTCAAAATGAACCATTCAATCCCTGAAAACACCTCTACCAGACTTCAAATATCATTTTAAACCTGACCAACTTGGACCCACCCCTTGAGTCAACCTAGTTGACCCAGTCAACCTAGGTTGACTCAAAATTCCCTTAAGGCCTTAATGGGCTATTTTAGCTCATTCAACCCATTGAATCCATTTCATAGCTCCAAAATCAATTCCTAATGTAGCCTAACTATGCTTTGGGATGTGGGCCTATCAAGCCCATTTGGAGTTGACCAAGTCAACTCCAAAGTTGGGTCAAACCTATTCCAAGCTCCAAATCAACTCAAACTTCAAACCCTTCCCTTGGCTTTGTTTATGATCCAACCTATTCAATCCCTAGGACCTTTAGGCTGCCACATCAGCAGTCTTCCATGGTCAATTGACCAGTCAACATATGGTCAACAAGCCTTTAAGTAGTCAAAACTTTTGGCCCAAGCCATTTCAACTCACTTGAACCCCCAATGACCCACCACTTCAGCTCTTGAACTCCTCCCCATGCCAAGTCAGCTGCCACCTCAGCACCCTTGACCTTTTGACCGGTCAATTTGGTCAACAACGGTTCATGAAGGAGTCCCATGGTCAAGCTCACATGTGAGCCTCCCTCCAACTGATCTAGGCAGCTAGGTTAGTTCCTAATGGGACCTAAAGCTCACTCAAGGCTCCCTAACCAAGCCCAACCCCTGGTTTAGCCTCAAATGGCAGTGGTCCCCCCCACCTCCCTAGGTTTGGCCAATGGTTGGAAGGCCTTTCCCAGCCTTTCTCCCTGCCACCTGACGGCTTGGGACACTTGTCCCTCATCAGGGAGAGCCCCCTGATGCATCCCAGCCATCCATTTGGCTGGGGGACGTTTGAATAGGGGGGGGAATGCCCTAATGAAAGGAATCACTCTCATTCTAGCTCCAACCTCTCTCAAGCCGAAAGTTCTTTTCGTTTTGAGCCTCTGGGACTTCCTCTACCCTCCCACTACAAAACCCAGGTGGTTGCCCGTCACCGGTGGCGAGTTCTCCGGCGAAGCCACCACCCAGTCCGTCCCAAGCTTGTAGCGGCCAATCCAGACGTGTTCGAGCTCCATTTTCTGCTGGGGATCTACACTTGGACAATCTACAAGCTCATCCATCCAGAAATATCGAAGATCCAGCGGTATAATCCCTCAAAACTCTAGATTTAGTGCACACTAGATAGGGTTATTTAGCTCTTCATCTAGGATGTTTTAGGCTAAGTGAACCCTCCCCCACGATTTCTGTTCATGTACCCTCATTGGGTTTAAATTTTTAAGTTATTTCATCCACCCGTTCGTTCAAACGAGTCAAAAAACCATTTCTAGGGCGTCACTCGCAGTTTCCGGCGAGTGTACGTTTTCTGGACCGTTGATCGTTCGATCAACGGTCCAGATCGAGCCCTTCCGCGGACCGGTTTAACCGTACGTTCGATCCGTTGTATGATCCGCCGTCCGGCGACATCTGGACCCTCGGATCAGAGACCGCGGGATTGAATCACGCCGTCTGATCTTGTCCCACCGAGATCAGCCGCGGGATGCGATCTCGTCCGTTGGATCGAACCAGCGATGATCCGACGGCGCGCAGGGCTCGCTGACGTGGTTAAGTGAAACCGCGTCAAGCGCCCCGCGGCTGACGCGTGGCTGACCGCCGTCACGCCGTCGCGCCGCCTCCGCGTTTTTGACTCCGCGAACCAGAGCGCGCCGCGTGTCCCACTAGCAGCCGCCTCTGGTTTGGCCGAATCAGGGAGCTCCACGTGTGCAGCCAGCCGCCAGGTAATTAAAAAAATGATTTTATTTGGTTTAAATCATTTTTTTTAATTACAGATTGCTCTCAAATTAATTTAAAATTATTTTAAAATTATAAAAAATATTTATTTTATATAAATATTATCAGTAAATTAAAAGTGTTAATTTAAAATTATTCTCAAATTAAAATATTAATATCTTTTAAAATATTTTAAATATTGATTAATTTGAGTTAATATTTAATTAAAATGATATTATATGTTTAATGAAAATAAAAAAAAGGTTTATTTTAAAACATATGTTGATATTTAAAATACATATATGTATTTTAATTTAAAAAAACTATTTTCAATATTTAAAACTCAATTTTATTTTTATTGATTTTAATTATTTGAATATGTTTAATATTGAATTAATATTTAATTAAGTATTATATTAAATATTTTGAGAATTAAATTTTTTTTTTTATTTCCAAAAGATTTAAAAAAAATCAGTGGATCTCTCAATATTTAAAAATATTTTAGTTTGATAATATTTTGAATTATTTTCTTTTAAAACTTATATATTTATATATGTAGGTTTACTTATACATGTGTTTTAAAATTATTTTAAAATTATATGTATTTAAGTCTTTAAATTTTGGGAGATCCCCTTGAAATTTTAAGCATGGATTAAGGCTATTTGAATAGAATTAGTGGGGAATGAGAGTCAATCAATGAACAATTACTTTGGTAAGGGTTCATTGATTAAATCTTTAATTAATTAACTTATAATTATTCTTTGCATGCTTTAGGTAGCACACACTTTCACTTAGTCTAAGGCTCTCCTAGACCTAGGAGTTGATTGCTATTGTGTATTCATTTCATGCTTAGTCAAGGGTTAGTTAAAATCTTGATTCAAACTTAGTGAACCTAGTGACACAATTAAGGACAAAACTTAAGGACTTTTATTAGAGAATTTAGAAAATTTATTGTGAATAGGATGTACTTCACTTGAACTTGAAATTTGAACCATTTAAACTTAGTGACACTCTCAGCCTTAGGAAAAATTTTCACTGATTTTTGGAATAATTAAGGTCCCTAATTAATTTTCCTAAGTTTAAGCCTTAATTAAGCCTTTAAACCTTCCCGAAATTCTAATAAATCCATTTTAGACCCAACAAATATGATTAAGACCTCTAACTGACCATAATTAAACCCTTAACCCATGAAAATTAAAACCAAAATTATTTGACAGCAATCTGAACCTTAATCTAATTTTAAGTGAAAATCAATATTTAATTCATATAATTAATTAAAAATATTAAAAATTCCAAAAATTTCCCAAACACTTGGAAATCTCTCCTTAGGTCATTTTTGACCTTTGGAGTTGATTTCAAGGAGTTTGGAACACATTTGGAGAAAAATCACAAAATGGCCCTCTAATTAAGAAATTCCTAAAAATTCATTAAGTAGTCAAAACTTCAAACCTTCATAATTAATTCTAGAAAAATCAAAATCACCCAAACTCACTTGCATTCAATTCCTATTAATGTCTAATATTTATTAAAAATGTTAAAATTCCAGAAAAACATCAAATTCAAAAAGTCAACAAATCGGTCAACTCTAAGTCAAAACTAGTTCAAAACTTCAAACCTTCGTAACTAAATGTAGAAAACTCCGATTTCAACGTACTTACCTTCTAACTGATCGTAGTGAGGTCTAGTATTTTAATAAAATGTTAAATTTCCATAAAACACTCTTAATCAAAATTCAATTTTCAACCCTTTAATTAAATGATTAAAATATTCAAAATTCATAAAATTCAAAATTATTCTAAAACTCCAGAAAATGTTAACTTAATATTTAAAGCATTCAACAAACCTTTTAAAACACAACAACCATCCTAAAGATGAAGTTTATTGGCTGGACTACTCCGGGCTGCGGGGCTAAGTGTCCTAAGGAGGCTGGTTCCTCGAGCCTGGTGGCACAACGCCACGAATGGATTCCAAGGGGTGTTAAACCTTAAAACAGATTAATTATTAATTATCTAACCTTTTAAAACTTCTAATTTAGCTACATTAATTTGGTTTATCGGCTGGACTACTCCGGGCTGCGGGGCTACGTGTCCTAAGGAGGCTGGTTCCTCGAGCCTGGTGGCACAACGCCACGAATCGATTAATGGCAAATTTAAATAAGTCAAATCTTAAAATTCAGTAACCAAACAATTCTTATAAAATTCATTAATTCTTAAGCCTCAATCAACCTAAAATATTTAATTATACCGGGTACCACTAGGTAACATTGTTAGGCATCTCCCCGCCTGCGGGTTCTGGCAGACCACCTGGCCTATGAGGGTGCCGATCTGTCAAGGGGATGTTATGCAATCTCTAGGGAAAAATCTATTTTCTAAGCCAAAATTTTTAAACTGCTACATACAGATTTTGCATTCAATCGAGTCAATTAGCATGCATCGCATTAGCAACAAATTTAAAAGAGTCTAATATTTAATTACATTACTTAGACATCGAATACCCAACATGAGTCTAAGGGGCCAATTAGGATCCGCTCTAGATGTCGGCCCCGTTCTCAAAAATATATCTTAAATAATGTCCCTATCACTCTACATAAAAAGACCGGATTCATATTTTAAAATCGTTTAGGTGGTTTAGCTGGCTCCCCAATCCAGGCCGGGGTAAGACCAGAATTGCATTGCACTAGCTAGGTTCGGGGTGCTAACTTTTAGTGCCCAATTTAGACTTAGGTTCTGAGGCTGGCTCGGGCCATAAGACCTCAATTTTCGGGAATCGAATCCCAAATTTCTAATAAAATTGATCATTTAAACATTAAATCATTTTCAATCAAATTCAAGCCCAACATTTAGGATAGGTTGGAGTGTTTTCTGAATTATTTCAGAATCTTAAAAACACTCCCTACTTCTCTTCCTTTGATTCTGAAAATAAGTGTTCAGATTTGATCCGATCCCATTTGAAAATTTCCTACCTTTTTCTTCCTTTGATATCGATCTTTGAAAATCTAAATAAAATTTACACCGCTATTTTAATCGAGAGTTTTCGTAGAAAAATTCAAATTTTCCTACGATGTAATTAACTACGAGGGCTTGCGCTCGTAGGAGATTCAGAAACCCAGATCTAATTTTCAAAATTAACTTTTTCAAAACCTCAATTAATTTTCTTTGGGAATATCAGATATAACGATCATTATCGTCATTTTCGAACGATCAATAACAATTGATACCTTCTTTCTTCGGATAGATATATCAATTATTATTGTAGTTTTGATTATGATATTAATGATCTTCTATCTGAATTATCATAGTCAGACAATCGATTGAATTTCATTATGATCTTTTGAGATCATATGTTGTTTCCCCTTGAGTCTGATTATAATAATTCAGATAAATTTAAAATTCTAAAATTTGAACCCATTAGGGAATGATATGATCGCCTCCCAAGGTGATATACCGTTCATAATGACTGTTTTGATTAAAAAAAATATTTTATTTAAGTATATATAGTTTTGAAAAATATTTAATTATCTTTGGGAAGATTAAATTTTGAATTTTAATTTTGAAATCTAACGCAACATTAGGAACGATATCTATTATCCTAAACGGGAGAATATCATTCACTAATTGGTTCAAATCTCAAAATTCAAAATTTGAAATTAAATCCAAAAATCATTAATTTCATAATCAAATCTACGATAATAATTGATATACCTTTCCGAAGAAAGGAAATATCAATCATTATCGATCGTTTGAAAATGACGATAATGATCGTTGTATTTTAAATTTCCCAAAAAATAATTAATTAGAGATTTTTGAAAGATTTTTGATTTTGAAAATTAGATCTGGGTTTCTAAATCTCCTACGAGCGCAAGCCCTCGTAGTTAATTACATCGTAAAGAAAATAGAATTTTCCTACGAAAACTCTCGATTAAAATAGCGGTATAAGTTTCATTTAAGATTTTCAAAGTTTGACATCAAAGGAATAAAAGGGTAGAAAATTCAAATGGTATTGGTTCAAATTTGAGCAGTTATTTTCAGAGTCAGAGGAAGAGAAGTAGGGAGTGTTTTGGGATTCTGAATTACTTCAGAAACACTCCAATCTATCCTAAGTGTTAGGCTTGTATTTGATTGAAAGTGATTTAATGTTTAAGTGATCAATTTTATTAGAAATTTGGGATTCGATTCCCGAAAATTGAGGTCTTATGGCCCGAGCCAGCCTCAGAACCTAAGTCTAAATTGGGTACTAAAGAGTGACCCGAACCTAGCTAGTGCAATGCAAATCTGGTCTTACCCCGGCCTGGATTGGGGAGCCAGCTAAACCACCTAAACGATTTAAAATTATGAGTCCGGTCAATTTATGTAGAGTGGTCGGGACGTTATTTAAGAAAGGTTTTTGAGAGCGGGGCCGACATCTAGAGCAGATCCTAATTGGCCCCTTAGACTCATGTTGGATATTTGATGACTAAATAGATGCAATTAAATATTAGACTCTTTTAAATTTGTTACTAATGCGATGCATGCTAATTGACTCGATTGAATGCAGAATTAGTATGTAGCAGTTTAAAAATCTTTGGCTTAGAAAATAGGTTTTATCCTAGAGATTGCATAACATCCCCTTGACAGATCGGCACCCTCATAGGTCAGGTGGCCTGCCAGAACCCGCAGGCGGGGAGATGCCTAACAAGGTTGAGAAAGTATAATATGTATGCATGAAAAACCCTCGGCGAGTCCGAGCTTACTTCTTAGGACCGTTTAGAGTTACTATCTTATCTTAAAATTTTTATTTAATTAAAATAGAAGAATTTTTTTGACAGACCCCTAAGAGCCTAAATTCGTATTCCAGACTAAATCAAAGACGGCATGCATATAAAAAGACTAGAAAAGACAGGAATTCTAATGCACAATCAATTAAATAAATTAACTACATTAAATATATCGAATTGAATGTCCATATGGCAAGTGCCACTTATTATTACATCACAGAAATGACAGTAAAGTAAAGTGGCCGGGCTCCACTAACTACAACCCGGATTTCTAATCCTAAATTAAATGAATTTGAAATTTGGGATTCTTCTCGTTGTCCATTTCTTCGTCTTCTCACGAACACCTTGATTCGTCAGTTCCGGATACCCAAATGAAAAGAGACTCCCCCTTAACCGGGGTGTTATCTTTCCTCTTTGGATATTTGAAGGAGATCCTAATTTGATTTCCAAATGGAAGAAGACTCTCCCCTTTAGGGATGTCTTCACCTCTTTGGAAATCAAGTTAGATCAAATTTCCCAAATTCAAATCATTTTTAAGCAATTACAACCTTTATACAATCAAATTTACATCTCAATTAAAAATGAAAATCTAGACTCGATCCTGCAGGGTTATCCTAATAATCAACAATTATATACTCAATCCCAAGCAGTTATGATATAGAAAATTAAAATGCACTTTTTAGCCACACTTGGCCATGCTCTTTTTATTTAAAGGGGGTCTTAAGCGCGGCAGGTACCTGTGCAAAGAGTATATATTTTTTTTATTAACTGCCCCCTTTAATTTTTAGCTCCTTGTATGAGCATGGCCACCTGCATAAGATTGCACAAGTATAGTTCGCTCCTAACCTAGGGGTAAGTCTAACGCACAATCAATCACAGAATGCAGGAAGTAAGTAAATAAACACATCAATTCTACACTAGCAAACAGCATGCAGTAAAAACTCGAAAACTCGGCACACAACTGCAGAAAGTAAAACACCGGCCTATCCTAGAACTAGAGTCAGTGATCCTAGCAAACCATCTAAAGTGTGTGAGGTAGGTCGTGTGGTTTTGATATATCCTAATTAGGATTATTAGTTAAAGTTGTCTAAAGTTCGATTGGTTGGAAGGCTTAAAGGATTTAAGTTTGAGTTTAAGTATTAATGGCTTGAAGTTAATTTTAAAATTGATTATTAATTATTTGTTGAATACCACCTTTGTTTCACACCGAGGCCGTGAAGTTTATTTCACCTTCCTTGGGGCTAAGTTAATAGCCTCGTAGGCCTGGGTTACCCAGTGGTACCCGATATAATTAAGTATTTTAGATTAATTAAGGCTTAAGAATTAATGAAATTTTATTAGAAACGTTTGTTCGCTGATTTTTAAGATTGATTTATTTAAATTTTCCATTAATCGATTCGTGGCGTTGTGCCACCAGGCTCGAGGAACCAGCCTCCTTAGGACACGTAGCCCCGCAGCCCGGAGTAGTCCAGCCGATAAACCAAATTAATGTAGTTAAATTAGAAGTTTTAAAAGGTTAAATAATTAATAATTAATCTATTTTTAAGGTTTAACACCCCTTGGAATCCATTCGTGGCGTTGTGCCACCAGGCTCGAGGAACCAGCCTCCTTAGGACACGTAGCCCCGCAGCCCGGAGTAGTCCAGCCAATAAACTTCATCTTTAGGATGGTTGTTGTGTTTTATAAGGTTTGTTGAATGTTTTAAAGATTAAGTTAACATTTTCTGGAATTTTAGAATAATTTTGAATTTTATGAATTTTTGAATATTTTAATGATTTAATTAAGGGGTTGAAAATTGACTTTTTGATTAAGTTCAAATTATGGAATGTTTGTATTTTATTAAAATACTAGACCTTACTACGATCAGTTAGAAGGTAAGTACGTTAAAATCGGATTTTTCTACATTTTATTACGGAGGTTTGAAGTTTTGAACTAGATTTGAACTAGATTTGACCGGTTTGTTGACTTTTTGAAATGTTGCAGATTTCTGGAGTTTAATATTTTTAATAAATACTAGAGCTTAATAGGAGTTGAATGCAACTGAGTTTGTTCAATTTTGATTTTTCTGGAATTAATTATGAAGGTTTGAAGTTTAAGGTATTTAATGAATTATTGAAAATTGCTTAATTAGAGGGCCCTTTTGTGATTTTCCTCCAAATGAATCCCAAACTCCTTGAAATCAACTCCAAAGGTCAGAAATGACCTAAGGAGAGATTCCCAAGTGTTTGGGAAATTTTTGGAATTTTTAATATTTTTTAATTAATTAAATGAATTAAATATTGATTTTTACTTAAAATTAGATTAAGGTTCAGATTGCTGTCAAATAATTTTGGTTTTAATTTTCATGGGTTAAGGGTTTAATTATGGTCAGTTAGAGGGGTTGGTCATAATTTTTGGGTTTAAAATGAATTTATTAGATTTTCTGGAAGGTTTAATGGCTTAATTAGGGCTTAAACTTAAGAAAATTAATTAGGGACCTTAATGACTTCTAAATTCAGTGAAACTTTTCCTAGTGGCTGTACATGTCACTAAGTTCAAGTATTTGAAGTTTCAACTCAAGAGGAAGTGAATCCTAATTATTGAAAATATTCTAAGTTCTCTAAACACATATCCTTAATTATTGTCCTTAATGACACTAAGTTGAATAGGTTCGAATTAAAGTTTTGACTAACCCTTGACTAAACATAGCATCAATACACAATAGCAAGCAAGTAAGTCCTTAAATCTAGGAGAACCTAGGCTAGGTGGTGTGTGCACCTTAAACATGCAAAGACTAAACACAAGTTAATTAATTAAAGAGTTAATCAATGAGCACTTACCAAAGTAATTGTCCATTGATTAACTATCATTCCCCCACTAATTCTGTTCAAATAGCCTTAATCCATGCTTAAAATTTTATTGGATCTCTCAAAGTTTAAATAATTAAATACATATAATTTTAAAATGGTTTTGAAAAATATATATTTATATATATAGAGAGCTATATATAAAGATATAAGTTTTAAAATAGAATAGTTTGAAAATATTATTAAAACAATCTTTTCAAGGATTTGAGAAATCTCTGATTTTCAAAGTTAATTGAAAATAAATTTCACTTTTTGAAAATATTTAATATAATAGTTGATTAACTATTTAATTAAGTATCAAAATATTCATACAATTCAAATTAATTAAGATAAATGGGTACCTTAATTTTACAATTAATGTTAAGTTAAAGTATTTTGAATTTCAATAATTTTGATATATCATTCATAATTTTCAAAAATAATATGAATTTGATTCAAATATCTAAAGTTTAAAGTTAAATACACAATTTGAATTAATTTTAGGTTAATTAGTATTCAGAATATTTCTCAATTCAAATTAGATTGAAAATTAAATATTTCTAGAATTTAAAATTATTATTAATAACTTTTGAATATAAGTTTAATTAAATAGTAATTAAGTACTTAAATATTTAAATACTTGAAAATTATTCAAAATATATATTATAACCCGTATTAAGTTAAATTTAGAATCAAATTGAATGTATATATATACATACACACCTAAAAAAAAAAATATTTTAAATATTAGAATATATTTTAAAGTAAAATTTTGAATTTTACTAGATATTTAACATTATTTTAATTAAATATTAACTTAAAATGATTAATACTTAAAGTATTTCAAAATATATTAATATTTTATCTTTAAAATTAATTTTAAAATAATGTTTTAAATTTTCTGATAATATTTATTTAAAATAGATTTTTTTTTTAAAAAAAAATAATTTTAAATGAGTTTTAGAAGAAAACTGTAATTAATTAAAAAAAATTAAATTAAATCCTTTTTAATTAGCTCGCGGCGGCGGGATGACCACGTGGCGACTTCTGGTCGAGCAAGCCAAACCGCGGTGGCGGGTCCACGCGAAAATGACTTATCCACGTCGGCTCAGCACAACAGCCGTCCGATCTTCTGTGCCGAAGGATCAACGGTCGGGATCGAATCACGCTATCTGATCACGCAGAGAAAGATCAGACGGCGCCGAAACGATCCCGCGGTCTCAAATGGACGCCTAGGATTAACCAGCTCGTGATCCGACTGTGGCCAGCGTGAGGTTAAACCCTTGCGTAAAAAAGAAAGGATGAAATCCTGTCCGTAGATTTCAAGATCAACAGCCAGGATATCGCAAACCTAGACCTAAGGAAGAACCCTAAGCCTTAAACAGAAAAACGGTTCGTTCTCCCGATCCAGTATATCAAATAGCTTGAAAATTTAAACCTAGATTTTCTAGGTGAACAGAAACAATGGGGAAGTTCTTAAATGATTAAATAAGCATTTAATAAAAAGTTAATTTAACTACGTGTCCTAAACTAGGTTTAGGTTTTTACCTTGATTCAATGGATGGTTTTTTATGCTTGAGGGCTTGTTGAACTTGTTGATCGTCCTAGATCATTTCTCCAGAAGACTCCAAGAGCTGAAGAGGTCTGGATCTCGAGCTATGAACCTGGGACGGTCTTCTTGTCTCGGTTTGGCCGGAATCTCGTCGCCGGCCACCGTCAATCGCCGGTTTTTGACGTGGGGGGTGGAGAGGTAACCCCCAAGAGCTAAAACGAAATTAGCTCTGGTCTGGAGAGGGATTGAGTGGTGAGAGAGAGCTAGATGGAGAAAATCACGGCTCTATTAGGGCATTTCACCCTATTGAACCTTCTCCAAGCCAAAGGGACGGTCTTGATCGACCTAGGGGCTATCTAGGATGCTTCCACGTGGCCTGGAGCAGTTGGAAAGGCTGGGAGAAGGACAGTGAGGTGGAAAGCCTCTCTTGGTCCCCACTTGAGCACATGGAAGTAATGAGGGCTGTTTGATCCCAATCCAAGGGCTAAGAAAAGCCTTTAGAATATTCTAGAAATTGTTTGAACAGCTGGGATTAAAAGGGCTTCAATTATATGCCATGTCATTAAGGATTTAACTCATTTAATGACACTTTGACAATTTGTTGACTGGTTTGACCAGTCAACAGGTCAAGTCTAGCTAAGGTGGCAGCTAGGTGGCATGGAGAAGGGTTTTAAGAGCTGTTTGAGTGAAATCTTGAGGGTTCAAATGAGAATGCATGGTGGTTTGATTAAAACTTTGGATATTTAACCAAGTATATGAGTTGACTTGGTCAACTAGACCATGATTTGACTCATGTTAGACTTAGAGAGGTCCAAAGCATGAGATTGAAGGGTCTCTAACATTTGAAAAGCTTAATTGAATTGGATTTTGATTGGGACTTAAATCTTGAGTTGGTTTGGTCAACCTAGGTTGACTGAGTCAACCAAGTTGACCCAAAGGGTGGGTCTGGGCTGAACAGGTTTGAAAAGGTATTTGGAGACCATTGAAGGTGGTCCTAAAGTCTTGGGAGGTCAATTCGGTCAAAATGGTCATTTTGACCCTTAAGGGCTTGTTTGGTCAACCTAGGTTGACTTGGTCAACCAGGTTGACCCAGGGTTTGGGTTTGGGTCGAACAGGTTTCAAATGACATTCCAAGACTAATGGAGGTGGTTCCATGGTCTGGGGAGGTCATTTGGGTCAAAACACCCATTTGGACCCTTAAGGGGTCACTTGGGTCAACTAAGTTGACCTGGTCAACCAGGTTGACCCAGGGCTTGAAAATGGGTCCAACAGGTTTCAAATGACGTTTCAAGACCAATGGAAGTGATTCCATGGCCTGGAGAGGTCATTTGGGTCAAAATACCCATTTGGACCCTTAAGGGGTCACTTGGGTCAACTAAGTTGACCTGGTCAACCAGGTTGACCCAGGGCTTGGAAATGGGTCCAACAGGTTTCAAATGACGTTTCAAGACCAATGGAAGTGATTCCATGGCCTGGAGAGGTCATTTGGGTCAAAACACCCATTTGGACCCTTAAGGGGTCTCTTAGGTCAACTAGGTTGACTTGGTCAACCAGGTTGACCCAGAGCTTGGAACAGGTTCCAACAAGTTTGGTTTGGTATTTGAAACTCGCTGGAGGTGGTTGCGTTCAATTCGGAGTTCATTTGGTTTGAAATCACCATTTGAGCCCCATAGGGGTATTTTGGTCATTTTGACCCCTGGTCGACTAGGGGTCAAAGTGGGTCAACCAAAATGCAGTTTACTGCTTAGTGAGTCATAATTAAGGGTTTGGAAGTAATTAGAGGCTTTGAAGAGAGCCCTAGGGTCAAAATCCTTTTAATGGCAAGTCCAGTGGCATAGGCTGTAAATATTTGAAGGTTTTACAGCCTTTGGATTTTGATTAAGTTTCTGGGGTTAAAGACCTCGGAATGGGCTCAAATTTGGAGGGTTGCCTCCAGAGACATGTCCCATCAGTATGCAACTGACAGACTCTGAATTGGAGGTCAATTGATTGATTTTGAAGTGTTTGAAAATTTGCTGAAAAAGGCTTTTAGGACTTGCCCTTTTAGCATTGAATTTGGGTCTGGATTCTGGATTTGAACTGGATTTGATTGGAATTTGAATTGAATTAAGGTCTGGATTGACTCGAGATCTAAATTGATCCTAAGGTCTGGAATCTAGAAGAGTCCTAGGGTCTAGAGTAGATCATAGGGTTTGTATTCTAGGAGGATCCTGGAGTCTAGATTGATCTGGAGATTGAATTGATCTAGGGTCGAGATTGGCCCAAGTGACCTCATACAAAAATGAGGTCAACAATGACGTATTCAATTTTAAAATTCAAAATTTAATAATCCCAAAGATAATTAAATATTTTTCAAAAATTATATGGATACATTTAAATATATATTTTTTTAATCAAAACAAAAATGGCGACTCCGCTGGGGACAATCTCACTCTCCATCTTTAATAGCGGTATAAATTTTATTGCATCGGTAGTTTTGACTACCTTTCTCTCCGTTGGTCCCTCTACCCATTTCTTCCTTGGGTGAGTGTGGCCAACTCAATTAAGACATGTTAAAAGAGAGGTGAGTGTAGGAGGCCTCCCTCTAAATTTAGGCTTGGACATTTTGCCTCCAACTTGGTTGGTAGAGCGAAAGAGTCAAGCCTATCCCTTTCTATAAATTGTAGAGACTAGCGTGCTCGGGCTACTAGTGGCATGCTAAGTTATATAACTTATAGAAAATTTCCTCAATTTTCAAAATCTAAATTCTAGTCTTTTAGTAGAGTTTTAATCCTTCCAACGTCTAGATAATCATTATGATTGTATCGTCGTATATTGAATTGTAACAATTTCAATTCGATATATACGATCAACCATAACACTCACTTTTATGGTTCGTTTTAAAATTCAATTATATCGGTAGAGTTAAGCTATGACATTTCATTCTTAGTGCACTAACTAGAATGAAAGAGTCAAGTAAATTCCAAATAAATCTCCCGATTAGTGTGGACCTTTTTGTTGGATGAATATCCAACACCTCGAGTCCCAAAATAAGGGGAGATGCTGCCAAATTTTTGAGTTTTCAAAACTCTTTCTAAAATCTTTTCAAATAGATTATCGTTGTTGTATGTTCTTCTACGACGATCGTCGTAGTTAACATATACAACAAACCTTCAAACTCGATCCGATATAAGTTCGCCATTAACATTTCATCCTTTAAAGATTGAAAGAGTTAGGCCTTCTTAGTGTTTTTCCCGACGTTTATTTGTGAACCTTTTGCTGGATGAATATTCAACACATTGAGTTCCAAAAATAAGGGGAAATGCTGCCGGATTTTCGAATTTCCAAAATTCAATTACTTCCAAATTCAAACATCTTATTCAAATTCATCCAAATCAATTTCAGATTTTTGTTGTTATATATTTTCCTACAAAATCCTTCTGTAGTTGAATATATACAACGACAATTCAAACTCTATTTCAATCAAAATCAAACTCTATATTCTATCATTTTACACCGGGTTATAGCTCTTATAACCCGATATATACGATAAAATATAAATTTATTTTCAAAATTCAAATTCAAGTTTCTAATTCAAATCTTCTCCTTCTCAATTCTCAGAAAATCAAATTAACTGCAATGGCTGGCAAACTGTTGTTTTCAATGGATCGTGATTTGCTGATTGAAGAGTTAGTCTACGAGAACTCAATTCAGTTTGGAATAGGGTTTAAGTCCCTTAGACTGGTGATGAATGGAAACACTTTGGTTGACCTTGCTGTCGAGGGCGAGAAAGATGCCCCTGTAGTTCAATTAGCCATAGGAGCCGGGAACGATGCCCCTCCTAGTCTGTGGTCAGCGCTAGATATTGCCAATGCGCCAAAAGAGTTCCTTGAAGATGCAAAGAAACTGGAAGCTACCGCTGCAGCCAAAATAGTGTTTGAGAAGGGATCTTCTAGCACTGAGACTCTGTACGGTACTAAGAATTCCAAGAAGAACTACCTCAGGAGGTTAAGGAAGAAAATCACTAAGACTAAGAAGGTGGCCGAGCTGAAGGCCTTGAGTAAAGTCGACCTTGAGGCTGCCGAGGAGCTGCCAATCCCTGCCTCTTCTCCACTCCTTAAAGGGAGTCGTTTTCACCCCCTCGCAGCTGCTGCAGGGGAGGAGAGAGTTACTCGGATAGCTAGCACTCCGCCTAGCCCAGTAGACTATTCCGTCAAAAGGACCCCAAAGGAGAAGCAAATTCTGAAAACTAGGATGCTTAGAAACATCATCCATACTTGTGCTGCTCAAGTGGGGCAAACTAAGGAACAGTATGTGAAACACCTGAAGGGAGTGATTTCACACAAGCTCGAGAAAGAAGTTCTGAAGGAAGAAAAGTCTGAAGCCAAGAATTTGACTCCTCAACCAGTGAGGAAAAACAAAAAAATTGTCAAACAACCTGTGTCTTCAGTCTTGGTGGATGGATACCACTGGGTGCCTCGCCTCCCGTCTACAAAAACGGAGGAGATAGTATTAACCGGGTCTGGCCAGAGTCGCTCTTTCAGTGGCAGACCACCGACCCCACCTTCGAAACTGTCAAAGTTGGCCCCAGTGATTGCAAAGTCTAAAGAAGTCTTGAAAGAGCTGAAACCAGCTGATGTTAAGGGCAAGAGGCCCATGTCGCCAGAAGAATCATGTGCAAGAAAGAAGTTCAGTAGATCCATTGGGATTCAATTCAGGGAACCTCAAGTTCAGATACCAGTTAAACTCCCTAGACTCCCAGTTCAGGGAAGTGAGGACTCTATTCATGTTGATGTTGGAGCCCCAGCTGTTCAAGCCCCTCCACCAATTAAGATGGATGTCCCTCACCCTACTGAGGATGTCTCCCTTGCGACTACCGACCTCGAGACAGTCGGAGGGGAGGAGATGACCTGAGATCCTGATCAAGAGATGTTAGATCAGTTGGTTAGTGAAGAAATCACTGAAGAGGATGCTAAGATCAGTAATATCTTTGATAAGTTAGATGTGAAAGAGTATGATCAAGTGATGGACTACGATGGATACCTGCCAATTTATGCTGAGGCAATAGATGGGAGGCCGGTTGAGGAAGTAGTTCAAGAAATCAGAGATATTCTTAAGAAGAAGGCTGTTGATGAATTCAATCCGGATGAAGATGATCTGTTAGTTGAAGAAGAACCAATAGCGGATGTCCACATGGTCGAGACTCGAGCATCAACTAAAGATGCTGAGCCTTCTAAACACCGCTCCGATAAAAAAGAAGAGTCAGCAGCAGTTGATTCAGATTCCGACACCTCTGTTAAGCTGAGAGATAAAGATGATTACATCAAGAGCCTGGAAAGGAAGGTCGAAGAGATGATGCTAAAAGTAGAACAAATGCAGAATCAGATGTTCCAGACACAGCAGTCTAAACCCGAGCAGTTGCAGCCCACGGTACTCACAACGGGCGAGCACAGCAGGAAGGCTGATTCTAGTTTCAAGATTCTGGAAGTCGCCCCTCCACCAGAAAAAGATATTCGTCAGATGATCGAAACCCAGGTAAGGGAGGCCTTAGCCCATTCACAAGGAACTGTATCTATTCCAAAGGGTAGACCCTACCCCGAGGAATATGATTTGGTTCCTTATCCAAAGGGTTTTGTGCCACCTTCTTTCAAAAATTTTAGCGGCTTAGAAAACCCAAGACAGCATCTGGCCCACTTCCGAGCAAGCTGTTGCAATGCAGGAGGGTCGGATGCTCTACTCTTTCGTCAGTTTGTGAGTAGTTTGTCCGGTATTGCTTTTGAGTGGTACGCAGATCTACCGAACAGTTCTGTAAAAACTTTCACAGAGCTCGAGGGTCTCTTTTTAAAGAGATTCTCAGGAGCTCAACAACGTGTAACCGTTGGTGATCTCGTCATCGAAAAGCAAAAACCGGGCGAGTCTTTAGTCGACTACATCTTGAGGTGGCGAAACCTCTCGATGAAGTGTGAACCCCAACTGCAAGAGCAACATGCAGTGGAAATTCTTCTAAAGAACATCCACGGGCCTATTGCTTTTCTGTTGAAGGGGTTTACAATTAAAACCTTTGAAAAGCTTCTTAACAAAGCTAGTAATCTACAAGAAGAGGCTCCCAAAATGCCATTCTTGAAGGATTCTACTGAAGATAAAAAGGTTACTAAACCGTTGAAGTCCTTTGAGAAAAAGACAGCAACGGTTTCAGCAGTCGACAAGGGAAAGAAGCCTGTCAATGTTCAATCAAGTAACCCTATTGTTCAACAAACTCAGAAACCTCAACCGTTTCAGGTAACTTCTCAACCTACCAGAGAATACTACCGACCCACTTTTGAAGAGAGATTGGCTCGTCCGTATCCATTCAAAAGGGAGTCGGTGAAGAGAATTTTTAAGAGCCTTCTAAAGAAACCAGATTTTCGATTGCCGGAGGCCAGAAAGCCGGAAGAGGCAAATAAAAAGGACGATCCGACCTTTTGCCCCTACCATTGCATGTTGGGCCACACAATCGAAGACTGTATAGTCTTTAAGGACTGGCTCGAGAAAAACTTCCGTCAAGGTAACATCATAATACCAAATGAGTACTTGGTTAATCCGGATCAGGGATCTGTCAAATCTATTTCAGGTAAAATTTCTAATCTTTCTTTGTCGATTGAAGATGGTTGGGATATAGCACTATCCCGGGCATTTAAAAAGTTGATTAACCAATCTTTTCATCTTTCTCAACAGTTACCGACGAGAGCCCGTGGCCCGATCTGGGAGGTTGAGCTGGAGGCATCGCAGGAGGATGTTGGGACGATTTCCTCTCCAGTAGTTGTAGGAACTACTGTATTAAATAAAAAGAGTGAACATTTTGTAGAGAGGAAATTTGTTGATGAGAGATCTGTACAAGTGGTGGATGGTGGTTCAAAGCCACTAGCCCCACTTAAGTTATCTGACTTTTACTTTGTCCCATCAAAGGCAAAGGGTCAAAAATTGAATAAAAAGAAAGATCCTTCTGCGAATATTTTGACGATTAGTGTTGAGAATGAAATTTTAAATGATTCTTCTGTTGAAAATAACTCGGAGCCAGCTGAGGATAATCAAGAAGTTCAGAAACCCAGCTCTCCAGATTTGACCCTTCAAGTGGAAGATGAATCTAATGTCGTATCAGATGGTGATACCCCTGAAATTAATTTCCAAGGGAGTCCCGTTGTGATAGACTTTTCCGACTCAGATTCCCATTCAGAAAATGACAATCAACCGCCTAAGGAGAGCGTAGACCTCCCCGTAGACTGTCCTTCCGATGAAATCGTGCAAGTACAACTACGTGGTGGCAAGGTTTTACCCTCTAGGCTTCCCCCACAGGAAAAGGGAAAACAAGTTGTTTCCACTGATCCGATTCAAGTCTCTACTCAACAATCAAACTCTCTTTCAAATCCACCGGGTCCTGATGTTAATGTTCCAAGTGTTGATTACAACGTCTTAGCTCACCTTAGGAAGTTGCCTGCTAAGTTGAGCATCTACGATGCCCTCATCCTTTCAAAAGAGATGAGGGAGACTTTAATTAAAGCACTTCTCGACCCTGAGATTTGCTTAGCTCAACTCGCTTCAACTTCTGAGGATGAAGCTTTGTACTTCAAAGAAATTCCAGGAGTTACCTTCTCCAATGAAGATCTACTCCTTGGAACTGCCGACCACAATCGCCCACTATACATCACTGTAAATGTGGGAAAGTTCAAATTATCAAGAGTTCTTGTTGATCCGGGTGCATCGGTCAACGTGATGAATATAAAGACTCTCGCATACCTTAGAATTGATACTAGCAAGCTCTCAACCGACAAGTTAGTGCTTCGTGGGTTCAATGAAAAAGGCGAGAAGGCTTTAGGTTCAATCACACTTCTTCTAGAGATAGGAGAGTTGAAAACTGAAGCGAAATTTCATATAATTGATTCGGCAACGTCCTTTAATGCGCTCCTAGGTAGGCCTTGGATCCATGAGTATAGGATGGTTCCTTCCACCCTGCATCAGTGCATCAAGTACCAACGAGATGGCATTGAGTTTGAAATCAAGGGTGATTTGCAACCATTCTCTATTCACGAGATCGGGATCTATGAGGATGCTGCATACTACGTTCCCAAAGGGTCCACTACCAAATCTAAGTTAGAGATCAGCATTAAGGAGGAAAAGGTAGAAAATCAGAGTTCGAAAGCAATTCAAAAATTGAGAAAAGAAAAAGTCAAGAATCAAAAAGAAGACGATTCTAATAGTGAAGACGACGTCGAGCGCGTGGTTTTTAGGCCTCCAATCCATCTACCTCAAAGAGGTGGGAGGATGGCTCAAAGGGCACGCGGCCGAGGCCGCCCTTCCATTGAAAAGAGAAATCCCCCAATGTACATCGAACTTGAAACAAGTTCAGATGAAGAACCAAGAAGGAGGGATGCTAGAATTGCTTTCGACTACAGAAAAATCAATCCTCTTCCAAAGTTTGATCTCACTTTAGATTCAGATAGCGACCAAGAGGGTAACAAATCTAAACCTCAAAGTGACGAGCCTGAATTGACTATTTATGAAAAGCTTAATAGGGCAGTTAAATCCTTAGCCTTAACCCCACTGTCCGCTGACAGAGTCTCAGGGTTAGTAACTAAGGATGCCCCTAACTTAGATGGAAAAGTAAAGAAAGTCCAGAGGTTCTTCCCTGGCACTTCCTCTTCAAGGAATGAGGGTGATGTAATCCTTGAAGAGGCGGATTTCAATGAATTAATGGAATTACCTTTTGGCTACTTCCCTCTTGGTGTTAAAGCTCTTATCTCTAAAGGTTTTGCTCCGAGTCAATGGACTAAGGGTCAAGCTAGATACCACCAAGGTATTTGGAATTCTAAATTCAATAAAAATTGGACGAGTGGTATCGGCTTTGGTTCCGTTAGTTCGTTCGACGACGATGAATATTGCTTGATGATAACTATCCATCCTGAATCTGAAAGTGTCCCTGCTGAAGTCGTTGAATCACTCGATAGACTTTGTTTGGAGACCTTAGATGATTCAGATGAAGATCAAATTTGGGTTGCACCCCCTGAATTTGAAGAAGAGATTAAGTCAACAGTTGATGAACTTAATGAAATTAACCTTGGAACAGAGGATGACCCTCGCCCCACATTCATAAGTTCTTTGTTGAGTGACGACGAGTCTAAGGATCTGATTCAACTTCTATCCGAGTTTAAGGACTGTTTTGCTTGGACATACGATGAAATGCCGGGTTTGTCCGCCGATATAGTAGTTCATAAACTCGGAATCCGGTGTGATGCCATTCCTGTCAAACAAGCTCCACGACGCATGCGTCTGGAGATTGAACAACAAGTCATTTCTGAAGTTAAGAAATTGGCCGAGGCCGGATTTATCCGGGAGGAGCAATATCCTTCTTGGGTAGCCAGCGTTGTGCCTGTTCGAAAGAAAAATGGTCAAATCCGGGTCTGTGTTGACTATAGAGACCTGAATAAGGCATGTCCTAAGGATGAATTTCTTTTGCCAATTCCCGAACTAATGGTGGACATTGCCTCTGCGCATGTTGTTTTCTCCTTTATGGACGGCTCGTCTGGTTATAATCAAATCAAGATGGCCCCACAAGATGAGAGAAACACTGCATTCAGAAGTCCTATAGGGATCTTTTGTTATAAAGTTATGCCATTTGGCCTTAAAAATGCCGGTGCAACCTACCAGCGGGCTATGACTCAAATTTTTGACGACTTAATCCACAATCAAGTCGAATGCTACATCGACGATTTAGTTATCAAAAGTAAAGTTAAAGAGGCTCATCTTTATGACTTAAGAATCGTCTTCGAGCGGTTGCGTCGCTACAACCTTAAGATGAATCCTTTGAAGTGCGCCTTCGGTGTCGCGTCAGGGAAATTTCTAGGTTTCGTAGTAAGACACCGTGGAATTGAAATTGATCCCACTAAAATCGAAGCTATCTTAAATATGCCGCCTCCTAGGAGTCTTACTCAACTAAGATCTCTTCAAGGCAGACTGGCGTATATAAGAAGATTCATCTCTAATCTTTCCGGAAGATGTCAACCATTCTCGGTCCTCGCTAAAAAGGACGCCAAATTCATTTGGGACGAGAAATGTCAATTTGCTTTTGAAAATATCAAACAATACCTGACAAATCCACCAGTCTTGGCAGCCCCTATTCCGGGGAGACCTCTAATACTCTACACTGCGGCCCTTGACGAATCTCTCGGGGCCCTCCTTGCTCAAGTCAATGACGAAGGGAAAGAGAATGCTCTCTATTACCTAAGTCGGAGGCTTTTACCAACTGAAATTCGGTATCCAACGATTGAGAAACACTGTCTCGCCTTAGTCTTTGCAGCCCAAAAACTAAGACATTACATGCTTTCTCATCATATCAATCTAATTTCCAGTTTTAACCCCTTGCAATATCTTATGACCAGGCCTACGTTGTCAGGACGTTTGGCTCGTTGGTCTATGATATTGCTTCAATTCGAAATCACTTTCATTCCCCTGCGTGCTGTGAAAGGGCAGGCCGTCGCCGACTTCCTTGCGGCACACCCGTTGCCGGCGGAATCTCCTCTAAACGATGATTTACCTGATGAGCAAATCATGAGTTTCGGGGAAGCTACTACTCAAACCTGGGAAATGTATTTTGATGGTGCTGCGTCCTCTCAACGGGGCAAAACACCTGAGTCTACTATTCCCGGGAAAGCCGGAGTTGGCCTGGTGTTCATAACACCAGATAAGGGAATGATGTACTTTTCCTACCACTTATCAGAACCTTGTACGAATAACGAAGCTGAGTACGAAGCTCTGATAACTGGCCTGGAACTTACAATTTTGATAGAGATTAAAGAGATTAAAATTTTTGGTGATTCCCAACTGGTGATCAACCAGATTGCAGGAACCTATAAAGTTTTGAATCCTAAACTCCTGAAATACCATCAGTACACCTGTCACTTGCTCGAGCAAATTCCGATTGTAACTATGTATAGGATTCCTCGTGGAAGCAATTCTTCGGCGGATGCCCTTGCAAAGCTTGCAAAGGAGTTTGCCTGTCCAGAAGAAGACTCCATCCCTATAGAGGTGCAGGGTCGTCAAATCCTGTCTCCTATAGATTTGGAGCACATCAATAAACAAATTTGCCAAGTCCTTTCTACCTCTTCGGCAGTCGATGAAGAAGCAGATTGTAGACAACCGATAATTGAATATCTTCAAGAAGGCAAGCTCCCTCACGAGAGATCACTTGCCCATCAAATTAAGAAACGTGCCCTATCCTACGCACTAGTCAATAATACGTTGTACCGACGGTCGTTTGGTCAGATGTGGCTCCGTTGTTTAGACAAATGTGAGGCCCTGAAGATCGTTAACGAAGTCCATGCTGGACTGTACGGTGCTCATCAATCGGGTCCAAAGATGAAAATGAAGATCAAAAGACTTGGATACTACTGGCCTACGATGATTGACGATTGCATGAAAATTGCAAAGTGTTGTCATCAATGCCAAGTACATGGTGTGGTTTTACATCAGCCGCCTAACGTGTTGCATCCCACGATAGCCTCGTGGCCCTTCGAAAGTTGGGGCACGGATATCATCGGGCCAATTGACCCTCCCTCCTCGAAGGGTCATCGCTTCATTTTAGCAGCGACTGACTACTTTTCAAAGTGGGCAGAAGCAGTCCCACTAAGAAATGTAACATCACACCATGTAATGAAATTCTTTCGTGACCATATCGTTTATAGATTCGGCGTTCCGCACAGAATCATATCCGATAATGGGTCCGCTTTCAAGTCTACAAAGATCAACAATTTTGCAAATCGCCATGGTATTGATTGGAGATATTCAACAATCTATTATCCACGGGCTAATGAATTGGCTGAAGCCTTCAATAAAACTTTGGTTCACATCATCAAAAAGACCCTCGATGATAATAAAAGACAGTGGGATGAGAGGTTGGTGGAGGCTTTGTGGGCCTATAGGACCACTTATCGAACCCCGACCCAATCCACACTGTTTGCACTAGTGTATGGATCCGAGGCCGTACTCCCTCTTGAAGTTCAAATCCCTTCACTCAGAATTGCAATTCAGAATCAGATTACAACTCAACAGAACGCACAACTCCGTCTAGAAGAACTTGAAAGCCTCGAAGGATGTCGTCTTCAGGCTCAGCAAAACTTAGAGTTATACAAAGCCCGAATGATTCAAGCTCACGATAAGTTTGTGCGACCTAGAACCTTCCAAGTAGGCGACTTGGTCTTGGTTCTTCGGAGGCCTATCTTAGCGCACTGAAAACTCGGTGGAAAGTTTGAACCAACTTGGGAAGGACCCTTCGTAGTGGAAACAACCTACGAAGGAGGCTCGTATCAGCTAGTGGATTGTAAAGGAAATCACCCAATGCTTCCTGTAAACGGGCGTTTCCTTAAGAAATACTATGCTTGATGTAGCTCGAATTTTCAATCAATAAAATCTTCAAGTTTCAATCAAATTTTTTTTTTTATTATAATTTAATACCTTTTTTTTAAGGCTAAGAAATATTTCTCCAAGTCTTCTTGTCTTAACTTCAAGCCTTTTAGTGGTGGAGTACGCCCTTTCGTGGCACCACCCTAAAATTCAAATTTTAATTTTGATCTTATATAGAGCAAGTTTTCTCTATATTCGATCTCTCAAACCTGATCACTTATGTAAAGCAAGTTTCTTTTACATATGATCAATCCAGACCCGATCATCCGTAGAGCAAGTTTCCTCTACTCATGATCATCTTAATCTTGATCTTATATAGAGCAAGTTTCCTCTATATTCGATTTTTCAAACCCGATCACTTATGTAAAGTAAGTTTCCTTTACATATGATCAATCCAGATCCGATCACCTGTAGAGCAAGTTTCCTCTACTAATGATCATTTTAATTTTGATCTTATATAGAGCAAGTTTCCTCTATATTCGATCTCTCAAACCTGATCACTTATGTAAAGCAAGTTTCCTTTACATATGATCAATCTAGACCCGATCATCCGTAGAGCAAGTTTCCTCTACTCATGATCATCTTAATCTTGATCTTATATAGAGCAAGTTTCCTCTATATTCGATTTTTCAAATCCGATCTCTTATGTAAAGCAAGTTTCCTTTACATATGATCAATCCTGACCCGATCATCCGTAGAGCAAGTTTCCTCTACCGATGATCATTCCAGATCCTGATCTTATATGGAGCAAGTTTCCTCTATGTACGATCTTTCAAACCTGATCCCCTGTGTAAAGCAAGTTTCCTTTACATATGATCAATCCAGATCCGATCTATCATGGGAAGCAATGCTTCCTTCCCATTAGATCTTTAATTTTCTCTCCTTAAGATTCGACTCGCTAGTGATAGAGTACGCCTTCCATGGCACTACCCTAGTTCCAGATCAAACTCCAATTCTTCAGGGATCGATTTTCCTTCCCTTAGAATCAAAATTCCAGACTTGACCTTTTTCGGTCAACGCCAATATGTGCAATAGAACTTCGTTCTATTACACATATTGGGGGTCCATTTGTTGACCTCATTTTTGTATGAGGTCACTAGGGATCCATCTAGACTCCAGATCAATCCTGACCCTACATCAATCTAGATTATAGATCCTAGGATCTATCTTGACCTTATGAGTCTTTCATATCAATCTAAAACCTAGGATTCTCCTAGATCCAGACCTTAGGATCCATCCTAGATCCTAGGACCCTAAAATATCTCCAGACCTTAGATAAATCCTAAACTTAGGACCTAATCCAGACCCTATGATCAGATCCACACTTTCAAACTCAAAATACAGTTCAAATCCAGAATCCAGACCCAAATCCAATGCTAAAAGGGCAAGTCCTAAAAGCCTTTTTTAGCAAATTTTCAAACACTTCAAAATCAATCAATTGACCTCCGATTCAGAATCCGTCAGTTGCATACTGATGGGACATGTCTCTGGAGGCAACCCTCCAAATTTGAGCCCATTCTGAGGTCTCTACCCCCAGAAACTTAATCAAAATCCAAAGGCTGTAAAACCTTCAAATATTTACAGCCTATGCCACTGGACTTGCCATTAAAAGGATTTTGACCTTAGGGCTCTCTTCAAAGCCTCTAATTACTTCCAGACCCTTAATTATGACTCACTGAATAGTAAACTGCATTTTGGTTGACCCACTTTGACCCCTAGTCGACTAGGGGTCAAAATGACCAAAATACCCCTATGGGGCTCAAATGGTGATTTCAAACCAAATGAACTCCGAATTGAACGCAACCACCTCCAGCAAGTTTCAAATATCCAACCAAACTTGTTGGACCCATTTCCAAGCTTTGGGTCAACCTGGTTGACCAAGTCAACCTAGTTGACCTAAGAGACCCTTTAAGGGTCCAAATAGGCCTTTTGACCCAAATGACCTCTACAGGCCATGGAACCACTTCCATTGGACTTGAAACGTCATTTGAAACCTGTTGGACCCATTTCCAAGCCCTGGGTCAACCTGGTTGACCAAGTCAACTTAGTTGACCCAAGTGACCCCTTAAGGGTCCAAATGGGTGTTTTGACCCAAATGACCTCCCCAGGCCATGGAACCACCTCCATTAGTCTTGGAATGTTATTTGAAACCTGTCGAACCCATTTCCAGACCCTGAACCCAGTCGGTTGACCAGGTCAACCAATTTTGTCTTAAGGGCCCATTAAGGGCCCATTAAGCCCTTTTGACTCAAAATGAACCATTCAATCCCTGAAAACACCTCTACCAGACTTCAAATATCATTTTAAACCTGACCAACTTGGACCCACCCCTTGAGTCAACCTAGTTGACCCAATCAACCTAGGTTGACCCAAAATTCCCTTAAGGCCTTAATGGGCTATTTTAGCTCATTCAACCCATTGAATCTATTTCATAGCTCCAAAATCAATTCCTAATGTAGCCTAACTATGCTTTGGGATTTGGGCCTATCAAGCCCATTTGGAGTTGACCAAGTCAACTCCAAAGTTGGGTCAAACCTATTCCAAGCTCCAAATCAACTCAAACTTCAAACCCTTCCCTTGGCTTTGTTTATGATCCAACCTATTCAATCCCTAGGACCTTTAGGCTGCCACATCAGCAGTCTTCCATGGTCAATTGACCAGTCAACATATGGTCAACAAGCCTTTAAGTAGTCAAACCTTTTGGCCCAAGCCATTTCAACTCACTTGAACCCTCAATGACCCACCACTTCAGCTCTTGAACTCCTCCCCATGCCAAGTCAGCTGCCACCTCAGCACCCTTGACCTTTTGACCGGTCAATTTGGTCAACAACGGTTCATGAAGGAGTCCCATGGTCAAGCTCACATGTGAGCCTCCCTCCAACTGATCTAGGCAGCTAGGTTAGTTCCTAATGGGACCTAAAGCTCACTCAAGGCTCCCTAACCAAGCCCAACCCCTGGTTTAGCCTCAAATGGCAGTGGTCCCCCCCACCTCCCTAGGTTTGGCCAATGGTTGGAAGGCCTTTCCCAGCCTTTCTCCCTGCCACCTGACGGCTTGGGACACTTGTCCCTCATCAGGGAGAGCCCCCTGATGCATCCCAGACATCCATTTGGCTGGGGGACGTTTGAATAGGGGGGGGAATGCCCTAATGAAAGAAATCACTCTCATTCTAGCTCCAACCTCTCTCAAGCCGAAAGTTCTTTTCGTTTTGAGCCTCTGGGACTTCCTCTACCCTCCCACTATAAAACCCAGGTGGTTGCCCGTCACCGGCGGCGAGTTCTCCGGCGAAGCCACCACCCAGTCCGTCCCAAGCTTGTAGCGGCCAATCCAGACGTGTTCGAGCTCCATTTTCTGCTGGGGATCTACACTTGGACAATCTACAAGCTCATCCATCCAGAAATATCGAAGATCCAGCGGTATAATCCCTCAAAACTCTAGATTTAGTGCACACTAGATAGGGTTATTTAGCTCTTCATCTAGGATGTTTTAGGCTAAGTGAACCCTCCCCCACGATTTCTGTTCATGTACCCTCATTGGGTTTAAATTTTCAAGTTATTTCATCCACCCGTTCATTCAAACGAGTCAAAAAACCATTTCTAGGGCGTCACTCGCAGTTTCCGGCGAGTGTACGTTTTCTGGACCGTTGATCGTTCGATCAACGGTCCAGATCGAGCCCTTCCGCGGACCGGTTTAACCGTACGTTCGATCCGTTGTATGATCCGCCGTCCGGCGACATCTGGACCCTCGGATCAGAGACCGCGGGATTGAATCACGCCGTCTGATCTTGTCCCGCCGAGATCAGCCTCGGGATGCGATCTCGTCCGTTGGATCGAACCAGCGATGATCCGACGGCGCGCAGGGCTCGCTGACGTGGTTAAGTGAAACCGCGTCAAGCGCCCCGCGGCCGACGCGTGGCTGACCGCCGTCACGCCGTCGCGCCGCCTCCGCGTTTTTGACTCCGCGAACCAGAGCGCGCCGCGTGTCCCACTAGCAGCCGCCTCTGGTTTGGCTGAATCAGGGAGCTCCACGTGTGCAGCCAGCCGCCAGGTAATTAAAAAAATGATTTTATTTGGTTTAAATCATTTTTTTTAATTACAGATTGCTCTCAAATTAATTTAAAATTATTTTAAAATTATAAAAAATATTTATTTTATATAAATATTATCAGTAAATTAAAAGTGTTAATTTAAAATTATTCTCAAATTAAAATATTAATATCTTTTAAAATATTTTAAATATTGATTAATTTGAGTTAATATTTAATTAAAATGATATTATATGTTTAATGAAAATAAAAAAAAGGTTTATTTTAAAACATATGTTGATATTTAAAATACATATATGTATTTTAATTTAAAAAAAAACTATTTTCAATATTTAAAACTCAATTTTATTTTTATTGATTTTAATTATTTGAATATGTTTGATATTGAATTAATATTTAATTAAGTATTATATTAAATATTTTGAGAATTAAATTTTTTTTTTATTTCCAAAAGATTTAAAAAAAATCAGTGGATCTCTCAATATTTAAAAATATTTTAGTTTGATAATATTTTGAATTATTTTCTTTTAAAACTTATATATTTATATATGTAGGTTTACTTATACATGTGTTTTAAAATTATTTTAAAATTATATGTATTTAAGTCTTTAAATTTTGGGAGATCCCCTTGAAATTTTAAGCATGGATTAAGGCTATTTGAATAGAATTAGTGGGGAATGAGAGTCAATCAATGAACAATTACTTTGGTAAGGGTTCATTGATTAAATCTTTAATTAATTAACTTATAATTATTCTTTGCATGCTTTAGGTAGCACACACTTTCACTTAGTCTAAGGCTCTCCTAGACCTAGGAGTTGATTGCTATTGTGTATTCATTTCATGCTTAGTCAAGGGTTAGTTAAAATCTTGATTCAAACTTAGTGAACCTAGTGACACAATTAAGGACAAAACTTAAGGACTTTTATTAGAGAATTTAGAAAATTTATTGTGAATAGGATGTACTTCACTTGAACTTGAAATTTGAACCATTTAAACTTAGTGACACTCTCAGCCTTAGGAAAAATTTTCACTGATTTTTGGAATAATTAAGGTCCCTAATTAATTTTCCTAAGTTTAAGCCTTAATTAAGCCTTTAAACCTTCCCGAAATTCTAATAAATCCATTTTAGACCCAACAAATATGATTAAGACCTCTAACTGACCATAATTAAACCCTTAACCCATGAAAATTAAAACCAAAATTATTTGACAGCAATCTGAACCTTAATCTAATTTTAAGTGAAAATCAATATTTAATTCATATAATTAATTAAAAAATATTAAAAATTCCAAAAATTTCCCAAACACTTGGAAATCTCTCCTTAGGTCATTTCTGACCTTTGGAGTTGATTTCAAGGAGTTTGGAACACATTTGGAGAAAAATCACAAAATGGCCCTCTAATTAAGAAATTCCTAAAAATTCATTAAGTAGTCAAAACTTCAAACCTTCATAATTAATTCTAGAAAAATCAAAATCACCCAAACTCACTTGCATTCAATTCCTATTAATGTCTAATATTTATTAAAAATGTTAAAATTCCAGAAAAACATCAAATTCAAAAAGTCAACAAATCGGTCAACTCTAAGTCAAAACTAGTTCAAAACTTCAAACCTTCGTAACTAAATGTAGAAAACTCCGATTTCAACGTACTTACCTTCTAACTGATCGTAGTGAGGTCTAGTATTTTAATAAAATGTTAAATTTCCAGAAAACACTCTTAATCAAAATTCAATTTTCAACCCTTTAATTAAATGATTAAAATATTCAAAATTCATAAAATTCAAAATTATTCTAAAACTCCAGAAAATGTTAACTTAATATTTAAAGCATTCAACAAACCTTTTAAAACACAACAACCATCCTAAAGATGAAGTTTATTGGCTGGACTACTCCGGGCTGCGGGGCTAAGTGTCCTAAGGAGGCTGGTTCCTCGAGCCTTGTGGCACAACGCCACGAATGGATTCCAAGGGGTGTTAAACCTTAAAACAGATTAATTATTAATTATCTAACCTTTTAAAACTTCTAATTTAACTACATTAATTTGGTTTATCGGCTGGACTACTCCGGGTTGCGGGGCTACGTGTCCTAAGGAGGCTGGTTCCTCGAGCCTGGTGGCACAACGCCACGAATCGATTAATGGCAAATTTAAATAAGTCAAATCTTAAAATTCTGTAACCAAACATTTCTTATAAAATTCATTAATTCTTAAGCCTCAATCAACCTAAAATATTTAATTATACCGGGTACCACTGGGTAACCCAGGCCTACGAGGCTATTAACTTAGCCCCAAGGAAGGTGAAATAAACTTCACGGCCTCGGTGTGAAACAAAGGTGATATCCAACAAATAATTAAATGAATCTTAAAATTAATCTTAAGCCATTAATATTTGAATTCAAACTTAAATCCCTTAAACTTTCCAACCAATCGAATTTTAGACAACTTTAACTAATAATCCTGATTAGGACATATCAAAACCACACGACTTACTTCACACACTTTAGATGGTTTGCTAGGATCACTGACTCTAGTTTTAAGATAGGCCGGTGTTTTACTTTCTGCAGTTGTGTGCCGAGTTTTCGAGTTTTTACTGCATGCTGTTTGCTAGTGTAGAATTGATATGTTTATTTACTTACTTCATGCATTCTGTGATTGATTGTGCGCTAGATTTACCCCTAGGTTAGGAGCGAATTATACTTGTGCAATCTTATGCAGGTGGTCATGCTCATACAAGGAGCTAAAAAAATTAAAGGGGGCAGTTAATAAAAATATATATACTCTTTGCACAGGTACCTGCCGCGCTTAAGACCCCCTTTGAATGAAAGAGCATGGCCAAGTGTGGCTAAAAAAAATGCATTTTTAAATTTTCATATTATAACTGCTTGGGATTGAATATACAACTGTTGATTATTAGGATAACCTTGCAGGATCGAGTCTAGATTTTTCTTATTTCTCTCAATGTAAATTTAATTCATTTAAGGTTGTATTTCTTTAAAATATTTTGAGATTGGGATATGAATATCCAATTTGAATTCCAAAGAGGTGAAGACATCCCTAAAGGGGAGAGTCTTCTTCCATTTGGAATTCAAATTAGGATACTTTGCAAGTATCCAAAGAGGAAAGATAACACCCCGATCAAAGGGGAGTTTCTTTCCATTTGGATATCCTGAACCGACGAATCGAGATGTTCGTGAGAAGATGAAGGATTGGACAACGAGAAGAATCCCAAGTCTCAAAATCATTTGATTTAGGATTAGAAATCCGGGTTGTAGTCAGTGGTGCCCGGCCACTTTAATTTCTTGTAATTTTTGAGATGTAATAATGAGTGGCACTTGCCATATGGACATTCAATTTGATATATTTAATTGATTTTATTTAATTGATTGCGTATTAGAACTCCTATTTTTCTAGTCTTTTTATTTGCATGCCGTGTTTGATTTAGCCTGGAATTCGAATTTAGGCTCTTAGGGGTCTGTCAAAAATTCTTTTACCTTAATTAAATAAAATTTTTTTAAGATAAGATAGAAACTCTAAACGGTCTTAAGAAGTAAGCTCGGACTCGCCGAGGGTTTTTCATGCATTCATATTATACCTTCTCAACCTTGTTAGGCATCTCCCCGCCTGCGGGTTCTGGCAGACCACCTGGCCTATGAGGGTGCCGATCTGTCAAGGGGATGTTATGCAATCTCTAGGGAAAAATCTATTTTCTAAGCCAAAATTTTTAAACTGCTACATACAGATTTTGCATTCAATCGAGTCAATTAGCATGCATCGCATTAGCAACAAATTTAAAAGAGTCTAATATTTAATTGCATTACTTAGACATCGAATACCCAACATGAGTCTAAGGGGCCAATTAGGATCCGCTCTAGATGTCGGCCCCGTTCTCAAAACATATCTTAAATAATGTCCCTATCACTCTACATAAAAAGACCAGATTCATATTTTAAAATCGTTTAGGTGGTTTAGCTGGCTCCCCAATCCAGGCCGGGGTAAGACCAGAATTGCATTGCACTAGCAAGGTTCGGGGTGCTAACTTTTAGTGCCCAATTTAGACTTAGGTTCTGAGGCTGGCTCGGGCCATAAGACCTCAATTTTCGGGAATCGAATCCCAAATTTCTAATAAAATTGATCATTTAAACTTTAAATCATTTTCAATCAAATTCAAGCCCAACATTTAGGATAGGTTGGAGTGTTTTCTGAATTATTTCAGAATCTTAAAAACACTCCCTACTTCTCTTCCTTTGATTCTGAAAATAAGTGTTCAGATTTGATCCGATCCCATTTGAAAATTTCCTACCTTTTTCTTCCTTTGATATCGATCTTTGAAAATCTAAATAAAATTTACACCGCTATTTTAATCGAGAGTTTTCGTAGAAAAATTCAAATTTTCCTACGATGTAATTAACTACGAGGGCTTGCGCTCGTAGGAGATTCAGAAACCAAGATCTAATTTTCAAAATTAACTTTTTCAAAACCTCAATTAATTTTCTTTGGGAATATCAGATATAACGATCATTATCGTCATTTTCGAATGATCAATAACAATTGATACCTTCTTTCTTCGGATAGATATATCAATTATTATTGTAGTTTTGATTATGATATTAATGATCTTCTATCTGAATTATCATAGTCAGACAATCGATTGAATTTCATTATGATCTTTTGAGATCATATGTTGTTTCCCCTTGAGTCTGATTATAATAATTCAGATAAATTTAAAATTCTAAAATTTGAACCCATTAGGGAATGATATGATCGCCTCCCAAGGTGATATACCGTTCATAATGACGTATTCAATTTTAAAATTCAAAATTTAATAATCCCAAAGATAATTAAATATTTTTCAAAAATTATATGGATACATTTAAATATATATTTTTTTTAATCAAAACAAGCGGTTACCTCCTCCACCTAGATTCAATGGTGATGATGTATTATAGAGACTTTCTAACATTCCAATAATTATTGATTTTCCAATGCTATCAGAGTCTAAATTTTCGGGTTATGGTGTTAA
Organism: Dendrobium huoshanense; assembly: GCA_016618105.1. Lineage (NCBI taxonomy): Eukaryota > Viridiplantae > Streptophyta > Magnoliopsida > Asparagales > Orchidaceae > Dendrobium > Dendrobium huoshanense. Next base: position 3,668,964 of record CM028350.1, read on the forward strand.
ATATAATTGGATTAAAAAAAGTATTTTTTGGACATTATCATATTGGAGAACTAATTTGATATGGCATAATCTGTATGTTACGAACATTGAGAAGAAATCTATGGATAATATTTTTAATACAATTATGGATGTTAAAAGTAAGAGTAAAGATAATATTAAAGCAAGGATGGATATTAAAGAGTAATGCTGGCAAAAAAATATAGAGTTAGTAACAACAATCGATGGTAAAATAATGAAGCCCAAAGCTCCGTACTCTTTCACGTTAGAGCAAAAAAGATTGATATGTCAGTGGTTTAAAGGTTTAAAAATGCTTGATGGCTGTGGATCAAATATAAGCCGATGTGTTGACATAAAATCTGCAAGGTTATTTGGACTCAAAAGTCATGATTGTCACATAATTATGGAGGTTCAACTGCACATCAAGAGGAAGAGAAGTCAAGTTATAGGCCTGTTGAAATTGAGGAGATGCTAACTACAACCTCTAGTATTGAAATAGAGTTAAAAGATGTGAATAGTTCAACTAGCTCAGGAGAAGATGAGAACGAGGATGAAAGTAAAGATACCCTTGAGAGAAATGAAAATAGTTTTGATGATTCTGAGTAGTTTTTGTAATTTAGAATTATAGAATTTTACTTTTTATAATATTTTGGATAGTACTTTTTAAATTCTAAGAAATGAAAATGTTAATTATGTATTCTAGCATTCTTTATTTTTGTAATTCATTAACTACTTTATTAATTTCCTCTTTTATTTATATTCTGTTATATTTAGAATTGTAGAATTGTACTTTTTTATTAATTGCTTCTTTTATTTATTATTTTTATATATTATAATGCTTTACTAATTATTTCTTTTAATGTAGATGGCTTCAGGCGACGATCCTCCTCGTAAATCATTTACCTCAAAGTTCTGCCGGAAGAAGTTTAATGTTACTCCCAGTAGAGCCACACAGCCTGATGAAGGTGAGGAACCTTCAGTTTCACCTACTATTGTACCTACACCACCACCACAACCTAGGGGCCACCAGTAGTCCCCGAGTGAGCAGGGTCAGGGTCAGTCAGATCCATCTGTTGTTGTACCTCTATACTTCCCTGGCCACTTCCCTCCTCCCTCGATGAGTCCTCACTTTCCCTCTCTAGATCAGACACATGCTGCTCCATTATATCCATATTACCCCCCACCATCATTACAGGCAGCAGGTCCATCCACTGGTCTTCGCCCTCCTTACCCCTACCCATATTATTACCCCTATCTGGTGCAGAATGAACATGGTGGACCATCTAGACCAGCAGAGGTTGGCGCAGGGGATCATGCAGCTGTAACAGATAAGCGTCAATACATTGAGCCTGAGGGAAATAAGTAAGTTCATTTTATGTTATTAAGTTGATTGTATTTTGATATATTATATGTTATTGACAAAAAAATAACCTGCAACTTCAATCCTTCAAGGCCACCTATACACATGATCTGAGATATTATAAAGAACAAATATGATGCTCCTTACTTATCCTGGAAGAAGATTCCAAAAGCGGTTAGAGATATGTGGTTTGGAGAATTTCAGATATACTTATTTGGTATGATTTCAAATATGTGATTTAATTTATACTAATCTTTTTGGTAATACCTAAATTTTTACATAAAGAATTTAGGTGGTTGCCTGAGTATAGCACGAGGATCAGAACCAATTTTGAGAGGAGAGAAGCGACCCGTCTCAGGGACATGTTCACGGACATTAGAAAGTCTAGGCAGCATCCAAATTGGATTAGAGAGGGCGTTTAAACTGATCTGAGTAGTGCTTGGGCGACCCCTGAGTTTAGAAAAATAAGAGAGCAGAATAAGCAGAATAGAGCCTCTGGCTGTGGGGGTTTAGGAAGCTCTCTTCATACTAGTGGATATGTTCCTCATACAGAACATAGACGACGACTAGAAAGAGCTTTAAATTAGTTTATTAAATATATCTTATGTTATTATAACTATATCTTAAATTTTTAGAAAGAGTACCTTGGTCGGGAGCGAGTACCACTGGAGTTGTATATAATAACTCATCAACATCAAGCTAACTATCAATGGGTTGATAAAAAGGCTAAGAGGGCTCATGTGAGTAAAATTTTTTGGAGTTTTGGAATAAAAATTTATTTTAATAAAACTAATTGTAATATCAATATATTTTATAGATTTATTCTCTCAGGATGATTTTGTACGAGCTCGAGAAAGTTAGTAGTCCAATGGCGAGGGATCATCTTCTGGATCGGCCCACATTTCTGAGTATCATACATGGTCAGATGTTGTTGGTGGAAGACAGAGGGGGAGGGTATATGGCTTAGGTTTATAGGGCTATGCTTATGAGGGCAGTTCATCCACCTCAGCATTTCATGATCCAAGTGGAGCTGAAGAAACAGTAAGTCAGAGGGTTGCAGCACTGACAAGAGAGATTGAAGAAATGAGAAATGTTCAAAATTAAATGCAAGTAGAGATGCAATCTTACAGAGTTGAAAATCAAAGGAAGAAAGAGCAAGAGGAGCAGGCACATGCAACTCAAGACAGCAAGGATACAGCTGAGGATTAAAACTTTTTTATGTTTGATGAACTTATTTAGAACTTGTGAACTTGTGATTATAAACTTATTGAATTTAGAACTTGTGAATTTGTTGTTTTGTTTGGTTGAACATATTAACTTTGTTTATATTTATTATTTTGTTTGGTTTGTGCTCATGTATATATTTGTGATAGTTGATTGAATATAGCGGCGTGTTTCCCAAAACTTGTTGTTATATATTACTTTATGTGCAGGTTTAGAATTTAGGGTGAACCTCCCTCAAATAGAGAGGAGGCTGTTAATTTTTTTTTCAGATGCTACAGGTTTCCAGCGGCCAATCGGCGGTTTGGCTGCCGGAAATGACAATACCAAACGGCTGATTGACGCCGCCAGTAATATTTTCCAACCGTCGGTAACACACTGGCGGTTTACCGACCTAGCCCGGCGGTTATTCGGTGACATACCGGATGTGTGTATCGCAGGTGTAACCGTCGGCGATGACCGTCGGGTAACCCTTTGTATATCAATGCTTGCCGGCGGTTGTTTGACCGTTAGCCGGCCGCTGTAATCACCGGCATGCAGTCGGTAAGGGGACCGCCGGTTAGCCGTCAGTATAATTACCGGCGGCTCAAGGGCCGGAACACCGCCGGTACTAAAATCAATAATAACCGGCGGCATGAGCCGTCGCCAAATAAAACCGCTGGAAAAAGACCGCAGGCAATGGTTTCCTACACCATTTTTGTCGGCAACTTAAAAATCGCCGACAAGCCGCCGGTGTTTTTAAAAACCGCTGATTTTACCAGCCACGCCACCGGAAAAAATCGCCGGTAATAGCTGAATTTCCTGTAGTGTTTCAAAGTTTACTCATAAAAATTTATTGGGCAACCTCTAAAAGTCTAATCATACATTCATTAAAGCCATGTCCCACCAAGTGATGCAATAGACATTCAATTTATGTACTCTGAGTCAAGTAGATCTTTTGGTCCATCTTAACCAACTTGGTCATATCATTATATTATTACATATGAATTTGTCTATTTAGCTTAGATCACTTCCCTAACAATAACATGAGTCACAATACTAAGATAAAATTCCCTTATTAAACAAGAGGTTCTCATAATGTCCACTAAAATTATCTTCATTCTCCATGAAACACAAAATAATATTCTAATCAATTAGGTAATTAAAATAGGAATAAGATACAAATAAATAAAAGAGTGTTCTGATGGATAATTAGTGAGTCCATTTAATTTAAATGTTATTAAACAATTAGATTTTTTAAATAGATTATTAATTGTTTTGTAGTACATAAATACTCCTCTTGTGGGAAAAATTAGACAATGCAAACAATTAAAGAATAAAGCCTTTATGGCTAATCCATGTCTCCCTCAATCTCTTAGAGTTGTAGGCATTTTTTAATTACCTAAAACCTTCTCCCTCAACTACTTGGAGCTTAAGGCAAACTTGATGTTGCATAGTTATCTTGTTTCTTTATATTTTCTAAAATGTTCCAATTCTTTGGGCTTTTTTTTGTGTAACAAAAATGCTCTTGTTGACCTCGCTGTCATGGGGTGCTTTGTCTCCACCTTGATCTTCACCTCTATTATCATCCACGTGACCCCTATCTTGTGTCTGTGAGCAAATCCAAAAAAAAAAAAAAGTGTAGATATGTCTTTGTGTCACATTTTACTACTCATTCTAGTCGTCTCCTTCCCACTCTAATCACATCATCTCTAGATCCAATGAGATTTTCCCTTGAACTAGCCCTGCTATTCACACCATCCCTAATTTTGTCGCCTATATCCCTCTGTGCATGAATTCGTGAGATTCAACCAACCCTCATATGACTTTCCTTTGTCAATGTCTTACATATTTGTTTGACACTACACAATTCTACATGCCTCCCCTTAAATCCCCATCTCCATTCCAAGCATTATTGGATCCCTCCATCACTCTTCATCATCCAAATCTAACATTTTTGTTGTTGTTTCAATTATTCCCCACAACTTCCTCACTTGCTTCCATGACCAGACCATCTTCAAGATGTCATGAATCTCCATATGTCATCGTGTCACACCTTCTAGCCTCATCTTAGATCCATCTCCATCTCAACCAGATCCAAGCCACAATGGCTCATTCCCGTCACTTACTACTGCCAGAAAACCCCAGCTCCTCCATCTAGTCATGGATAATCCCCAAATCTATCACCTTGCATTGATATATTTCGTCTCGTCGACATTCACCCAACCCCATATCTCGCCCAATCTTTGCATCCAAGATGTAAAGACTTGTCCTCAACCACCCCCAACCCAAAAATGCTTCATAGCCAACCAATGGCTCAAATCTACCCTAATTTTGCCTTTTTTAGTATGTATTTGACCTTAAGGCCATGGTTGATTTTCAATGAGTTTAATTATACAAATAAATGTAAGGGTGTTTTCAATGGATAATCAGTGAGTTCAACAAATTTATGGGATATAAATATTATAGGTTGTCTAATATGTTACTAGGTGTTTTATAGCTTATAAATACTACTACTGTGGAGAAAATTAGAGCAATGAATGAACTAAGCTTTGATGATTGCTGACTTTCTCTATCAATCTCTTGGAGATGTACGCTTCCTTAAATTATCTAAAACCTTTTCCCTAAACTATCTGTCATTTTAGTCAAGTTTGAAGTTGAATAGATATTTTATTTCTTGTGATTTCTACGATTTTTCAATATTTTTTGTGTTTTGTTCATAACAAAATAATAATTAATCATGCGTGCCCTAACTAACTTTAAGAGGTTATCTTATGAAATACAAATAATGTGATAACATAATATTTGATTAGTCAACTTGATATGAGCTCTTTGGATATTGAATTTATGAAGGATTTCAGTAGAATTTATGTTAAATTTTGCCAAACGTAATCTAATAAGTATATCTAATACATCATCAAAAAATCATCTTGATCGGGCATGAATCTCGAGGTAAAATCAAGTTGGAAACTTCTGAAACTAAAATTGGTACAATTCGAACTCTGATTTCAGCAAATTTACAGTCAAACTGAGCGTTCCAGAATTACAAACCCAATGACACCGAAATCAACTCAATCCGAGCCCAAATGTGTTCAAATCAAGTACTTGAAGTTTTGTTGGAAGGTTCAAACCACAATTTAGATTACTAAACAGTTTCTAAACAAGATATGCTCATAGTCAAATCGAGTGACTTGACGAGACAAATCCAATGAGCCCATGATCACTGAATTTTGAAGTCACTAAGACATTAAAATGTCCAATAAATTGTTATGATCAAGGGAATCAACATCAGCCATCAATCCAAACTACTCCAACTTCCCTTTCTCATGAAAAGAGACCGCCAAGCAAGGAATCAAAAGAGAGATTGGAGATCGCTCTTGCCTCCTCGCTCATCCTCGACCACCACCTAGACTTCCGTTAGGACCACCGCCTGACGTCGGACTTCTGCCAGACCACCGCTCGATGTCGAAGTTCTGTTATACCAATGTTTTATGTCAAAGTTCTACCGGACCACAGCACGATGCGAGAGTTCTGTTGGACAACTGCTTGATGTCAGAGTTTTACCAGACCACCACCTAATATTGGAGTTATTCCAGACCACCTCCTGACGCAGGACTTCCATCAGGACCATTGCCTAACACCAGACTTTCACCAGACCACCGCCTAACACCGGACTTCTATCAGGACCAACTCTTGATGCCAGACTTCTGCCAGACCACCGCATGACACCGGAGCTCTACTAAACCACCGTTATACCACCGACTGAGGCACAAACTTTCAACAGACCACCGACATAATTCAGAGTTCCACATAACCACTAAATAATGCATTTACTTCCACTAGACCACTGCCTTAAGACTATAGTATTTCAGACCCCTATCTCCTACCGACTTTGGTCCTTCCGACCTCCATCGCCTAATACAATCCATCCGACCTCCATCGCCAAATAATAATCTTTTCGACCCCTATCTCCTACCGACTATGGTCCTTCTAACCTCTGTCACCTATTATGGTTCTTTTGACCTCCATTACTAGATAATGGTCTTTTTAATCTCTATCTCTTACTAACTATAGTCCTTCGAACCTTCGTCGCCTACTACGGCCCTTCTAACCTTCATCGCTAGATAATAATCTCTTTTACCCCTATCTCCTGCCAACTATAGTCCTGCTGACAATAGTCCTTGAGACCTTCGTCGCCTACTATGGTCCTTCCTACCTTCATCGCTAGATAATAGTCTTTCTAATCTCTATCATTTTCCGACCTCCATCACCTACTACGGTTCTTTCGACCTCCATCACCAGACAATGATCTTTATGACTACTGTCTCCAACCGACTACAATCCTTCTGACCTCCCTCACCAAACAATGGTCTTTTTTACCACTATCTCCCACCGACTATGGTCCTTCCAAGCTCCCTCACCAAATAACGGTCCTTCCGACCACTATCACCAAAATACAACATTTCTGACCTTAGTTGTTTGCCGACTATGGTTTTGTTGACTAAACAAACATTTTAATACTAATTATTTCAATTCCCACCATGTAATAGGATGTACATTTGCTACATCAACCCAAGGCTTTCTCCCCAAGGAAGGGCCTCATTTGTAATCGACTGTAAATAATAGTGGATTTATTCAAACTGGGCTAGGCCCCATGGTTTTTCCCCCTTTTCAATGGTTTCCATGTAAAAACTTTGGTATCACCTATGAACTCTATACTCTCTTTTTTATCTGCTTGTATGCTGGATCTTTGTACAAAGCTAAGACATTAAATTTTATATTTCTCTACCGCCACAAATAATCTAGGATGCAACAATATCTTAAATCTCAAGATGAAGTAAATCCTTCATTTACCTCTTTTTATCATATAATTTGGATTTACTAAATATGGAATTGTGCAGATTTACAGGATTTTGGAGTGGAAGCCGCAAAAGGGGAGAAAGATGGTTACCTTCGTAGCCAACGAGCTCTCGTCGTTACTTCCGGCAAAGAAGCTTTTTAGTGACTCTTTCAAAATGCTACTTCTTGCGATGCATGCAAAGCTGAAGCAACACCGAAGAAATGGTCACGAGGAAAGTAGGAAGAGCATAAATAGAAAATATAGAAATAAATAGTAATGGAAGAAATCTGGAGATGGCAGTGAGGTCATAGTGTCAGAGAGGAGAGCGTTGGAGGAAGCGAAAGCAAGATTCTTGAAGGAAATGGATTCCCCTCTTCATTCTTGATTGTTGATCCTCGAGTTGCATCCCAAATTTTTTCTGGATGAGGGTTAAACAATTTTCCTAAGCTATTTTTTATTTCTTTCTTTTTTTATTTCTTCCACCTTCTTGGTAATTTCTTTTAGGGTTTCTCTTTTATTGTTTATGGTCATTTCCTTTTTGTTGTTTCATGGATTCTTTATCTGATTTTCCTCCTCTAAAATCAGATATGAATTCTTCTCTGGTTTCGAATGTTTTCCCGACAGGAATTAAAGCATGGAATAGAGTATTAACTTCAGGTCAATCTTCATCCAAACCTTTCTCAGTTTTTTTTTTTTCTTACTTTCTGATAATCTTTCTATGTTCTCTAAAGGTGATGTCTCTGTTTCTTCGGTTATTTTTTTTTTTTTAATAAATGGAGCCTTACGCTTTTGGATACTCATTGGAAAAAGAGGCTTTTATTTGAAGGCTTT